>LS990917.1:30211017-30541017 GCA_900464855.2 Musa schizocarpa | reverse complement strand
GGAATCAGGGATTTTGGTTTCTTGCTCTTCCGCTACGCATGTGATGTCACCCCCAAAGATTTCCCAATTGTGGTATCAGAGCCAGGTTGTTCGTGCGAATGATTAGTTTTGAACTACATGTGTTGTGTTTAGGAAGAATTTTGACATCAAAATCGTTGACGCAAAAACAAGGAAGGGCAGCAATAGTTGCTGCCCTCGATCTGCGTGCATGCAGCGTAGCCGAAGGCAAGTAGCATAGGGGGGCTACCTTAAAGAAGTCGACCGACCGCTTGCAGCAGCTTGCCGGCCCGGTAGGCGGCGACCTCGGGTGCCCCACCACGGGTCATTGCCGCGACGCCCGCCGCAAGCAGGGCTACAAGCAAGGAGGCCACCTGCGTGCGGCCATTGTGCCCACGCGCAAGGGCGATGCCTGCGGGTGCTGGACCCACGGGCAGAGGCACCGCGGGGCAGGGCGCCTGCGGTCGCAGCGCCCGCGGTGTGAGGCGCCACAGGGCAATGGTGCTTGCGACCGCTGCTCCTGCGGGCTAACCCCCCCGTAGGGGTGGCCGCCCGACGGGGCACTGCACCCGCGGGCACAACGCTCGCAGGTGCAGCGCCACCCGCAAGGGCGCCAACCCACGGTGGCACCCACCTACAAGGGCGGCACCCCCGCCCCGCCGCACATGCCGCCGCCAGTAGGGTGGCGGCGGCGGCAGCAGCAAAGGGGAGTAGGGCATTACGGGTTTCTGGGCAAAAGATAGTTTTGCCCCTCGGAATTTGAGAAATTCCAGTTTCTATCTCTTGTTTAAATTATGAAAATACCCCTATGAATTCAGAAATTCCCTATATGTTCCTAATTTCATAAAATATTAATTAATTAAAATGTTTAGTTGATTATTATTTTTATCATTATTTAATAGTCCTATATGATGATGATTAATTATACATGTGATGTGATGTATGATGTATGGACGGATGATCATGGACCGTGTGATGTGTGTACTTGTGATTATTATTATTGGGGTCTGCAAGCCTCCAATATATTTTTTGTTTATTGTCGGGCCTGCGTGCCTATGATTAAGTTGTAATCACATGAGGAGGCACAACGGGAGCGTGGATGCGATAACGGGACCCACGAGACGGGCGATCGCGATGCTTGAAGATGCATCAAGATGTTGACGTAACCGACGAGGACGAGATGGACGATCACAGGGCATGGAAATGCACTGTTGCACACATAGATCTTGGTGTGAGTGATTAGGCCTATTGGCTCGGGCCTAATCACATTAGGTTGTGGTCCATGATCATCTAGTGTGATTACTTATACACATACTAGATATGTATATATATATATGCATGCGATGTAGATATATATTAAATATGTATATGTGTGACATGTCATATTAGGAGACCAAATCATAGAAACATCTCTCTCGATAATATTAAGTCGGTAAACATGAGACAATTAGATTGACCCACATGGCCTTCCATCGTTATAAGTAGGAGCCGATTCCCGGTGTAGGTTGAGTTAGTTGAGTCCCTCGAGACTTACCTATATCTCGATTCGCTATCTTGCTTACGACATAGAGATGTCACCGGTGACTTGAGGACATGGTATGCTTGGTCAAGTCCCTCGAGGGTATATCATCAAATCAGACTCATCTTGTAACGAAGGTGTTGACTTAACCGACCATCATGGTTGGTCGAGTCCCTCGAGGCCATGGTGATTCGGAGGCCGAACAGGACGGGAATCACAAGGAGTTGTGATCGGCAAGAGTTGCCTACCTTTTAGGCTTAGTGTGATTGGTCGAGTCTCTTAAGGTTATACTAAGACGCTGATTGGATCCTGACCCCCACTAGAAGTCTGCCGGAGACTTCCGTTTCACATGCTGAGGGTGTCACGTGACTCGTTAGTAAAATAGTGGGAGTATATTAAGATAGAAGTCCATATCTTGATAGTTTATTTCTTGCAAAATCTGCATGTTATTCATTTCTACTGCATCTTTATTTTTAGAAAATGTCACTTTCAAATCCCTTATGTGGCATACTTAATGTCAACCGCCTCACTAGTCCAAATTATAGGGATTGGCTCCGTAACTTGAGAATTGTTCTCATGGCAGAGAAAAACATGTACGTCCTTGATACAATGATGCCTACGCTCGAAGAAGGGGCAAGCGAGGATGGGATCGCTCGCTACGTGAAGTACATTGATGACTCCACTCTTGCTTAGTGCTATATGTTGGGCTCTATGACTCCTGAGTTACAAAGACAACATGAAAAGATGGATGCCAGATCCATTCTCCTACATGTCCGCAAATTGTTTCAGGATCAAGGAAGGACTCTGTGATATGAGATATCTAAGAGCATCTTCCACGCTAGGATGACTGAGGGGACACCGGTTTAGAACCATGTCCTAAAGATGATTAAGTGGATAGAGAAACTCACAGGTCTCGGAATGGTCCTAGAGGATAACTTGTGTGTGGACATTGTGCTTCAATCTCTACCAGATTCCTTTTCACAGTTCATAATGAATTTTAATATGAACAAGCTTGAGGTGACTCTCCCAGAGCTCCTCAATATATTGAGGGAGGTAGAGAGTACTATTAAGAAAGAGAAACCAGTTCTCTATACTAGTGAGACCAGAAAGAAAAGGAAAGCAGAAAGGTCCCTTAAGAAGGGAAAGGGCAAGGGCAGACTAGGTAAAGCAAAGGTTGCTAAGAAAGACCTAGCAAAGGACAAAGGCCAGTGCTTCCACTGTGGTAAAGATGGGCACCGGAAGAGGAACTGCAAAGAATACCTTGCAGAAATGGTGAAATAGAAGCTTGGAGAAGCTTCAGGTACATTCATGATCAATCTCCAATTGTCAGATTTTTGTGATAGTGCATTGGTATTGGATACCAGTATTGCTTATCACATCTATAATTTATTATAAATTCTAGCAAAGCCGAGGGGAGATTGGCGAGAGGAATATTGCATAAAGGTTTGTTTATGCTAGATACTACTCCACATATCATGAATGTAAGTGTCTAAGAGGAAACAAGATGAGGTGAATAGTGCATACCTATGACATTATAGGCTAGGTCACATCCATAAGGGAATGATTCAAAAGTTGCTAAATGATGGATATATAAATCCATTCGACTATGTGTCATATGCAACTTGCGAGCCTTGCCTTCGTGGAAAACTGACCAATTCTCCATTTAGTGGAACTGGAGAGAGAGCCACTGAGCTGTTGGAACTCATACATAGTGATGTATATGGACCCATGTTAACTCATGCCATTGGTGGTTACTCCTACTTCATTACCTTTACTGATGATTTCTCAAGGTATGGATATGTGTACTTACTAAAGTACAAGTCTGAGGCTTTTGAGAAATTCAGAGAGTATAAGAATGAGGTGGAGAACTAGACTAGAAAGAGTATCAAAACTCTTCGATCAGATCGAGGAGGTGAGTACTTAAGTACAGAGTTTACTCAGTTCCTCAAGGACCATGATATATTATCCCAATGGACACCTCCTTATACACCTCAGCTCAATGGTGTCTTTGGAAGGAGGAATCGTATGCTATTAGATATTGTACGGTCCATGATGAGTTTCGCTGACCTACCCATCTTATTATAGGGATATGCCCTAGAGACCGTAGCTTACCTTCTGAACAGAGTTTCAACTAAGTTGGTAGTGTCTAAACCTGATCTTAAGGTTGTTAAGATTTGGGGCTGCCCAGCCCACGTTAAAAGACACAACCCCGATAAGTTAGAATCAAGGACAGAGCGATGCAAATTTATGGGATACCCCAAGGAATCTTGTGGGTATTATTTCTATCATCTAGAGGACCAAAAGGTCTTTGTAGCTAAGAGAGCAGTGTTCCTTGAGAAGGAACATATTCTTGGCAGAGATAGTGGGAGAATGATAGAGTTGAGCGAGGTTGGAGAACCAAACTCAAGCACCACTCTACAGCCCGAGTCTGTTCAGGTTTCTAATACACAAGTTTCAACTTTACGCAGGTCTGATAGAGTATCCCATCCTCCTGAGAGATATGTGGGACATATTAGAGGAGAGGATGTTGAGGATATTGATCCTCAGACCTACGAGGAGGCTATTATGAGTATAGACTCCGGGAAGTGGCAAAAAGCCATGAATTCTGAGATGGATTCTATGTACTCCAACAAGGTTTGGAACCTAGTTGATACGCCCGAAGGTATTGTATCCATCAGTTGTAAGTGGATCTTTAAAAAAAAAGATCGGAGTCGATGGAAAGATAGAGACCTATAAAGCAAGGCTAGTGGCTAAGGGGTATCGTCAAAGGCAAGGTGTTGACTACGACGAAACCTTCTCACCCATAGTATTGCTAAATTCCATCAGAATTCTATTGGCTATTGCAGCACACTATGATTATGAGATCTGACGGATGGATGTGAAAACCGCATTCCTCAATGGGAACCTCGAGGAGGAGGTGTATATGATGCAACCTGAGGGATTCGTGTCCAAGAACTGCCCAGATAAGGTGTGTAGGTTGCTTAGATCCATTTATGGACTAAAGCAAGCTTCCCGAAGTTGGAACATAAGATTTGATGAGGTAATAAGATCTTATGACTTCGTTAAGAACGAAGATGAGCCTTGTGTGTACAGGAAGGTAAGTGGGAGCGCTATCACCTTTTTGGTGTTATATGTGGATGATATCCTAATAATTGGGAATGACGTAGGAATGCTATCTATAGTAAAGGCTTGGTTATCTAGACACTTCTCCGTGAAGGACTTAGGGGAAGCATCCTATATCTTGAAAATTCAAATCTATAGAGAGAGATCCCAAAGGATGCTTGGCTTGTCCCAGTCCAGATACATAGAAACTATTGTCAAAAGGTTTGGCATGAAAAATTCCAAGAGAGGTCTCATACCGATGAGACATGGGATATCGCTTTCTACGAGTATGTCCCTAAAGACTCCATAAGAAAGGGCGAACATGGATATGATACCTTATGCCTCAGTAATAGGGTCTATCATGTATGTCATGCTATATATTATGCCTGATATAGCGCATGCTCTGAGTGTCACGAGCAGGTATCAAGCGGATCCAGGCTTGGAGCACTGGAAAACAGTAAAGTATATCCTTAAGTACTTGAGAAGGACTAAGGTCCTTTTACTAGTATATGGAGGTAATAGCCTAAAGGTTGAAGGCTACACAGACTCAAGTTTTCAGTCTGATGTCGATGATAGCAAGTCGAATTCAAGGTATATGTACACCTTGAATGGAGGAGCAGTGTGCTGGAAGAGTTCCAAGTAAGATACTACTGCTGACTCGACCATAGAGGCAGAGTACATTGCTGCATCAGATGCAGCAAAGGAGGGAGTCTGGTTGAAGAAGTTCATAACAGATTTGGGAGTAGTGCCGGATAGCGAGAAGCCGACTTTCTTATATTGCGATAACTATAGGGCGATTACTCAAATAAGGGAACTCGGGTCTCATTAGAAGTGTTCTAAGGAGGTTCCAGCTTATCAAAGAGATCATAACCCGAGGAGATGTAGTAGTATAAAGTGTTCCATCCAAAGATAACATTCCAGATCCAATGACAAAGCCGTTGTCTCAGATTATCTTTGAGCATCATAGGGGTCTGATGGGGATTAGACACATAGGTGATTGGCTTTAGGTCAAGTGGGAGATTGCTAGTCATAGGTGCCCAACAAGCCAATCATGTGAGTGATGACACGTATGACTTGATACAGAATCTTTTTGCTTATTATATTTTGGTATATATTACTTTATAACTATTGCATATATGCATATATATATTGTGATGTCCTTGGATTTGTGCAATGGGAATCAGATCGTGATGAGATCACGATAATGAGATCGATTCACCTTTAAACACAGATCCTAAATAATCTTGATCATAGGTTCCTCGAGGGGGACATCGTGATAACTGGATAGACTGGTGTGCTGTATACCTGTCCATATAATGGATATAGCTGGTCTCATAACTGCTCGTGTAGGGACACTAGGGATACAGGACAAGTGCTCATTGGAGAATGAGTTCACTGATTGATCCGCTTACGGAATGCTGGATGGTTGATGATGCCTTATTGTCAGACAGCGATTCCGTAGTCCTAGTGGTATATCTGGTCCTTAGACTAGAGACACCAAGGATGTCTTGTATGAGTGCTCCACTCTATGATACTAGACTTATAGGTTTGACTGTCTCAGATCTAGTACAGCTGGTTATTGGGAGTGGTAGTCGACCTTATGAGGACTATTGAGTATCGATAGAGGATCATCCACTCTCGGCGTCATGAGAGGAATATCCCATGTGTTCTTGCTTAGACAAATCCCTAGCCAGGGTCAATCGGGTTGAGAGAGAAAGAGTTCTCCGGGAGAATCCGATTAGAGCGAGACTCGAGTAGAAACCATATGGGTCTAACAGCACCATGCTCGATATACTGTCTCTGGTATATTAGATGTATGAGGGACTATAGGTACATGGTAACTGAGGACAGACAGGTCCAATGGATTGGATTCCCCTGTATCGTTTGAGGACTATGGCGTAGTGGCCTAGTACGCCCGTAGTCGATGAGTCAAGTGAATTATTACAAAGATAATAATTCACTGAGTTAGAAGGAGTTCTGACAGGTATGACTCACGGCCAGCTCGATATTAGGCCTAGAGGGTCACACACATATGGTAGGCATTGCGATGAGTAGAGGTTCGGATATGAGATATCCGACGGAGCCCTTGTCTTATTGGAGACAGATCCAATACCCACTAGGGGAGGACCCATTAGGGTTTGACAAGGGACCTCTATAAATAGGAGGGATTCAGAGCCTCATAGGTTAGAGCCTTTGCTTGCCTCTCCTATTCTCCTCCCCATCTCTACCTAAGAGCAGGCCTGGAGTTTTAAGGAGCGTTGTCGTAGCCCTGCTGTGTGGATCACCGCTAGAGAGGAGGATGCTTGACCTCCTTCACCCTCTCCTAAAGATCTGCAAGAAAATAGGGATATACGATCTCCTTAGGTAACACAATCTACTCTATATGTAGTTTTTCCAGTTTTGCGGATTTTGCGCACCAATCTTCGCATGACGACGAACATCTCTTTGGGAATCAGAGATTTTATTTTCTTGCTCTTCCGCTGCGCATATGATGTCGCCCCCAAAGATTTCCCAACACCTCATCCATCTAGTATCCTAGAGAGCGTATACCGGGTATGGTGCTATCATACCCATATGGTTTTTACTCAAGTCTCGCTCTAATCAGATTCTCTCAGAGAACTCTTTCTCTCTTAATCCGAATGACCCTGGCCAGGGATTTGTCTGAGCAAGTACACATGGGATATTCCTCTGATGACGTCGAGAGTGGATGATCTTCTATCGACACTTAATAGCCCTTGTAAGGTCGGCTGCTACTCCCAATGACCGACTGTACTAGATCTGGGACATCCAAACCTATAAGTCCGGTATCAAAGAATGGAGCACACATATAGGACATCCTTGGTGTCTCGAGTCTAAGGACTAGATATACCACTGGGACTATGAAATCGCTGTCTAACAATAAGGCATCATCAACCATCCAACATTCCATAAGCGGATCAATTAGTGAACTCATTCTCCAATGATCACCTGTACTGTATCCCTAGTGTCCCCACATGAGCAACTATAAGACCAACTACATCCATCATATGGATGGGTATACAACACACCAGTTTATCCGGTTATTTTGATGTCCCTCTCAAGTAACCTATGATCGAGATTATTTAGGATCTGTGTTTAAAGGCGAATCAGTCTCATTATCGTGATCTCATCATGATTTGTTTCTCATTGCATAGATATAAGGAAATCACAATATATACATGCACATATGCAATAGTCAATATAAAGTGATAAATGTCAAATATAATAGGAAAAAAGATTGTGTGTCAAGTCACACGTGTCATCACTCACGTAATTGGCTTGTAAGGCACATATGACTAGCAGATAATAGTTTTGGGAGCGATCTACGAAAGGGTTATATTGGCACTACGAGGAGCCATGGAGCCACGAGTATTGCTATAGAAAAAAGAGACTTCTTATGATTAAACTAGTAGAAGAAGAGGTCATTGGATATCCAAAAGAGAGCCTTGAACATAAAGAAGAAGATGTCGAAGAAGAGACATAACCGACCGACGTTACGGTACACGCACTAGCCAGCTACTCAAACTCGCAAACGATGAAAGTTGGAGGCCTTCTCAAACAAGAACCTATTACTGTTCTCAATGACACA
The DNA here is from genome assembly GCA_900464855.2 of Musa schizocarpa. Taxonomy (NCBI): domain Eukaryota; kingdom Viridiplantae; phylum Streptophyta; class Magnoliopsida; order Zingiberales; family Musaceae; genus Musa; species Musa schizocarpa. The sequence continues at coordinate 30,532,792 of LS990917.1, read as the reverse complement.
GGCAGCAGTAATAACTTTTGAAATAGTAAGCTTGCTGCTCGGATGGTGCTCCATATCGAAGGTTGCAGCAAGTTTGACGTAAAGGTCACCGACGGAAGAATCCTAAAGTGCTACCAAAGATGTCCGTCGGTGAAACTATTACTACAAGACTAAGAAATTATCATCGATTTCTTCCTCCTACTAATTGATGACCATGAGGCCATGCTTGACATAGAATGGCTGATGACACTAGGTGATGTCTCTTGGAATTTCTCTAAATTAATTATAAAATTGTATTGCAAAGGCAAACAGATCATCCTACGCGGAAAGCGCGAAAGCAACGTAACCATCGTTTCGACCCAACAAATGGAGAAAGTTTTGCACAAGGTAAATGGTGGCTTTTTGATGCATCTCCAGCAGCAACCAAAGGGGAAGAAAATAGAAATTGAAGATCAAAATCTTGCCCAATTGCTTGTGGAATTTGTTGACATTTTTGCTGAGCCGTGCGGTCTTCCTCCTACATGGCAACATGACCATCGGATTCCAATCCTTCTATGCAAGCCACCAGTGAACACTTGGTCGTACCGATATCCTCACCTATAGAAGGATGAAATTGAAAAGATCATAAAACAGATGCTTGAAACAAGGGTGGTTCAGCCAAGTTGCAACCCCTATTCCTCACCGGTGCTACTTGTACACAAGAAGGATGGAACTTGGCGGATGTGCATTGACTATCGAGCTTTAAATGGCATCACTGTTAAGGACAAATATCCTATTCTAGTAGTAAATGAATTACTTGATAAAAGGGAACACAAATCTTCACAAAGCTGGACCTTCGATCTGGGTATCATCAAATACGAGTGTGCAAAGAAGACATATTGAAAACCACATTTCAAACACACAACGACCACTATGAATTTTTGCTTTCTTCAACAGAAGTTGAAATATCTTGGGCATATTATATTAGCAGAAGGTGTGGTGGTGGACCCCTCCATAATTGAAGCAATGCAGAATTGGTCAACCCCGAGGAACATAAAATTAATACATAGCTTTCTGGGTTTAATAGGCTACTATCGCAAGTTCGTGAAAAACTATGGAAAGATCAATGCACCACTTACGTCCTTGCTAAAAAAAGATGCTTTCCAATGGTTGGACAAAGCCACCACCGCCTTCGACGAACTTAAAGCCACAGTAACGACAACGCCCGACTTCGGTAAGACTTTTGTTATTGAAGCTGATGCCTCCGGAGTCGGAATTGATGCTGTACTAATACAAGATGGCTGCCCCCTCACTTATACCAATAAGGCGTTATCTCCTTCCCATCTCAATATGCTTATTTACGATAAGGAGATGCTCGTGATTGTTCATGCGGTGGCCAAGTGGAGACCGTACTTGATCAGGCGATGCTTTCAAATCAAGGTCGACCATAAAAGCCTAAAATATTTCTTAGAGCAGAAGATATCTTCCCCCGAGTGGCAAAAATGGATAATAATGCTTCTTGGATATGATTATGAAATAACTTACAAAAAAGTGAAAGAGAATGTTGTTGTAGATACGCTTTCGCGGCTACCCAAGCAAGCTAAATTTTGATCATTTCATTTCCAACTAGTGACTTCCTTGAGGATATTAAGATGGAATGGCAAGAATATCTGGAGACCAGTAAGATCATAAAAAAATTGGAGGAAGCACCAAACTCCGTGGTTCATTACAATTGAGACTCAAAAGAATTACACTATAAGAGACGCATTGAGCTTGTGCCAAATTCTACTTGCATCTTCATAAGCAGATTTTGGACAGAGTTATTCTAGATGCAGGGCACTAAATTGAAAAGGAGTACGACATATCACCCATAAATCGACGGCCAGATGGAAGTTGTGAACAGGTGCTTGGAGACACCCCAAAGCCATCCACCAAATATGACTACCCAAGGAGAACTCCAGACCCAATCGAGTGCCATTATTGATCGACGGATTGTGACCCAACGACGATGACCCACTACTGAAATGCTAATACAGTGGCAAACTTACCAGCAGAAGGTGCCACTTGAGAGAACTATGACAACTTAAATATCAAATTCCTAGAGTTCATGGAATCTTAGCCTCAAGGACAAGTCTGATTTGAAGAGGGCAGGTCTGTTATGACTCTAGCTAGGAGAGTCCTAATAGGGAGAGGAATTCATGTAAAACCTACCTAAGCCAACCTCTATTAAAGAGTGAAGAGGTTGGCTAGGGTTAGGAGGTTATTTCTTAGAGAAGAATTAGGAGTTGTAAAAGAATATGAGTCTTGAGTAGGAGTCATATTAGGAGTTGGTTAGAAATAAGAGTCATATTAGGAGTTAGGGTTTAGAAGCCCTATAAAGAGCCATGTATTCCTCCTCTTTTGATAAGCAATAGATGAATCTTTTCTGCAGCCTTTGAGCAACAACTCCAAAGGAGGAACCCCTATAGAGTTCCAAGGAGGCCGATACCCTAAAGAGATCAACCCCAAGTTTAGAATCTGCAAGGGTTCTATCACATTGGCCTTTGTCCTTTGTCGGGTCTCTTTTAGCAACCTTTGCCTTGCTTGGCTTACCCTTGCCCAACTTAAGAGACTTCTCCACTGTCCTTTTCTTTCTAGTCTCACTAGCATAGAGAATGTTGAATCTCAGATTTTGATGATGAAACCAATCGATAAATATTTATGTTTTAATCTACGTTTTGAGTGACATAGGATGCTTCGTTCAGGATGAGATAATTAAATTAGGAAAAATCATATTGGGCCAGAGGAACATGTAAGAAGATTGGACGTCGGGCCGGTGGATCGGTCGACGTATCAACAGAAGGCTTCGGGCCATGGATTTGGGCATCGGGCTAAAAAGAGCGGATATTGCACCAAGGATATCAGAGTTGTGGAGTCAACTGGCTGATTGGGCAATAGGTCGCAAGAGAGGACGATGCGCCGAAGAATCAGATGAAGCGTTGAGGGACCAATGACATGCTGGACAACTTGATTAATGCTTAGTATTAATTTTCTAGATCGAAGTGTGTTTTAAGTGTGCAGCATTAAATACGATGGTAGTAAGTCATACAGTAGGTGATAAGCTGGAGTCAAGACCAAGATCACGTTGGGGGCTCGAGAGTTCGTCAGAAGTCCGGACGGACGTCGGAGGTTCTAAGGGAACAATCCGAGAAGTCTAGGAGCTTGCCAAAGAAGATCATCGAAACTTGCCAAGAGGATCGTCGCAAGTCCAGGAGTTTGCCGGAGCATCGCCGAGGGTTCATCGGATGTTTGTTGGAAGTTCGCTGGAAGCTCGCCGGAAGAAGCGATTGATGCACCAGAACACGATCTGCAGTATTGATGTCTTAATTATTGTAGTTAGTATGTAGATTAAGTTAGGATTGGGAGGTGATCCCATTAACTTAATCTAGAGCCAATTGGGCCCTTGGCAGACCCAAATTGGGCCGAATGGATCAGCCCATTCGGACCAAGAATTCCTGGTCGGCGGTGGCACTTCCTAGGAGACTCGGTCTCCCAGGAGTCCTGGGCGGTAGTACCGCCCCTGTCAAGTGGTGGTACTGCTTGCAGTTATTATTGCCAGTGATGGTACCACCCTTGTCAGGTGGTGGTACCACCTGAGCTCGGTCTCCGAGCGATGTCAGGCGGTTGTACCGCCCAGACTTAGTGGTAGTATCGCTCAGTGACAGATGATAGGCGGTAGTACCATCCAGTTATGGTGATGGTACCGCCGAAACTTCGGAAATCTGGGAATGGACACTTTTGAGCTTCGAATTCAAACTGATTGGGGCCTATATAAACCCCACCCTTTCTGCATGAAAGGGAAACTGAAAGTTTGTTTTTATTCTGAGTATTTGAGAGTTTAAAAGTATTGTAAAAGGCTAGAGTTCCTCTCCCTCTTTTCTTTCTAATTCTTGATCATTCAAGAGAGGAGTGAAAACTTGTAAGGGTTATCTCCTAAGCCTGTCAAAAGGAGAAAAGCTATAAAAGGATGGTTGGCCTTCGCCTATTGAAGGAAGGCCTCTAGTGGACGTCGGTGACCTTGTTGGAGGAGGAAGCCAAAAGTGCATGTTGGTCAAGATTGATCGAACCACTCTAAATCTCAGTTTGCATTTACATTCTGCTCTTTATCTTAACTGCAAACTGCCTCCATTGCTTTATATCAACTATACTTCTGTTTGCTCTCAAGTTAAAGATCTTTCCAAAATGGTTTTCGTACGAAGTCTTTATGAACCGACAAAAGTTTTTCACTGCACTAATTCACCCCCCTCCTCTTAGTGCTCTTGATCCTAACAATTGGTATCAAAGCCTCGTTATTTTTCGCTTGGTTTAACACCCAAGAGAAATGGCTCATTTCGGTTTTCAAGAGGGTCACTCTCTCATTCATCCTCCCTTTTTCAATGGGACGGACTACACTTATTGGAATACTCGAATGAGAATTTTCTTGCTTTCATTAAATTTTGATTTATGGCACATAGTCGAAAATGGATTTGAAATGTCTTCTCTTCTAACGAACAATTGGAATGATTTGGAGAAGAAGACGTTTTCTCTAAATACAAAGGCTATAAATGCCTTATTTTGCGCCTTAGACAAAAACTAGTTTAATCAAGTTTCTATATGAGAAACAACTTTTGACATTTGGCATATTCTTGAAACCACTCATGAAGGCACAAGAAGATTAAAAGATTCGAAATTTAATTTTTTGATGCATGATTTTAAACTTTTTTCAAATGAAACTAAGTGAAACCATTGGAGACATGTACACCCCTTTTACGGATGTCGTCAATGGTTTAAAAGTACTTGCTAGAAATTTTTTGGATTTTGAACTCGTTAACAAGATTTTACAATCACTTTAAAAAATTTGGGATTCGAAAATAACAGCAATACAAGAATCAAAGAACTTGAACCATTTTTCGATTAAAGAACTAATTGGTTCATTGATCACATATGAAACGACGTGCAATGCACATAAAGAACTTTAGAACCACCTTTTAAAGAACAGGAAGGATTTCGAACTAAGAACATTTGAAGACCACTCGAGCATAAGCTCAAGTGATGGTGAACATAAACTTAAACTCACAAAGAAATTTAAAAAATTAATAAAATAAAAATTAAAGAACAAAAAGAACACAACTACTTGCTTTGAATGTAAGAAGAAGAACACAAATTGGGATGAATCGAGCTCCTCCGAAGACAAGGAGAAAATAAAAAAAGGTGAGGTGGCAAGCTACGCCTTAACGGTTTTCGATAATGAGGTAATCAAAATGCCCCTAATTTACTTTGAAATTACATGATGCATTGTATGAACTATTTTTAACTTAGTATAAGAAAATTATATAAATTTTTTTAATTGTATGTTTTATGATGTATTGAAAATGCAAAAATAAAATTATATCATGCTTACCTTTCTAGTCATTTAAAAAAATAATCATAAAAATTATATGTTTTATGAAAATACAGCAAAATGTTAGATTTAAATGTAATGATAATCCTATGTATGATTTTGAAAAATTTCTTCTTGATGATTTCCAATTTTGATTGAAAAATGATTTAAGCCTTATGAAATCATGCTTGTGGCTTTAATGATGTAATGATGTAATAATGCACATCTTGATGATTTCCGTATTGCTTTTTATTTTAAATGAAAATGCTCTATGTTTAATGCAATAATGCTTGATGTTTTAAAGACATAATAATATAAGACATAATGAAAATGTTAAATGACTTTGTATCTTGCTTGATGATTTTTTATTATGCATGAGGATTTGAAGTAATGATTTGAAGGTTAACATTTCAAAATTATTATGCTTGTTTTCATAATAGTGTATTGAAAGTTTCATTTTTAAATGATGATGCTTGTTTTCATTTGGAATAAACGAAAAAGGCATTCTTCTATGAATTGAATCAAATAAATAGAAACAACTAAAAAGAGGAAAGGTTTCTCCTTCAAGAATTTATTTTTTCCTACTTTATCGATTTTTCAAAAAGGGAGATTAATGAATCTATTTGTATCATTTTTATGATTTGAAGATAAATGTTGATTTTTTTGTTGATCATAACTTGTGATATTTTTTATATATGAATAACTATCTTGATTTCTCGATATTTGATACATGAGATTTCTCTATGAATCAAGATCTTATTTTTGAACTCCTATGTTTCTTCTTACCATTTTTCCAAAAAGGAGATTAATGAATCTATTTGTATCACTTTTGTGAATATCTTGAAAATGATTTTGATTTGATGATTTGAATTTGAATGAGTTTGTATACAAATCATGATCTTGATTTCTTGGATTTATTACTTGAGATTTTTTTAAGATCTTTTCTTTGTACACCTACAATTTCTGCTATTTATAAAAAGAAGAGATTTGATAAAATGAATTATGTCTTTTGTAATTCAAGATGTCTTATCTTTCATGACATGATGTCATTGTATTTATGGCTTGTATGCCTTGAAATGATTGAAATATTTTATATTATTTTGTTCTTCCCTTATTCTTCTTATTTATAATGACAAAACGGGAAAGAAAATAGCTAGCATCTCAAGAGAACCAAATTTGCTAGCTTGAATGATAAACTTAGACTTCTTGATTTCTCGAATTTTAGACTTGAATCTTATTTTTGAATCAAGATTACTTTCCTATCATGCTTTCTATTTACAAAAAGAAGAAACTTGTCAAAAATGATATATGATCTTTTGACATTCATTTTTGTTGTTTACCTTTGTCATGAATTGAAAATTGTTGTAAAGGGAAAAAGATATGAAAAATTGTATTCATCCCTTCTTTTTGACAATGACAAAGGGGGAGATAGCTAGCTTGCTAGCTAGCTTGCACAAGTCAAGAAGATGCAAAAACTTGCTTGCTTGCTTGCACATCTAAAGAGAAGCAAAAATTGCAAATGTACATATCGCAAAAAGGGCAAAATTGATTAGTTTGCTACTCTCAGGAGCAAGAATTGCTAGTTTGCACACTTCAACAAGAATGTTATCGTGCATTTGTTTTTGAAAACTTGCTAGCTTGCACGCTCTTAAATGATATAAATTATTACACACTTCAACAAGCAAAACTTGCTTTCTCTTTCAGACACTTGCTAGCTTGAACATTGCAAAATAAACATGCTAAACTTGCACATCTTTAATTATTGCTATCTTGCATAATGATCAATTTGGAAATTATGTGTAATATGCAATAATTTGAACTTGTTCCAAACACATGAGAATTGAACTTCTCCTTTTTTGTTGATGACAAAGGGGGAGAAGTATAATGTTATGCATAAGTTTATGATGACATGTATAATATGTTGCTTGGATTTTTGAATCCAAGAGTTTCTATCAATATGGTATATTGATAGGGGAAGTTTGTTTAAACTTCGAGAGTTAAGGTTAACTCCATCGTCGATTGGTTGTCATCATCAAAAAGGGGGAGATTGTTGAATCTCGGATTTTGATGATGAAACCAATCAATAAATATTTATATTTTAATCTATGTTTTGAGTGATGTAGGATGCTTCGATCAAGATGAGACAATTAAAGTAGGAAAAATCATGTTGGGCCGGAGGAACATGTCAGAAGATTGGACGTCGAGCCGGTGGATCAGTCAATATATCAACAGAAGGCTTCGGGCCATGGATTCGGGCATCGGGCCAAGAAGAGCAGATATTGCGCCAAGGATATCGGAGTTATGGAGTCAACTGGCCAATTGGGTAATAGGCTACAAGAGAGGACGATGCATCGAAGAATCGGATGAAGCGTCGAGGGACCAATGACATGCCGGACAACTTGATTAATGCTTAGTTTTAATTGTCTAGATCGAAGTATATTTTTAAGTGTGCAAGATTAACTACGATGGTAGTAAGACATGCAGTAGGTGTTAAGCCGGAGTCAAGACCAAAATCACGTTGGGGGTTTGAGAGTTCATCGAAAGTTAGGACGATCGTTGGAGGTTCTAAAGGAACAATCCGAGAAGTCCAAGGGCTTGCCAAAGAAGCTCGTCGGAACTCACCAAGAGGATCATCGCAAGTCCAGGAGTTTGCCGGGAGTCCGCCGAAGCATCGCCGAGGGTTCATCGGATGTTCACCGGAAGTTCGCTGGATGCTCGTCGGAAGAAGCGATTGACGCACCGAAACACGATCTATAGTATTGATGTCTTAATTGTCATAGTTAGCATGTAGATTAAGTTAGGATTGGCAGGTGAGCCCATTAACTTAATCTAGGGCCAATTGGGCCCTTGGCAGACCCAAATTGGGCCAAATGGATCAGCCCATTCGGACCTAGAATTCCTGGATGGCGGTGGCACCACCAGGGCCGGCGGTGGCACCGCCCAAGAGACTCGGTCTCCTAGGAGTTCTGGGCGGTAGTACCACCCCTGTTAAGCGGTGGTACCACCGGCAGTTATTACTACCAGCGGTGGTACCGCCTGAGCTCGGTCTCTGAGTGATGTCAAGCGGTAGTACCGCCCAGACTGAGCGGTAGTGCCACTCAGTGATAGATGACTGGTAGTAGTACCACCCAGTTATGGCGGTCGTACCACCAGGACCCCGAAAATCCGAGAATGGACACTTTTGAGCTCCAATTTCAAACTGATTGGGGCCTATATAAACCTCACCCTTTTTGCATGAAAGGAAAGCCAAAAGCTTGCTTTTATTATGAGTATTTGACAGCTTAAAAATGTTTTAAAAGGCTAGAGTTCCTCTCCCTCTTTTCTTTCTAAGTCTTGATCATTCAAGAGAGGAGTGAAAACTTTTAAGGGTTGTTTCCTAAGCCCGTCAAAAGGAGAAAAGCTGTAAAAGGGTGGTTGGCCTTCGCCTATTGAAGGAAGGCCTATAGTGGACATCGGTGACCTCATCGAAGGAGGAAGCTATTGAATCTTGGATTTTGATGATGATATCAATTGTCATTTGTTATCTAATCCATATGTTGGGATAAGTTTGCAAGATTAATTATGATGAAAGTAAGACATGCAGCAGGAGTTGCGCCAGAGTCAAGACTATGATCATGTTGGGAGTTCGAGTGCTCGATGGAAGTCTGGACGATCGTCGGAGGTTCTGCGGGAACATATTCGAGAAGTCTAGGATTTTGCCAAAAGAAGCTCGTCGGAACTCGCCAAGTGGATTGTCGTAAGTCCAGGAGTTTGCCGGAAGTCCGTAGGAGCATCACTGAGGGTTCATCGGTTGATCGACGGAAGCTCGCCGGAAGAAGCGATTGACGCACCGGAGCAAGTTGCAATAAATATCTTAAGAAATTCATAGTTAGCATGATGATTAAGTTAGAAATGGAAGGTGATCCCATTAACTTAATCTTGGGGCAATTGGGCCCTTGAAAGACCCAAATTGGGCCGAATGGATCAGCCCATTAGGACCCAAATTACTTGGCCAGAGGTGGCCCTGCTTGGGTCGGCGGTGGCAACGCCTAGGGCTCAGTCTCCGAGCTCTGGCTAGGTGGTGCAACCGCCTCTGATAGAGATACAACCGCCCCAGTCAGGCGGTGCAACCGCCAGACCCCGGAATTTCAAGAATTGACAGTTTTGAGCTCATAATTCAAACTGGTTTGGGGCCTATAAATACCCCACTCTTTCAGCAATGAAAGAGCAACCAAAAACCACTGAAATTCTAATCTTACTCTGTGTTTTTTAGAGCTCAAAAGTGTTGTATGAGTTAAAAGTTCTTCTCTCTCTTTTCTTCTAAGTTCTGATCTTTTAAGAGAGGAGAGAAAATTCTGTAAGGGTTGTCTCATAAGCCCATCAAAAGGAGTGAAACTGTAAAAGGGTGGTTGGACTTTGCCTATTGAAGGAAGGCCTCTAGTGGACGTCGGTAACCTCGTCGGTGGAGGAAGCCAGAAGTGGATGTAGGTCAAGATTGACCGAACCACTCTAAAATCGCGGTACTCTCTGGTTTGTATTTACTTTGAGCATATTATCTTTACTGCAAACCTCCTCAATAGCTTACTGCCTTATGTGAATTTACGATCATGTTTCAAAGTTCAGTATTTTCCAAATTGCTGTTTAGACGTAAATCAGTTTTATCATACGAACATCATATTTCAGTTTGCGCTTACATTCTGATTTCCACAATAACTGCAAATTGCCCTTATAGATTCACTTTAACTACATCTTGCTTGATCACAAGTTAAATTGATTTACGAATTGGCTTTTCTACCGAAATCACTCTTATCGTACGAACGCAGTTTTAATCGTCGAAAGTTTTCCGCTGCACTAATTCACCCCCCCCCTCTTAGTGCTCTTGATCCTAACAATTGGTATCGGAGCGGGGTTAACTCTCAAACGGATTAAAACCCAAGATAGATGACATACGCCAGAAATCAAGAGGGCCATTCTATTACACGTCCACCCATGTTCAATGGGAGGGACTACACCTATTGGAAGACCCGAATGAGGATCTTCCTTATTTCAATAGATTTTGAACTTTGGAATCTTATAGAAAATAGATTTTGAAGTCTTCTCTTCCAATGATCGATTGGAATGAATTGGAGAAGAAGACTTTCGCTCTTAATGCAAAGGCTATGAATGCCTTATTTTGTGCGCTTGATAAAAATGAGTTTAATCATGTTTCGGTTTGTGAAACCGCGTTTGATATTTGGCATACACTCAAAGTGACTCACGAAGGCACAAGTAGAGTGAAAGAGTCAAAAATCAATCTTTTGATACACTCTTTCGAACTTTTCCGAATGAAATCGAGCGAGACTATTGGCGACATGTACACCCGTTTCACGGATGTCGTTAATGGTCTAAAAGGACTCGGTAAAAATTTTTCAGATTTTGAGCTCGTGAATAAGATTCCTTCCTAAGAGTTGGGACCCTAAAGTCACTGCTATTCAAGAGGCTAAAGATTTAAACAACTTCCCTCTTGAAGAACTAATCGGGTCATTAATGACCTATGAAATGACATTCAAGGCTCATGAAGAGCAAGAAGATATCCTTCCAATGAATAGGAAGGATATGTCACTTAGAACTTTAGATGACCACTTCTAACAAGGAAATTCAAGTGATGAGGACTGTGACAATGACTTGGAACTTCTAACAAGGAAATTCAAAAAATTCATTAAAAGAAACAAGTTTAAAAATGATGCAAAAAATAAACTTGAATCCAAAAAGGACCAAGTTATTTGCTATGAGTGCAAAAAGCTGAGACACTACAAAAGTGATTGTCCCCAAGCCAAGAAGAGAATATAAAAAAAGAAGGCACTCAAAGCAACATGGGATGACTCGAGCGCGTCCGAAGAAGAGGAGTCCAACACCGAGCAAGTTGCTCATTATGCCTTAATGGCCATCGGAGAGGAGGTAACAAATTTAATTGATGCAGATTTATCATTTGATGAGTTATTAAATGCCTTCCATGACTTACTTGATGAATGCAAGATTATTAGTAGAAAATACAAATTGCTAGAAAACGAGCATGATAGTCTTACTTGTAATTTCGATAAGTTAAAAACTAAATATCATGATAGTTTAGGTTCTTGTATAAAATGCCATGATCTAGAAATTATCCAAAAGGAAAACTTGCTACTTAAGGACACATTGAAGAAATTCGAGGTTGATAGCAAGTATTTGAATATGATCCGTACAAACAAGGGTTACGTTCCCAAAAGAAGTGGAATCGGATTTGTGAGAAATCCTCACCAAAATCTAGCCACCTTTAGAAAAGGCCCCATCCTACATGTTTGACACCAAAGCAAATGCAATTTTTGTTGCAAACATGGACACAAAACGCATTATTGTCCATTCAAGAAAATAAGTCCGAATAAATTAATTTGTGTTCCTAAAGGAACCATGATAAACTCTATGTAACATGACAAACAATGTAGATCAGTTTTTGAGGCACCCAAAAGTAAATGGGTACCTAAAAATTATCCTTTCTTGTAGAGACATACACCATCACAAGCTAGGAGTAAGAGATGGTACCTTGATAGTGGATGCTCAAGGCATATGATCGGAGATCCATCTCAATTCTCTAAGCTCACTAGCATAGACGAAGGCTATGTCACCTTCGGAGACAACAACAAGAGTAAAGTCATTGGCAAAGGAACCATAGGTAACAAATCCAACTTCTTTATTGAAGATGTTTTGTTAGTTGATGGTTAAAAACATAACCTCTTGAGTATTAGTCAATTATGTGATAAAGGATATATCATCAAATTCGAATCTAATGCTTGCATCATTGAAAAACCACACAAAAATACATCTATGATTGTATTAAAATAGAATAACGTATACACCATTAACATCAATGATCTTTGCAATGAAGTATGTTTCTCAGTTTTGAATGAGGATGTTTGGCTTTGGCATAGGAGATTAGGTCATGCTAGCATGAAACTAATCACTCAAATATCATCCAAAGAACTTGTATGAGTTCGCAATGCATATAATGATTGCTATTCTCCTGAGTGGCACTTCAACCCAACAAAATAGAGGCCACAACATCTATGCCTCATCACTTCTGTTGTTGCTTAAAACTCCATCCACAAGTCAATGATGTAATTGTACTTGTTTATAAGGTGAAGCACCACTATCTTGCATATATTCATTGAGTGATAAACCATAAGCATTTATTATTAATTGGTTTGCACTTTCAACCTCAAGGCAACACATCCTATTTTTGATGTCTAAAGATTGATAAAGTTTTTAATATCATCAACTACTTTGATTATAGAAGTAAAATTTTCAAACATATGGTGGCGAGTCACTAAGTGTGATTGATGACATGACGAAAGAATAAACACATAGACACAAGTTCGAACAAAGAACCAACATTTGATTTCCTAGAGGCTTTAGGTTGTCATTTGCGGCCTATAAGGTAATATTCAGAGACATGAAAGCCATCAAAAGGTTCAATCAAAACCATAAAGAACCCTAAGAATTCCTCACATCAAGTTCATCAAAGATAATGTGTGTGATGCTTGTCAATTAGGAAAACAAATTAAGAGTAGTTTCAAATCTAAGAATCAAATAGGCACATCTAGGATCTTACAATTGATCCATATGGACTTGTTCGGACCAATCTCTACATCAAGCCTAGGAGGTAGCAAATACGCCTTCATCATTGTAGATGACTATAGTAGCTACACATGGACTTATTTCTTGAAACACAAAAATGAATGCTTTCAATATTTCACCAAGTTTTGCAAACTTGTTCAAAATGAAAAGGGTTTTATGATTTCATCAATTCGAAGTGATCACGATGGTGAATTTCAAAACCGTGATTTTGAAGAATTTTGTGAATCTAATAGATACAACCACAACTTCTCTACTCCAAGAAATCCTCAACAAAATGGAGTAGTAGAAAGAAAGAATAGAAATTTACAAGAAATGACAAGAACCATATTGAATGAATATAGCCTACCCAAATATTTTTGGGCCGAAGCTGTAAACACTGCATGCTATATTCTGAATAGAGTTTTAGTAAGACCCTTACTCACCAAAACTCCCTATGAGTTGTGGAACAATAAAAAACCCAATGTTTCATATTTTAAAGATTTTGGGTGTAAGTGTTTTATCTTGAATGAAAAAGATGCCTTAGAAAAATTTGATGCTAAATCCGATGAAGGAATTTTTCTTGGTTATTCTTTAGTTTCTAAAGGTTTTCGTATCTTCAATAAAAGGACTTTAATTATAGAAGAATCCATTCATGTTGTTTTCAATGAGATTTCCGAAATCAAGAAAAATGACTTTGATGATGATCTTAATTTCAATTCTTTGAATTTAAATGAAACCCTTCTCCAATTAGCAACTTGGATGCATCCACTTCCGAAATATCCTTACCCAAGGATTGGAAGTATATATATGCTCATCCTAAGGAGCTAGTCCTAGGAGACACATCTAAGGGGGTTCAAACATGTTCATCTTTTAAAAATTTTTGTGCCAACGCTGCTTTTCTCTCCCAAATTGAACCTAAATGTATTGACGAAGCCATGAAAGATTATTCATGGATTATCGCAATGCAAGATGAGTTAAATCAATTTGAGAGAAATGAGGTGTGGAAGCTTGTTCCTAGGCCAAATGACCATTTAGTTATTGGTACTAAATGGGTCTTTAGAAACAAGCAAGATGAATATGGTATCGTGATGAGAAACAAGGCTAGATTAGTGGCCAAAGGTTTCAACCAAGAAGAAGGTATCGATTACGAAGAAACCTTCGCTCCTATGGCTAGATTAGAAGCCATAAGGATGCTCCTTGCCTATGCTAGTAATAATAATTTTAAGTTATTTCAAATGGATGTTAAAAACGCTTTTCTTAATGGCTTTATTTCTGAAGAAGTTTATGTTGAACAACCTCCCAGATTTGAAAATAATAGCCTCCCTAATCATGTATTTAAATTAACCAAAGCTCTCTATGGTTTAAAACAAGCCCCAAGGGCTTGGTATGATAGACTAAGCACTTTTCTTATTGAAAACAATTTCACAAAAGGCAAGGTCGAGCTACATTGTTTATCAAGAATTTTGAAAATAATTTTCTCATTGTTCAGATTTATGTTGATGATATTATCTTCGGTTCTACGAATAAATCTCTTTGTAAATCTTTTGCTAAAACCATGAGTCTCGAATTTGAAATGAGTTTGATGGGAGAATTAACGTTTTTCTTAGGCTTACAAATTAAGCAACTAAGCAATGACATCTTTATTAGTCAAACTAAATATGCTTTAGACCTATTGAAAAGATTTAATATGGATAGCTCAAAGGACATTAACACCCCTATGAGCACCTCCACTAAGTTAGAAGTTGATGAGAGTGGAGAAAGCTTTGATCAAAAAACTTATAGTGGTATGATAGGAAGTTTACTTTACCTCACTACAACTAGACCAGATATCATGTTCAGTGTAGGACTTTGTGCTAGGTTTCAATCGAATCCTAAGATATCTCATATCAAAGCGATTAAAATAATACTTAGATATCTTAAAGGTATCACAAATCTAGGATTATGGTATCCAAAATCCAAAAATTTTGAGTTAATTGCTTATGCTGATGCGGATTTTGTTGGGTGTAGACTAGATAGAAAAAGCACATTAGGAACATGTTAATTTTTAGGACATTCCCTTGTTTCCTGGTCATCTAAGAAACAAAACTCGGTTGCTCTATCAACAACTGAAGCTGAATATATTGCTGCTAGTGCATGCTGTGCACAAGTTGTGTGGATGAAAAATACTTTAGAAGATTATAAAGTCTATCTTAAAAACATTCCCATTAAATGTGATAACACGAGTGCAATATATTTAACAAAGAATCCCATTCAACACTCAAGAACAAAACATATTGATATTAGACATCACTTTATACGAGATCATGTTACTAATCATGATGTAATTATAGAGTTCATAGATACTAAGCATCAATTAGCTGATATTTTTAAAAAACCTCTAAGTGAAAAATAATTTGATTTTATAAGAAGAGAATTAGGAATGTTGATGTGTCCGAATGCATAGACTTGTTAAAATTATTCGGACTTTATTGATTGAATGATCAAATCACTTAATTACCATTACCTGCCTAAAATAACATGTTGGAAATTAATACAAAAATTTCCATAACAATGAGCATGTCTTCATGATTGTATAGTCTTGTCCGATTGCATGAAAGTGTTAAATTAAATTTTTAGTTCCAATCGGATTTCATGAATACATTATTCTCTTTCGGACTTTGATTCACATTATTGATTTTTGACAAATAGAATCATATAGCAAATGCATATCTTTTAGACTTATCATGTGAAAAATATTCCCTTTGAGAAATAGATTTGATGATTCCTTCTTATAAAAGGAAGATATTTTTTTTTGCAAGGATTTGATTCACATAAATATCCTGATCCTTGTAAAGCATGCCTTAATATCCTATCGATTTGAACTACACAAATGGCTTTCCTCCTTCATGCAAAAAAGATAATAACAAATAAAAAGGAAGAAGTTTTCACTCTATGTAAATAATCTCCATGTCATATTTTTCTTGAGATGTTTGTATCCTATAAATGACATGAACCTACTTATGGCATCGCACGTATATTTAAAAGTTATTTATATCGTTCTCCTTTTTGTTGATGACAAAGGGGGAGAAGTATATGAATTGATGCTACAAATGCCATATTATGTTGAAAGAAGCATATATATGAGTATTGATGCTATGATTATGCTATGACTGCATCATCAAAAATATATGAATTGATGATAACTATGATTGCCATATTTGCATTATGTCATGTTTGCTATGATTGCAATATTTGCATCATGTTAAGATATCAAGAACTTGCATCATAATTTTACGTGTTGATATCTTACCATATGATGAAATGCTATGATTGCTAAAACACTTGAAATGTGTGCATCATGTTAAGATATCAAAATCTTACTTCAAAATTTTACATGTTGATAACTTACCATATGATGAATTGCTACCAATACCATCATTCACTTTTGAAATTTGAAAATGGACGTCAAGCTTTGACATCATTTTGAGAGAGATACATCATTATGAGAATCATGATGGGAGTATTGATAAGGTTAAATGATTTTAACTTATCAATATATCTCTTGAATTCAAAGGCTTTGAATTCAAGAATGACTTATCTCAATTATGGCACATAGATAAGGGGAGTTAAGGTTAACTCCGTTATCAATTGATTATCATCATTAAAAAGGGGGAGATTGTTGAATCTCGGATTTTGACGATGACGTCAATTGTCATTTATTATCTAATCCATATGTTGAGATAAGTGTACAGGATTAACTACGATGAAAGTAAGACATGTAGCAGGAGTTGCGCGGGAGTCAAGACTATGATCACGCTGGGAGTTCGAGAGCTCAACGGAAGTCTGGACGGTCGTCGGAGGTTCTGCGGGAATAAATCTGAGAAGTCCAAGAGCTTGCCAAAAGAAGCTCGTCGGAACTCGCCAAGTGGATCGTTGCAAGTCTAGGAGTTTGCCGGAAGTCCGCAAGAGCATCACCGAGGGTTCATCGGATGATTGACGGAAGCTCGCTGGAAGCTTGCCGGAAGAAGCGATTGACGCACCGGAGCAAGTTGCAATAAATTTCTTGAGAAATTCATAGTTAGCATGATGATTAAGTTAGAAATGGGAGGTGATCCCATTAACTTAATCTTGGGGCAATTGGGCCATTGAAAGACCCAAATTGGGCCGAATGGATCAACCCATTCGGACCCAAATTACTTGGCCAGAGGTGGCACTGCCTGGGTCGGCGGTGGCACCGCCCAGGGCTCAGTCTTTGAGCTCTGGCTGGTGCAACCACCTCTGACAGAAGTGCAACCGCCTGAGCTCGGTGTCCGAGCTCTGGCAGGAGGTGCAACCACCCCTGACAGGAGGTGGCACCGCCCAGAGGCTCAGTCTCCGAGCTCTGCCAAGTAGTGTAACCGCCCCAGTCAGGCGGTGCAACCGCTAGACCCCGGAATTCCGGGAATTGACAGTTTTGAGCTCGGAATTCAAATTGGTTTGGGGCCTATAAATACCCCACTCTTTCAGCAATGAAAGAGCAACCAAAAACCACCGAAATCCTGATCTTACTCTATGATTTTTTGCACTCAAAAGTGTTGTATGAGTTTAAAGTTCTTCTCCCTCTTTTCTTCCAAGTTCTGATCTTTCAAGAGAGGAGAGAAAATTCTGTAATGGTTGTCTCCTAAGCCCGTCAAAAGGAGTGAAACTATAAAAGGGTGGTTGGCCTTCGCCTATTGAAGGAAGGCCTCCAGTGGACGTCGGTGACCTTGTCGGTGGAGGAAGCCACAAGTGGATGTAGGTTAAGATTGACCGAACTACTCTAAAATCGCGGTGCTCTTTGGTTTGCATTTACTTTGAGCATGTTATCTTTACTGCAAACCTCCTCAATAGCTTACTGCCTTCTGCGAATTTACGATCGTGTTTCAAAGTTTAGTATTTTCTGAATCGGTGTTTAGACGTAAATCAGTTTTATCGTACAAACATCATATTTCAATTTGCGCTTACATTCTGATTTCCATCATAACTACAAACTGCCCTTATTGATTCGCTTTAACTGCATCTTGTTTGATCACAAGTTAAAGTGATTTATGAATCGACTTTTCTACCGAAATCGCTCTTATCGTACGAACGCAGTTTTAATCATCGAAAATTTTTCGCTGCACTAATTCCCCCCCCCCCCCTCTTAGTGCTCTTGATCCTAATAGAAGCCAAAAGTGGATGTAGGTCAAGATTGACCGAACCACTCTAAATCTCGGTTTGCATATACATTCTGCTCTTTATCTTAACTACAAACTGCCTCCGTTGCTTTACATCAACTATACTTCCGTTTGCTTTCAAGTAAAAGATCTTTCCGAAACAGTTTTCATACCAAGTCTTTTTGAACCGACGAAAGTTTTCCACTGCACTAATTCACCCCCTCTTAGTGCTCTTGATCCTAATAGAGAACTAACTTCTCTTTCTTGATTGAGCCTTCAGCCACTCTCAACATATTGAAAAGCTCATAGACAGTCACCTTAAGCTTGTTTATATTAAAATTTATTATGAATTGGGAAAAGAAATCTGGGAGGGACTAAAGTATGAGATCCACACATAGGTTATCGTTTAGGACTATTCCTAGACCCGTGAGCTTCTAAATCCACTTAATTATTTTAAGGATATGGTTCTAAATCGATAGTCCCTCTATCATCCTTATGAGGAAGAGACTCTTTGATATCTCATAACGCTAAGTCCTTCCCTCTTCCTTAAATAATTTATGGAGATAAAGGAGGATAGATCCAGCATCCATTTTTTTATGTTGCCTTTGTAACTCGAGAGTCATAGAGCCCAACATGTAATACAGAGCAAGAATGGAATCATCTATATACTTCACATAGCAAGCAATCTTATCCTCACTTACCCCTCTTGTAGGCACAAGCACAACTCTATCAAGGACATATGAGATTTTCTCCACCATGAGAATAATTCTCATGTTGCAGAGCCAATCCATATAGTTTGGATCAGTGAGATGATTTATATCTAGTTTATCATATAAAGGATTTGCAAGTGACATATTTCTAAATAGTAAAGATGCAGTAAAAAAGAAATAATATGTAGATTTTAGATTTTATGAAAAATAATTAAGATATAGACTTTTATCTTAATCTACTCCCACTATTTTCTCGTGAAACATATGACACCCTCAGACGTATAAATAAAAAATATATGGCGTATTTCTAGCAGGGATCGAAATCCAATTTGTGTATTAGCATGACCTCAAAAGACTCGTCCAATCATACTAAGCCTAAAAGGTAGACAATTTTTACTAATCATAACTCCTTGTGATTCTCGTCCTGTTTGGCCTCTAAACCATCAGAACTTAACCAACCATGATATTTGGTTAAGTCAACACCAACATTACAAGATGAGTCTGATTCGATGAAACACTCTCGAGAGACTTGACTAAGCATACTATGTGCTTAGTGCTAGTTATAAATGCCCTACGAGCTAATCATGTGAGTGATAACACATGTGACATTATGCACATTCTTTTTTGCTTATTATTTATTTAGTATTTTTCACTTTATATTACTTGTTGTATATATTATGATGTTAATGCATATGTACAATAGGAATCTGATAATGATGATATCATGATAATGAGACTGATTCGTTTTCAAACACAGACCCTAAATAATCCCGGTCATAGGTTACTCAAAAGAGACATCGAGATAATTGAATAGATTGACATGTCATATATCCATTGGTATGATGGAGGCAACTAGTCTCATAGCTGCTTGTGTGGGGACACTAGAGATACAGTGCAGGTGCTTATTGGAGAATGAGTTTACTGATTGATCCGCTCACGGAATGCTGGATGGTTAATGATATCTCATTGTCACACAACAATTCTATCATCCTAGTGGCGTATCCGGTCCTTATACTTGAGATACTAAGGATGCTCTATATGAATACTCCACTCTTTGATATTGGACTTATAGGTCTAGAAGTTTTAGATCTAGCACAACCAATTATCGAGAGTGGCAGCCAACTTTCTGAGGGCAATTGAGAGTCAATAGAGGATCATCTGCTTTTAATGTTATGAGAGGAATATCTCATATATTCTTACTCAAGTAAATCCCTAATAGGTGTTAGGACCACGTCGGCACTAAGGGGGTGGGTGGTGGTTGGGGTGAATTAGTGCTTTCATAAAAGTTACGTCGATTCGAAACTTCATATGATAAAATCATATAAAAAAGTGTTCAACTTTAAAAATGTTCGTAAGAGTGTGCAGCTAAAGTAATGAGGAAGTAAAGCAGTTTCAAAGTAAGTAAATGACAATGAAGAGGGAAAGTACACTAATTTATAGTGGTTCGATCATCATGACTTACATCCACTCCCGATTCCTCTTCACTCGAGGTCACCTGCTTCCACTACCGATATTCTTTCAATGGGCAAAGATCAACTACCCTTTTACACTCTTTCTTTGTTTGATAGGCTCAGGAGAGAACCTTTAGAGCCTCTCTTTCTTAAACCTCACTTCTCCCTTTAGAGGAACTTCTAAATGCTAGGAAGAAGTGACCCTACACTTCAAGAGAGATTACAACCTTTCTTTCTCAATAATATTTTTTCCCTTTCTATTCCATTTCATGCTATACCAAGAAGGAAAGAGTGGGGTATTTATAGGCCATAAATTGATTCAAATTTGGAGTCAAAAAGTATCTCATCCCTGGTTTTTGGGTACTAGTGGTGGGTGATACTATCGCCTGACACTCTGATACTGGACAGTACCATCACCCAATCTAGCAATACCACCTAATAGAGCCTCTAAGACTGGGCTCTGATGGTACCACCACCTGACAAGGTGGTACCACCGCTTGACAGCCATTTATGGCTGACGATACCACCACCCAGACCTCTTGGGAGGCCAAGCCTCAAGTGGTTCTACCACTAGCTTCGACGGTCCCACTGCCTAACGTGGATTTGGGTAACTGAATGGGCCTTTCTTTTGGCCCAAAATAGCCCCACTTTGGGCCTAGTTGGCCCCTAATTGAGTTAGTATGGTTACACCCAAAACTAACTTAATTAACCCTCTAAACTACTTCAATCTAGACCAATTATTACAAGCAAGAATACTAAGTTGTCCGACATATCATTGGTTCATCCGATGCTTCGTCCAAACCTTCGACGCATCGTCCTCTTTTATGGCACATTGCCCAATCGGTATGTTGACCTCCACAATACCCAATTTCCTTAGCGCTATGTCCGATCCTTTTGGCCCGATGCCCGAATTCATGGCACAAGGCCTTTTGATGACTTGCTGACCTTCCTCCAGTCCGATGTCCAATCTTTTGACACATTCCATTCCGGCCCAACTTTTAATTCTACTGCTTTAATCGAGTTATCTTCCCTGATCGAAGCTAATCCTACATCACTTAAACACACATTAGATCATAACTTTATCAATTGGTTTCATCATCAAAATCCGAGATTCAACAATCTCCCCCTTTTTTATGATAACAACCAATTGATGACATAGTTTAACTAAACTCCCTCCATCAATATGCCATATTAATAGAACTTTTGAATTCATAGAATTATAAGTATTTCACCATTGCATGCATCATGAATATTGAAAGAATCAATTAATCATATCATTACATACAATATAAAATCATGCATAATCAAAATATCCAAGTACATCTTCCCATGCATGATTATCATCATAACTTATGCATCAATATCATATCTTCCCCCCCTTTGTCATCAACAAAAAAGAGAAGTGCAACTATTAATTTTTAATTATGCAAGCTAGTAAGATAGCAAGTTTTGCATCTTTTTAGAACATTCAAACTAGCAAATTCTTTTTTAGATATGCAAGTTAGAATATGCATCATGAGTATTGCTTCTCTTGAGATGTGCAAGATAGCACTTCTTGCTTCTCTTTTGAGATAAGCAAGCTAGCAAGTTTTTCTTCCTTTTGCAATGTGCAAGTTTATAATTTTTGCATCTTGAGCTAGCAATTATTTCTCCCCATTTGTTATTGTCAAAGAAAAGGCAAGAATATATAAGTATAATTTTTCTCATTTTTTAATCAATGATTCAATTATATCATGAGATATATAAATCATAAATACAAGGCAATTGTACATAATAAAATTGAAGTCATAAACATCAAGAAGTTAAGTGACATATTATGATTAATTTGAATACATCTCTTCTTTAGTTAAAGGAAAAAATCTTGATTTATAGGAAAACTCAAGTCATAAAAATCGAGAAATCAAGATAATGATCCGAAAAATGTATAAGAAGAATTTATGCATTTGGGAGATTTAACATGCCTAAGTTTAACATTCAAGCTAGCAATTATAGTTCTCTTGAGATGATAGCAATTTTATTTCTCCCTTGTTGTCATTGTCAAAAAGGAGGGAAGGTTACAATATGCAAAAAAATTTTCCTTTACATCATATTTCAAATCATCATATGAACTATACTAAGAAAAATTAACTTGGTGATGAGATATACAATTCATGAATACAAATTTTAAGTTGTGAATATCAAAAGACAAATTATGATTCTTTTGGATAAATTAAATAGTGAAAAGATGAATCATAGTAAACGATCTTGATTCAAATAAAAAACACGACATTGAAAACTGAGAAAACAAGATAAACCATGATTCATATGGATAATTCTCCTCTTTAGTAAATGGTGAAAAGAAATCTTAGGAGATCAAAGATCTTGATCTCAAAAATCTCGAGTATCAAGTTCATGATTCGGATAAAACTCATTCAAATTTAATTTATCAAACCATCAAAATCACTTTCTTAAGATATTAAAAAAAAAACATAAATAGGTTCATTAATCTCTTTTTGAAAGATTCGATAAGCTTTTAGGGATAGAGACATTCTCAAGAATAATGCATTCTCCCCCTTTTTTTTATTTTAATTTAAGCGATTGATTTCATACAAGCATGCCCAAGTTTTTTTTTTTAATGTCAAAATCATGCACCATGTTTAAAAACTGAAAAACAAGCTTCATCATAAAAATCATCAAGATCAATAAACCATAAATCATAAAAATCATCATTACTTGAAATCATCATGCATAATTAAATCATTAAATCTTCAAGCATGATTTCATTAAGCATAAAATATTTTTAAAATCATTTTGTTTCGGCTAGTGAGCTTTGTGAAGTGTATTGGATCTCCTGTCATAAGCCTTTAGCGTCCACTATCAAAATTTTATTTTTGTTTATGGCTTTTGATTATAGATATTTCTACAAGAAAGGTGGGTTTGTTATAGGTACCCATTTGACTTTTGGTCCCTCATAATTGGATCTATCTATTTTAATTTTTGGCATTGAGACATTTATGGTTCCCTTAGGAACCCAAACTAATTTATGTGAGTTATACTTTTTAAATGACCATGTTTACCACAAAATTTACATTTATTTTCATGAAAATCATATAATGTAAGTCCTTTAACAAATAAACGTGACTCTTATTGACAAGAATCATGTTTAAAGATTTGCTATCAATTTTAAATTTATCTAAAGTTTGTTGTAATAGCAAATTTTCCTTTTTTGTATGAATCTAACTCTTTACATTTAGTGCAAGAGCTTAACATGCAATTATTATGCTCATTTTTCTAATTTTTCAAATTCATTAGAAAGAGAAGAATGATCCCTTTTTAACAACTTATATTTTTTACCAACTAGCTTACATTCATCAAATAAATCATAGAAAGCATCAAGCAATTCATCGTAAGATAAATGAGATTTGATTGAGTTATTTACCTCATCATCGAAAGCCATTAAGGCGTAGTTCACCACGTCACCTTTGACGGTTTGCTCCTCATCTTCAGATATACTCGATTCATCCCATGTAGCTTTGAATGCTTTCTTCTTCTTTCATAGCTTCTTCGATTTATAGCAATTTGTTGTGCCATTTTTAAGTTCAATTTTAGAATTAGTCTTTTTCTTGAACTTTTTAAATTTTTTTGTCAAAGTTTTTATGTCATCATCACTTGAGCTTTCACTCGAGTGGTCTTCTTTTGTTCTAAGTGTAAAATCCTTTCTATTCTTTAAAAGGTTATTCTTATATTCGTCTTGTGCCATACAACTCATTTCATAGGTTATTAAAGACCCGATAAGTTCTTCAAGAAGGAAATTGTTTAAGTCCTTCGTCTCTTAGAGTAAATAAACTAGCAATTAACTTAGAATTAATAGCAGTAATAAAAAACAGAATGGAAATGAGCACACTGAAATTTATAGTGGTTTGGTCGTTGTGACCTACATCCACTTCTGATTCCTCCTCTATCGAGGTCACCAGCATCCACTAATGGTCTTCCTTCAATGGGCGAAGACTAACCACCCTCTTTACAACACTTTCTCCTTTTCACGGGTTTAGGAGACAACCCTTACAAGCCTCACACATCTCTTGAATGATCATAAGAGTTAGAAAGGGAGAAGGAGGACTCTTAGCGCTTTTACAACACTTAACACCCCAAGACTTCAAGATATTATTCACACTTTCATCCCCTTTTATAAAGAAAAGGATGGGATATTTATAGGCTACAATGGCTTCAGCCAAAAAGTGTCTTATCCCAAATTTCTGGGGCACTTGCGGTACTATCGCTTGTAGACTGACACTGGGTGGTGCCACAGCTTAGTCTAGGCTGTATGACCACCTAACAAAGCTCGAAGATCGAGCTCTAACAGTACCACCACCTGATAGGGCGGTACCACTACTCAGTCTGGATGATACAACTACCTGATACAACTCGAAGACCGAGCTCTAGCGATACCACCACTTGGCAGCATTAAATACAATGATACCATCACTAAGTCTGGGTGGTACCACCACCTAGACCACTTGGGAGATCGTTCCCTGGGCGGTTCCACCGCCTTAGTCTAGCGGGGCCACCATAAGACAGGGTCCAGCAACCTAGTTGGACCTTGAATCTAGCCCAAACCAATTAAATTACTGGCCTAGTTGGCCTCTAATAGAGGTATTGGGATTACCTCCCAAATCTAACCTTAATTATATGCCAACTATAATTCTTAAGGCATACACTAAGCAAATTAAGTCTGATTAGTCTAGGTTTCTTTTGACGATCTTCCGACGAACTTCCAACGATCTCTCGATAATGTTCCAATGGACTCCCGACAAGCTCTTGGACTTCACAACAATCTTCTTAGCGAGTTCTGACGAGCTTCTTTGGCAAGCTCCTGGACTTCTCGGTCAATTATGATAGAACTTCTAATGAATGTCCAAACTTCCGATGAACTCTCGAACCCCAACAAAATCTCGATCTTGACTCCAGCAATTCATTTTGCTTTATACCTTGATTGCTATCATAGTTAATCCTGCACACTTTTCTTAATATATAGATTTGATCAAATAATTCACCAATTAATTTCATCATCAAAATATGAGATTCAATAAAAACTTCGTATGATAAAATCATATTCAAAAGTGTTAAACTTTAAAAACATTTGTAAGAGTATGTAACTAAAGTAATGAGGATGTAAAGTAGTTGCAAAGTAAGTAAATGGCAGAGATGAGAGAAAGCACACCAATTTATAATGGTTTGATCGTCATGACCTACATCCACAACCGATTCCTCTTCACTCAAGGCCACCGGCTTTCATTACTGATCTTCTTTCAATGGGCGAAGATCAACTACCCTTTTATACTCTTTCTCCATTTGATAGGCTCAGGAGAGAACCTTTATAACCCCTCTTTCTTAGACATCACTTCTCTCTTTAGAGGAACTTCTAAATGCTAGGAAGAAGTGACCCTATATTTTAAGATAGATTACAACCTTTCTTTCTCAATAATATTTTCCCCCTTTCTACTCCATTTCATGCTATACCAAGCAAGAAAGAGTGGGGTATTTATAGGCTACAAATTGATTCAAATTTGGAGCCAAAAAGTGTCTCATCCCTAGTTTTTTAGGTATTGGAGGTACCACCGCCAATACTAGGTGGTACTACCACTTGACACTCTGACACTTGGTGGTACCACCACCTAGTCTAGTGGTACTATTGCCTGACAGAGCTTCAGAGACTAGGCTTTGGTGGTACCATCGCTTGAAAAGGCGGTACCACCGCCTGACAACCATTTATGGTCGACGGTACCACCGCCCAAACCTCTTAGGAGGCTGAGCCTTAGGCAGTTCCACCGCCTGACATGGCTTTGGGTTACTGAATGAGCTTTTCTCTTAGCCTAAAACAATCCTACTTTGGGCCCAATTGGCCCATAATTAAGTTAGCATGGTTACACCCGAAACCAACTCAATTATCCATCTAAACTACTTCGATCTAGACAAATTATTACAAGAAAGAATATTAAGTTGTCTGGCATATCATTATTTTATCCGGCGCTTCATCCAAACCTTCGGTACATCGTCCTGTCTTGCAGTGTATGACCCAATTGGCATGTTGACCTTCGCAACACCCGATCTCCTTAGCGCAATGTCCGATCCTTCTGGCCCGATGCTCGAATTTATGGCATGAAGCCTTCTGCCAACTCGTCTACCTTCCTCTAGTCCGACGTCTAATCTTCTAACATGTTTCATTCCAGCCCAACTTCTGATTTTACTACTTTAATCGATTTATTTTTCTGATCAAAGCTCGTATTATGTCACTTAAACACATATTAGATCATAATTTTATCAATTAGTTTTATCATCAAAATCCGAGATTCAACAATAGGGTCATTCGGATTGAGAGAGAAAGAGTTCTTCGAGAGAATCCGATTAGAGTGAGACTTGAGTAGAAACCATATGTGCCTGATAGTACCATGCTTGTAATATGGTTTCTCGGATATTAGATAGATGAGGTGAGTGCAGCGAAAAAATTATCGATTTTGTAAGATATTCGTTCGTTGAAAACCAATTTCGGAAAGTGCTTGACTTTATTGAAAATGAACTAGTAGTTAACTTAGAAAGTAATAGCATTAATAAAAAGCAGAATGGAAATGAGCACACCAGAATTTATAGTAGTTCGGTCATTGTGACCTATATCAACTTTCGATTCCTCCTCTGTCAAGGTCACAAGCGTCCACTAATGGTCTTCCTTCAATGGGCGAAGACCAACCATCCTCTTTACAATGCTTTTTCCTTTTCATAGGTTTAGGAGATAACCCTTATAAGGCTCACACCTCTCTTGAATGATTATAATAGTAGAAAGGGAGGAGGAGGACTTTTAGCACTTTTATAACACTTTTTGTTGAATCTCGGATTTTGATGGTAAAACCAATTGATAAGTGTTTATGATTTAATCTGCATTTTGAGTGACACAGGATGCTTTGATTAGGGAGAGACAATTAAAGTAGGAAGAATCATGTTGGGTCGGAGGAAAACGTGTCAGAAGATTGTATATCGGGCCGGAGGATCGGTCGACATATCGACAGAAGGATTCGGGCCATGGATTCGGGCATCGGTTCAAGAAGAGCGGATTTTGCGCCAATGATATCCGAGTTGCGGAGGTCAACCGGCCGATTGGACAATAGATCACAAGAGAGGATGATGCGCCGAAGAATCGGACGAAGCGTCGATGGACCAATGACATGTCAGACAACATGATTCATGCTTAATAATAATTGTTTAGATCAAAGTATATTTTTGTATGTGTAGGATTAACTACGATAGCAAGGCATAAAGCAAAATAAAGTCCCGGAGTCAAGAATGCGATTTCGTTGGGAGTTCGAGAGTTCGTCGGAAGTACGGACATTTATCGAAAGTTCTGCCAGAACCAACCGAGAAGTCCAGGAACTTGCCAAAGAAGCTCGTCGGAACTCACCAAGAAGATCATCGTGAAGTCTAGGATCTTGCCGGAAGTCCGCCAGAACATTGCCGAGAGATCGTCGGAAGTTCACCGAAAGCTCACCGGAAGAAATCAGACTTATCTTGCTTTGAATATGTCTTAGGAATCATAGTTAGCACATAATTAGAGTTGGGATTGGTAGGTAATCCCATCAACTCTGTTAGGGGCCAACTGGGCCCGAAGTAGGACTGGTTTGGGCCGGATTCAAGGCCCAACTAGGGTGCTAAAACCTTGGCCGGCGGTGGCACCGCTAGGGCCAACGGTGGCAATGCCTGGGGAACAGAACCCTAGGATTCCTGGGCGGTGGTACCGCTGGCAGCAATGCTGCCAGCGGTGGTACCACCTAGTACCAGATCTTGCGACGGTAGTACCGCCCAAGAATGACGGTGGTACCACCAGTACCTAGGAAACCTAGGATGAGACCTTTTTAGGCTCCATGTTTGAATCAACTTGAAGCCTATAAATATCCCTCTCATCCCTGGTTAACAAACACAAGCATAGAGAATTTAAAAAGGAAAAAATGCTGTATAAATCTCTTGTGAGAATCCTCCTCTAGCCTAAGTGTTAGAATAGTTTGAGAAGAGTGAGTGCATGTAAAGGTTGACTCCTAAACCAGTAAAAAGGAGAAGAGGGGTGTAAGAAGGAGGTTGATCTTTGTCTATTAAAGGAAGATTGATAGTGGATGCCGGTGGCCTCGACGGAAGAGGAATCGACAGAGTGGATGTAGGTCACGACGACTAAACCACTATAAAATCGACGTGTTCTTCTCTGGTTTGCATTTCTATATTTAAGCAATTTACTTTACTACAAACCTCTTAACTTACTTTACATCCACTACGCATCTTTCGTACACTTTCAAGCTATCTTTATGAAAACGCTTTCATGTTAACCTCTCTCCGAAATGGTTTTCATCAAAATCGATTTTTATCGTAAGAAGGTATTTTGAACCAACGTAATTTTACCGCTGCACTAACTCACCCCACCCTCTTAGTGCCGACTTGTTCCTAACAATTGGTATCAGAGCCTCATATTTTTCATTTGGTTTAACACCCAAGAGAAATAGCTCTTTTCGGCTTTCAAGAGGGTCACTCTCTCATCCGTCCTCCCTTTTTCAATGGGATAGACTACACATATTGGAAAACTCGAATGAGAGTATTCTTGCTTTCTTTGGATTTGAACTTATGGAACATTATTGAAAATGGCTTTCAAAGGTCTTCTCTTCCAATGAACCATTAGAATGATTTTGAAAAGAAGACATTTTCTTTAAATGCTAGAGCTGTGAACGCTTGATAAGACCCTAAAGTCTTATTGTAAAAAAGAAGAAGAGAAAGGGGATAATCACTTCGAGGGGATTAGCCTCCATGATCGCTTTGAGGGGATCGGCCCTCCTTGATCGCTTCGAGGGAATCGACCTCCTTGGGTTTGTTAAAAGACAGAATAATATTTTTCATAGATGATCGAAAAGAAGCAGTTACATCCCTATTTATAGAGTTCTGACTTTAGCTAAACTAAACAGACTTAATAAATATGCAGAAAATAAAAGGAAAGCACAAAAAATAAAAGGAAAAATAAAATGATCCTAACAATCCCGCCTCCTTTAATTCAGCCTTGTTCTCAAGGCTGAGTAGCATCAAATTTTGGAAACTTCTCCTTTAGCATGCTGTAGGACTCCCAAGTGGCATCTTCCTTTGGTAAGTTAGCCAATTGCACCAACACTTCAGTTACAGGATGTCTGCGGTACATTGCAACTCGTCGATCAAGTATGACTTGTAGTTGAGCTTGAACTTCCCCAGTAGTAAAAGTGTCCGGCAAATGGCACTATACTATTGCATCTTCACCCAATTTCCTTTTAAGGCATGCAACATGAAAGACTGGATGTATTTTAGAGCTAGCAGGCAAATCCAAGCAGTAGGCCACTAGTCCAATGCGTTCTAATACCTTATAAGGCCCAAAAAACCGAGGAGATAGCTTCATGGAAGATCAGACCTTTATGGAAGTTTGCTTGTAGGGTTGAAGATGAAGGAAAACCCAATCACCCACAGTAAATTCTTGTTCACTTCGGTATTTATAAGCTTGTTGTTTCATTCTTGCTTGTGCGGCTGTGAGGTTATCCTTTAAAAGCTGAATAATCTTATTTCTATCCATCAATTTCTTATCCACTTGATCAACTTTAGAAGAACCGGGTACATACTTTGTAATTGTAGGTGGGGGTTGGCCATAAACTACTTCAAATGGAGTCATTTTAATAGAAGAATAGTAAGAGGTATTATACCACCACTCTGCCCAGGGAAGCCATTTGACCCATTCCTTCGGCTTGTCGCTAGTAAAGCATCAGAGGTAATTTTCTAGGCACCTGTTTACCACTTCAGTTTGCCCATCTGTTTGCGGATGATAAGCAATGCTCATATTCAGCTGAGTACGTTGTTAACGAAAAAGTTCTATCCAGAAGGAGCTAGTAAATATCTTGTCTCTGTCACTAACAATGGAACGGGGACTCCCATGCAATTTAGCTATGTTTTCCACAAAAATATGAGTAACACTTGCAACAGTATAAGGATGTCGTAAAGTATAGAAATGAACATATTTTGTAAGTCTATCCACGACTACAAGTATAGTACTCTTTCCTTAAGATGATGGGAGACTATCAATGAAATCCATAGATATGTCGGTCCAAGTAGCATCAGGAATAGGGAGGGGCTGTAGTAAGCCTGGGGTGGCTACTGTCTCACTTTTGTGACATTGGTAAACATCACATTCAGTAACAAATTTCTTGATAAAATTTTTTATACCTTTCCAGTAAAAAAGATGTCAAACTCGCTTATAAGTGTGGAGAAATCCCGAGTGACCAGCAATTGGTGATGAATGGAACTCCTTCAGAATTATTGCCTGGTAAGAAGAATGTGGGGCAACCACTATTCGACCTTTATAGCGTAAGTCCACTGAATCCCAACTATAATTTGAGATCGAACCTGGGGCTTCTTCTAATCTTTTAATGATGTTTTGGATCTCAGGATTATTTATCCATTCCCTTCTAATAACTTCCAAAGTCTCACAAATAGGAATAGAAATAGCTACTAATTCAGCTTGTTCGGGAAGGTGTGAGAGGGCATCTGCTACTAAATTCTCACTCCCCTTTTTATAAATGATCTCATAATCGAATCCCAATAGCTTTGAGACCCATTTCTGTTGCTTTGGAGAATAAATCTTTAGCTCTAGAAAATATTTGAGGCTTTTGTGATTAGTGCGTATTTGAAACCGTCGACCAATTAGGTAGAGTCTCCATTTTGTGGCTGCATATATTATAGTTAGCATCTCCTTGTCATAAATAGATAAATTCAAATGGTTAGGGGAAAGAGCCTTACTTGCATAAGCGATAGGCTGACCTTCCTGCATTAATACTGCCCCTATTCCAGCTCCAGAAGCATCAGATTCAATCATAAACATCTTATTAAAATCAGGTAAAGCTAGCACGAGTGTAGTAGTCATTGTAGTTTTTAAGAATTGAAATGCTTGAGTTGCCTCTTCTGACCATCAGAATGCATTTTTCTTTAGAAGTGACGTCAAGGGGGCACTAATTTTGCCATAATTCTTCACAAACTTTCGATAATAGCCTGTTAGTCCCAAGAACCCCCTTAAAGCTTTGATTGACTTTGGAATTGGCCAGTTTGTCATCACTTGGATTTTTGAATAATCAACTGCAACACCCTTTTGAGATATGATATGACCGAGGTACTTAACATCAGGTTGCCCAAAACTGCACTTGGATTTCTTGACAAAAAGACCATGCTCACGAAGAATATTAAAGACAATTCATAAATGTAATAAATGACTTTCTAGAGAATGATTGTATATTAAAATATCATCAAAGAAAACCAAAACAAACTTACGGTGATGAGCCCGAAATATATCATTCATTAAACTCTGGAAGGTAGAGGGCGCATTAGTTAACCCGAAAGGCATTACTAGAAACTCATAATGGTTGTTATATGTCCTGAAGGCAGTTTTCTGAACATCCCTTTCATGTACTTTGATTTGATGATAGCCCGATCGTAGGTCCAATTTAGTGAAGACCTGAGCTCGTCCCAATTAATCCAACAGTTCATCCACTACTGGAATAGGATATTTATCTTTCACTGTAATGTTGTTAAGTGCTCGATAGTCGACACACATCCACCATCCTTCTTTCTGACTAGTAAGACTAGGGAAGAATATGGGCTAACACTAGCTCGTATAACTCATGTTTTGAGCATCTCTGTGACAATCCTCTCTATCTCTGCCTTTTGGAAACATGGATATCTATAGGGTCGGACATTGGTTGGTGCCTTCTAGGGTAATAGTGGGATCCGATGATCATGACATCTAAGAGGTGGAAGTCCGTGTGGCTCTTCAAATATATCTGCAAACTCTATTAGCAATGATTCAATATTTCCAACAGGAATGTTCATTGTCATTTCCTTTTCAATGTTATGCAATTGCACCAAAAATCTGGTGTGTGTCTTCCGAAGGACCCGCTCCATCTGATGGCTAGTGATAGTTGTAACCTTACCTCCACGTCTTCCTTTGAGAGTCACCTGTCTTCCATTAATAAAGAACTCCATAGTCAGTTTAGAAAAATTTCAGGAGACATCACCTAGGGTTGATAGCCATTCAATTCCGAGCACCACTTCATAGTCTTCCAAGGGTAATAAAAAGAAATCCACAAATAATTCTTGACCTTGCAAAATTAGTTTTATTTTTTAGCACTTGCTGTCACAGGTTAAAATCCGTCCATCGGCGACCGTGACTTCAAATTTGTCACAACATTCGATGTGGTAAGCTAATCGGGCTACAACTTTTCTATCCATAAAATTATTAGTGCTACCCATATCAATCAAAACAGTGATAGACTGGTGTTTCAGAGTTCCCCCAATTTTCATAGTTTGTGGATTAGAGTAGCCAACCAATGCATGTACTATATGTGTGACGGCTTCAACATCATCATTAGTTTCCACTTCTTCATGATCGAAATATGATACTTCTACTTCTGGTTCATCCTCGATCGGTTCAATCATCAAAAGTCTTCCTGGTTTGCATCGATGCTCCTTACTCCACTTTTAATCGCAATGCCAGCACAAACCCTTCGCTAACCTTTCTTTGAGTTCCTCTCGGGTTAGTCTGCTAGTGTTGTGGTTTCGACTACGAGTATATGAAGTAGGTTGCCTGCTAATCACCTGTTTATTAGCACCTCTGTTTCGACGATATTCCACACTAATTTTTTCTTCATGTAGGCGTGCAAATGAAATCGTAGCCATCATAGTGCGGGGTTGACGAGCCTTAACCTCGCACCGGATCTCGGGAATAAGCCCTTCAATAAATGTACCCAGAAGTTGTCGTTCTGACCAATCTCTAGCTTGGTTGGACAATCTTTCAAATCTACTCTGATACTCCAACACTGTAGAAGTCTGGCCAATCTTGAGTTCGAGAGTTCATCGGAAGTTCTACCGGAACCAACCGAGAAGTCCAGGAGCTTGCCAAAGAAGCTCATCGGAACTCACCAAGAAGATCATCATGAAGTCTAGGAGCTTGCCGGAAGTCCACCGGAACATTACCGAGAGACCGTTGGAAGTTCGCCGGAAAGATCGCTGGAAGAAATCGGAATTATCTTGCTTAGAATATTTCTTAGGAATCGTAGTTAGTACATAATTAGAGTTGAGATTGGGAGGTAACCCCATCAACTCTATTAGGGGCCAACTAGGCCCGAAATTGGAATAGTTTGGGCCAGATTGAAGGCCCAACTAGGGTGCTGAAACCATGGCAAGCGGTGGCACCGCCAGGGTCGGCGGTGGCACTGCTTGGGGAACAGCAACCCAAGATTCCTGGGCGGTGGTACCACCGGCAGCAATGCTACTAGCGGTGGTATCGCCCTTGTTCGGTGGTGGTACCACCCAGTACCAAATCCTGCGACGGTAGTACTACCCAGGAACGACGGTGGTACCGCCAGTACATAGGAAACCTGGGATGAGACCTTTTTAGGTTCCAAGTTTAAATTAACTTAAAGCCTATAAATACCCCTCTCATCCCTGGTTAACAAACACAAGCACAGAGAACTTAAAAAAAGAAAAACGCTGTAGAAATCTCTTGTGAGAATCCTCCTCTAACCTAAGTGTTAGAATAGTTTGAGAGGAGTGAGTGCTTGTAAAGGTTGACTCCTAAACCTGTGAAAAAGAGAAGAGGGGTGTAAGAAGGAGGTTGATCTTTGCCTATTAAAGGAAGATTGATAGTGGATGCCTGTGGCCTCAACGGAAGAGGAATTGGCAGAGTGGATATAGGTCACGACGACCGAACCACTATTAAATCGGCATGTTCTTCTCTGGTTTGCATTTCTATATTTGAGCAATTTATTTTACTGCAAACATCTTAACTTACTTTACATCCACTATGCATCTTCCGTATGCTTTCAAGCTATCTTTACGAAAATGCTTTCAAGTTAACCTCTCTCCGAAATGGTTTTCGTCGAAATCGGTTTTTATCATAAGAAGGTTTTTTGAACCGATGTAATTTTACCGCTGCACTAATTCACCCCCCCTTCTTAGTGTCGACTCGTCCCTAACACTTTGAACACCCCAAGACTTTAAGATATCTTTCACACTTTCGTTCCATTTCATGCAGAAAAGGGTGGGATATTTATAGGCCCCGATGGCTTCAAAATTGGAGTCAAAAAGTGTCTCATCCTAGATTTTTAGGGTACTAGCAGTATCACCGCCATTATTGGGCGGTACTACCGCTTCAGACTAATACTAGGTGGTACCACCGCTCAGTCTGGGTGGTACCACCACTTGAGAGAGCTCGGAGACCGAGCTTTAGTGGTACCACTGCTTGAGAGAGCTCGGAGACCGAGCTCTAGCGGTACCACCACCTGGCAGCATTAACTACCGGCAGTACCACCACCCAATTTGGGCGGTACCATTGCCTAGACCACTTGGGCGACTAAGTCATCAAGCGGTGCCACCGCCGGCCGTGACTTCGAGTGCTGAATAAGCTGTTCAATCGGCCTAGTTCAATCTTGTTAAGAGCCTAATTGACCCCTAACTGAGTTAATGGGTTTACCTCCTAATCCTAACTCAACTTAAGGTTTATCTATGATAATTAGGACATTTAAACAAGCAATCTCTGTCTGGTATGTTGATTGTTCTTTCGATGATCTTCCGACGAACTTCCGGCGAACTTCTTGATGAACTTTCGGTGAACTTCCGACGAACTCTCAGCAAATTCCCGATGAACTCTCAACGAGCTCCCGATGAACTCTCGATGAACTTCCAGCAAACTTCCGGCACATTGTCCAAATCTTCAACGTATCATCCGAACTTTGACTCTGACCCAACATCTTCTTTATGCCTTACTGCTATCGTAGTTAATCCTGCACACTTATCTCAACATATATATTATATCAAACACTTTACTAATTTATTTTATCATCAAAATCCGATCCGATATTCAACAATCTCCCCCTTTTTGATGATGATAATCAATTGATGATGACGGAGTTAACCTTAACTCCCCCTATCTATATGCCATACTTGAGAAAAGATATTCTTGAATTCAAGGCCTTTGAATTCAAGCATCAAACCGATAAGTTATATTCATTTAAACTTATCAAATATGCATATCAATATACTAATCATGATTTACTAATTCAAAATACAATGTCACGTTTTTATCAATAATAAAAGATGTCATGGCTTGACATCCATTTTCAAGTCTAATGATGATAGACAATCATCATTTTAAAGTATGATAGAAATTTCAAATATGAAATTTGCTAGACATATGTGCCTTGTAAGCTAATCACGTGAGTGATGGCACGTGTGACTTGACATATAATATTTTTGCTTATTATATTTTAGCATTTTATTACTTTATATATATATATATATATACATATATATATATATGTATATATATACATATATATACATATATATATATATAGAAATGTCCTTGGAACTGTGTAATGGGAATCGAATCGTGATTAGATCAAGATAATGAGACTGATTCACCTTTAAACACATATCCTAAATAATCCCGGTCATAGGTTACTCGAGATAGACATCGAGATAACAAGACAAACTGGTGTGTTATACATACGTCCATATGATGGATGAAGCTGGTCTCATAACTGCTCGTGTGGGGACACTAGGGATACAATACAATTACTCATTAGAGAATGAGTTCACTGATTGATCCGCTTACGGAATGCTGGATGGTTGATTATGCCTTATTGTCAAATAGCGATTATGTGGTCTCAGTGATGTATTTGTTCCTTAGACTTGAGACACTAAGTATGTCCTGTATGAGTGCTCCACTCT
The DNA here is from genome assembly GCA_900464855.2 of Musa schizocarpa. Lineage (NCBI taxonomy): Eukaryota > Viridiplantae > Streptophyta > Magnoliopsida > Zingiberales > Musaceae > Musa > Musa schizocarpa. The sequence goes on along the minus strand of LS990917.1, from coordinate 30,496,716 downwards.
TTGATACTGGACTTTTAGGTTTGGATGTCCCAGATCTAGCACAATCGACCTTCGGGAGTGGTAATCAACCTTACGAGGGCTATTGAGTGTCAATACAGGATCATCCACTCTTGTTGTCATGAGAGGAATATCTCATGTGTTCTTGCTTAGACAAATCCCTAGCCAGGGTTATTCAGATTGAGAGAGAAAGAGTTCTCTGGGAGAATCCGATTAGAGCAAGATTCGAGTAGAAACTGTATGGGTCTGACAGCACCATGCCCGGTATATGGTCTTTGGAATATTAGATGGATGAGGGACTATAGGTATATGGTAACTAAGGATAGACATGTCCAATGGATTAGATTCTCCTATATCGTTTTGGGACTATGGCGTAGTAGCCTAGTACGTCCGCAGTCGATGAGTCGAGTGAATTATTAGGTAGATAATAATTCACTGAGCTAGAAGGAGTTCTAACACGTATGACTCACGGCCAGCTCGATATTGGAAATAGAGGGTCACACACATATGGTAGGTGTTGCGATGAGTAGAGGTTCGGATATGAGATATCCGTTGGAGCTGCTATCTTATTGGATATCTAATAAGCCCTTAAATTATTGGATCTCATGGATGAGATCCAATAAGAGCCCATGAGAGATTATTGGATAGAGATCCACTAATCTAAGAGACTTGGGTAGTTGGATGAAGATCCAATACCCAATAGGGGAGGATCCATTAGGGTTAAGTCAACAGGGGACCTCTATAAATATGAGGGATTCAATGGTTTATAGGCTAGAACCTTTGCTTGCCTTTCCTATTCTCCTCCCCCTCTCCACCTTAGAGTAGGCCTAGAATTTTGAGGAGCGTCGTCGTAGCCCTACTATGTGGATCACCTCTATAGAGGAGGGCGCTTGACCTTGACCTCCTTCACCCTCTCCTAAAGATCTGCAGGGACAGGGATATATGATCTCCCTAGGTAACACAATCTATTTTATACGTAGTTTTAAGTTTCATAGATTTTTGCGCATCAATCTTCGCACAACGATGAACATATCTTTGGGAATTGGGGATTTTATTTTCTATTCTTCCGCTACGTATGTGATGTCGCCCCCAAGATTTTCCAATAGTGGTATTAGAGCTAGGTTGTTCATGCGATAAATTAGTTTTGAACTACGTGTGTTGCGTTTTGGAGAAGGTTTTGGCGTCAAAATCGTTGACGCAAAAGCGAGTAAGGGCAGCAATTATTGCTGCCCTTGCTGTCGTGTAGATAGCAGCGCTGCCATCTGCGTGCAGGTGGCCTCCTGCAGCGGTAGCCACAAGACTGACTGCATGTAGGCAGGCCCCCTTCAGCGAACCACGTAGGCAGGTTCACAGGCACGACGATCACCTGCACGCTGGCACTACCACGCACGCAAGAGCGGCGCTTACGGGTGCTGGACCCGAGGGCAGAGGCATCGCATGGCAGCGAGGCAATGCTCGCAAGCACAACAGCCTACGGGTGCTGTGTGGGGGCAGGTCCACCCGTAGGGGTGCCCGCATGTCGGGGCGCCGCCCGTGGGAGTAGTGCCACACTTAGGGGCGGTCGCCTGTGTTGAATCTCATATTTTGATGATGAAACTACTTGATATATGTTTATGATTTAATCTGCGTTTTGAGTGATGCAGGATGCTTCGATCAGGATGAGACAATTAAAGCAGGAAAATCATGTTGTGCCGAAGGAACATGTCAGAAGATTGGACGTCGGGCCGGTGAATCGATCGACGTATCGACAGAAGGCTTCGGGCCGTGGACTCGGGCATCGGGTCAAGAAGGGCGGATATTGTGCCAAGGATATCGGAGTTGCGAAGTCAATTGGCCGATTGGGCAATAGGCTGCAGGAGAGGACGATGCGCCGAAGAATCGGACGAAGCGTCGAGGGACCAATGACATGCCGGACAACTTGGTTAATTGCTTAGGATTAATTGTCTCGATCGAAGTTTTGTTTTAAGTGTGCAGGATTAACTACGATGGAAGAAAGACATGCAGCAAGAGTTGTGCCAGAGTCAAGACAATGATCATGTTGGGAGTTCGAGAGTTCGACGGAAGTTTGGACAGTCGTCGGAGGTTCTGCGGGAACAAATCCGAGAAGTCCATAAGCTTGCCAAAAGAGGCTCGTCGGAACTCGCCAAGTGGATCGTCGCAAGTCTGCAGGAGCATCACCGAGGGTTCATCGGATGATCGACGGAAGTTCGCCGAAAACTCGCAGGAAGAAGCGATTGACGCACCGGAGCAAGCTGCAGAAATTGTCTTAGGATTTATCGTAGTTAGCACAATGATTAAGTTGGAAATGGGAGGTGATCCCATTAGCTTAATCTTGGGGCCCAGGGCAGTGGGCCCTGAAAAAAACTAAGTTGGGCGAATGGATCTATCCATTGGGACCGACAGAATCGGCGGTGCAACCGCCAAGCCGAGGAGGTAGCACCGCCTGGGCTAAGTCTCACAGGGAGACTGGGCAGTGCAACGCCCCAGCCGAGGAGGTGCAACCTTTGGGGCTCGATCTCCGGCGAGGCTGGCGGTGCAACCTCCCCTGATAGAGAGGTAGCACCGCCTGAGCTCAGTCTTCGAGCTCTGGCAGGCGGTGCAACCGCCTCAATCAGGAGGTGCAACCGCTTGGGCATAGTCTCCAAGCGAGACTGGGCGGTGCAACCTCCCCTAACAGAGAGGTAGCACTGCCAGAGCTCGGTCTTCGAGCTCTGCCAAGTAGTGCAACCGCTCCAGTCAGGAGGTGCAACCGCCTGAACCCGGAATTTCGGGATTTGATAGTTTTGAGCTCCAAATTTGAACTGGGTTGGGGCCTATAAATACCCCACCCATTCAGCATTGAAAAAACACACATATACACCTAAATCTTGATCTTTTTCTGTGATTCTTAGAGCTCAAAATTATTGTAAAGGCCAAAAGTTCTTCTCCCTCTTTTCTTTCAAGTTCTGAGTTGTAAAGAGAGGAGAGAAAATTTCTATAAGGGTTGTCTCCTAAGCCCGTCAAAAGGAGTGAAACTGTAAAAGGATGGTTGGCCTTCGCCTATTGAAGGAAGGCCTCTAGTTGATGTCGGTGACCTCGTCGGTGGAGGAAGCCAAAAGTGGAGTAGGTCAAGATTGACCGAACCACTCTAAATCTTGGTTTGCATTTACTTTGAGCATATTATCTTTGCTGCAAACCTCCTCTGAAGCTTACTGCTTTCTGCACATATACGATCGGGTTTCAAGCTTTGCACTTTCCGAATCAGCGTTTAGATGTAAATATGCTTTTTCGTACGATCATCATATTTCAGATTACGTTTACATTTTGATTTTTACCATAACTGCAAACTACCTTTATACCTTTGCTTAAACAGCATCTCACCTAATCAAGTGATTTACTAATCAGCATTTAGACGTATATCAGTTTCTTCGTACGAACGTCGTATTTCAGTTTGCGCTTATATTCTGGTTTTCATCATAACTGCAAACTGCCTTCACAGATTGACTTTAACATCATCTTGCTTGATCATAAGTTAAAGTAATCTTAGAATCGGCTTTCGAACAGAAATCGTTTTTATCATTCGAACGCAGTTTCGTTTTAATCGCAGAAAGTTTTCCGCTGCACTAATTCACCCCCCCCCTCTTAGTGCTCTTGATCCTAACAATTGGTATCAGAGCCCGGTTTTTCTCATTTCGGATTTACACCCGAGAGAAATTGCTCTTCATGGCTTTCAAGTGGGCTTTTCGGTCTTTCGTCCACCGTTGTTTAACGGATTGGACTACACTTATTGGAAAACTCGAATGAGAGTTTTCTTGATTTCTACGAATTTAGATTTATGGAATATCATTGAAAATGGTTTTCAACTTCCCTCTAAACCGATGAACGAATGGTCGAATTTGGAGAAGAAGTATTTTTCTTTAAACGCAAAGGCTATGAATGCCTTATTTTGCGCTTTGGACAAAAATGAGTTCAATCGGATTTCTACGTGCGAAACGACTTTTGACATTTGGCGAACACTTGAAATCACGCACGAGGGAACAAGTAGAGTCAAAGACTCGAAAGCTAACTTTTTATTGCATGATTTTGAGCTTTTTCGAATGCAACCAAGCGAGACTATAGGCGACATGTACACTCGTTTCACGGATGTCGTCAATAGTTTAAGAGCTCTTGGAAAATTTTTTTGGATTTTGAACTCGTAAACAAGATTTTGCGTTCTCTTTCTAAGAAGTGGGATTCAAAAGTAACTGCAATACAAGAAGCTAAAAACCTAAACAACTTGCCACTTGAAGAACTAATTGGTTCGTTGATGACATATGAAATGGTGCACAATGCACATGATGAATATGTTGAACACAATCACCTTCCAAAGAACAGGAAGGATTTGGAACTCCAGACAAATGAATGCCACTTGAGCGATGACTCAAGTGATGAGGACAATGATGAACTTAAACTTCGAACACTAAATCTTAATAAGTTTATTAAACAAAAATCTAAAATAGACAATGAACTTGAACGAAGGAAGAGGCCAAAGAAGAGGAAGGCAACCAAGGACGAATCAAGAACTTCCAAAAGTGAAACGACGAATTGGGCTTTGACGGGCTTCGACTACAAGGTAAGTAACTCAACTCTCTTGAATTATTTCGAAATTACATGATGCTCTTCATAATACATTTTCTTGAAAATTACATGTTAAAAAAAAAAATATATATATATATATATATATATATATATATATATATATATATATATATATATATATATATATATGATGAAAATGCAAAATTTATGATCATGCTAGTAATTTTGAAAATAATCATGAAAAATACATATTTTATGATAAACAAACAAAATGATTTTGATTGAAAATATGAAATCATGCTTGATGATATAATGATGTTTTGATACCATGATTTTATTCTATGCATGAGATTTTAAAAATCGTGTTTATTGGTTTTATAATTATGGATGATGAATCTTGCGATTTTCGATTTTTACGGTAATGAAAGTGCCTTATTGATCTTTGTCGTAATAAAACTTGCACTTTCGATTTTAAAACATGCTACATGTTTGGCATAGATGAAATAAAATCATATGAACTAAAACAACTAAAAAGAGAAAAGTATTTTTCTTGAAAATTTATTTTTCTCTACCGTATTGACTTTTTCACTAAGAGATCAATAAAATTATCTATGCCATTTTGAATCTCTTGAAAGTAATGTTGAGATGTGTTCTTGAAATGAATCGTGATTTCTTGGAATTATAACTTGAGAATTCTTTTTATAAATAAAATAACTTACTGTGATTCTTTCTTTTTGCTATTTGAGTTATCTAAAAAGAATCATAATATATCTCTTAATATTCATAATTTGTCTACATGATTCGTAAATCTCATTACCAACTCTTCTTGATATTCCTTATGTGATGATATGAATACATGAGATATTCATTAATTTGTTTTGATGTATACAAATGAAAAGTTATGATGATGCATGGTAAGATATAATTTGACAAAATTGATACCATCATGATATGAAGCATTTATGATTTGCAATGATGCATGCAATACTTGAGCTTTTTAATTATGATGTGATGTATTGCATATGATGTAAATCATGATTTAAAATGCTATGAGTTGTTACTAAAATGATGTATGTTGATTTAATGTCATGAATACTCTAAATGATGAATGTTTGGTATCATGATTAAAATGTTGATAAATAGTTAAAAATTTAAGTATCATGTATGATATGCTCATAATATTGATTGATTTATTCAGTATCATGCATGAATGAAATATAAGGTTTTTGAAATTGTGCATGTTCGAATTTGAAAATATAATGATGCACAAATAAGATTGAAACCTTCCCTTGTCATGATTTAGAAATTAATGTAAAGGGCCTTCCCTTCTCTTTCCCAATGACATAGGGGGAGAAAGAGTTGCTAATGTGCATATCTCAAAGAGAAAATTGCTAGCTTTCGTGTCTTAAAATGTTGAAAATTTTTGCTAGCTTGTATATTGTAAACTTGCTATCGTACTATCATGATGATGAGCATGTCTTATCTTCATGATTGTATTTGAAAATCAATAGCACAACCTTGTCCGAATGCATGAAAGTGTTAATTTCATTTTTGGATTCTCTTAACTATTGGCATCCTAACAATTGGATTTTCGAATTATCCTCTTCCAGACTTTATAAGCATATGTCATATTAAGTTTAACTCATATCATTAATTTTTGACATATGGAATCAATCAACAAATACATCTCTTATACACTTATCATGTGAACAATATTTTGTTTTGAGAAATGGATTTGATGAAATGATTCCTGCTTATAAATTCCTTCTTGAAAAAGGAAGTCATTTTTACGTACAAGGATTTGATACATATCTTGATACTTGTAAAAATGAAGCGTGCTTTAATATCTTATCGATTTTAACTTCATTCGAATAAGCTTAGAAATAGCTTTCCTCCATCATGCAAAAAGAAAATAACAAATAAAATGGAAGAAGTTTTCAAAGCTATCTCCATGCCATGTTTTCCTTGAAATGTTTGAATATTTGGTATCTTATCACTTTTTGTTGAAAAATGACATGAACCTGCTTATGGCATCGCACTTATATTTAAAATTTGCTTATATCGTTCTCCTTTTTGTTGACGACAAAGGGGGAGAAATATATGAATTGATGCTATGAACACTAATGCTATGATTGCCAAATTTCATTATGCCATGTCTGCATCATGTGTTAAGATGTCAAGAACTTGCATCGTAATTTTACGTGTTGATATCTTACCATGTGATGAAATGCTACAATTGATAAACACTTGAAATGTTTGCGTTATGATATCAAAAGCTTACATCGCAATTTTTCATGTTGATATTTGATATTAGCAAACTTGCATGATGATAAAACTTGATATTATATTTTTCATGCAATGAGTTGAACCAATATCACAAACGCTTGATTGTGGTACTTCTCCTTTTTGTTGATGACAAAGGGGGAGAAGTATGATGTTATGCATAAGTTTATGCATAAGTTCATGATGACGTGTTGCAAGTATTCATGATGAATATTGCAATGACTTGAATTCAGTTTGAATTCAAGGTTTTATAAATATGGCATATTGATAGGGGGAGTTTGTTTAAACTCCGGGAGTTAAGTTTAACTCCGTCATCAAGTGGTTGTCATCATCAAAAAGGGGGAGATTGTTGAATCTCGTATTTTGATGATGAAACTACTTGATATATGTTTATGATTTAATCTGCGTTTTGAGTGACGCAGGATGCTTCGATCAGGATGAGACAATTAAAGCAGGAAAATCATGTTGTGCCGAAGGAACATGTCAGAAGATTGGACGTCGGGCCGGTGAATCGGTCGACGTATCGATAGAAGGCTACGGGCCGTGGACTCAAGCATCGGGCCAAGAAGGGCGGGTATTGTGCCAAGGATATCAGAGTTGCGGAGTCAACTGGCCGATTGGGCAATAGGCTGCAGGAGAGGACGATGCGCCGAAGAATCGGACGAAGCGTCGAGGGACCACTGACATGCCGGACAACTTGGTTAATTGCTTAGGATTAATTGTCTCGATTGAAGTTTTGTTTTAAGTGTGCAGGATTAACTACGATGGAAGAAAGACATGCAGCAGGAGTTGTGCCGGAGTCAAGACAATGATCACGTTGGGAGTTCGAGAGTTCGACGGAAGTTCGGACAGTCGTCGGAGGTTCTGCGGGAACAAATCCGAGAAGTCCATAAGCTTGTCAAAAGAAGCTCGTCGGAACTCGCCAAGTGGATCGTCGCAAGTCCAGGAGTTTGCCGGAAGTCCGTAGGAGCATCACCGAGGGTTTATCGGATGATCGACGGAAGTTCGTCGGAAACTCGCCGGAAGAAGCGATTGACGCACCGGAGCAAGCTGCAGAAATTGTCTTAGGATTTATCGTAGTTAGCACAATGATTAAGTTGGAAATGGGAGGTGATCCCATTAGCTTAATCTTGGGGCCCAGGGGCAATTGGGCCCCTGAAAAACCCAAGTTGGGCCGAATGGATCTACCCATTCGGACCATGATTGCACTGGGCGGTGCAACCGCCCAAGCCAAGAGGTAGCACCGCCTAGGCTAAGTCTCATTGGGGAGGCGGGCGGTGCAACCGCCCAACCGAGAGGAGGTGCAACCGCGGACTCGATCTTCGGCGGATCGGCGGTGCAACCTCCCTCGACAGAGAGGTAGCACCGCCGAGCTTGGTCTTGAAGCTATGGCGGGTAACAACAACCGGTCGAGGAGGTGCAACCGCTTGGGCTCGATCTCCAGTGAGATCAAGGCGGTGCAACCTCCCGACGAGAGTAGCAATTTGAGCTCGGTCTTTGAGCTCTGCCAGGCGGTGCAACCGCTCCAGTCAGGAGGTGCAACCGCCTGATCCTGGAATTCCGGGATTTGATAGTTTTGAGCTCCAAATTTGAACTGGGTTGGGGCCTATAAATACCCCACCCATTCAGCACTGAAATAACACACATATACACCGAAATCTTGATATTTTTCTATGATTCTTAGAGCTCAAAATTGTTGTAAAGGCCAAAAGTTCTTCTCCCTCTTTTCTTCCAAGTTCTGAGTTGTAAAGAGAGGAGAGAAAATTTCTGTAAGAGTTGTCTCCTAAGCCCGTCAAAAGGAGTGAAATTGTAAAAGGATGGTTGGCCTTCGCCTATTGAAGGAAGGCCTCTAGTTGACATCGGTGACCTCGTCGGTGGAGGAAGCTAAAAGTGGAGTAGGTCAAGATTGACCGAACCACTCTAAATCTTGGTTTGCATTTACTTTAGCATATTATCTTTACTGCAAACCTCCTCTGAAGCTTACTGCTTTCTGCGCATATACGATCAGGTTTCAAGCTTTACACTTTCCGAATCAGCGTTTAGATGTAAATATGCTTTTTCGTACGATCATCATATTTCAGATTATGTTTACGTTTTGATTTTTACCATAACTGCAAACTGCCTTTATACCCTTGCTTAAACAGCATCTCGCCTAATCAAGTGATTTACGAATCAGCATTTAGACGTAAATCAGTTTCTTCGTACGAACGTCATATTTCAGTTTGCGCTTAGATTCTGGTTTTCATCATAACTGCAAACTGCCTTTATAGATTGACTTTAACATCATCTTGCTTGATCTTAAGTTAAAGTAATCTTGGAATCAGCTTTCAAACAGAAATCATTTTTATCGTTTGAACGCAGTTTCGTTTTAATCGCAGAAAGTTTTCCGCTGCACTAATTCACCCCCCCCTCTTAGTTCTCTTGATCCTAACAGCCTGTGGGCAAGGGCGGCGCCCCATGCCCCTCCACCCCACAGGCTGCCATCGGTAGCGTGGCGATGGCGGTGGCGGCAACAGTAGGGGAAAGGGTGAAAGAGGGTTAGGTGTTTTGGGCATAAAAGATAGTTTTGCCATTTGACAAATTCTAGTTCTGTCCTTTTGTCCAAATTATGAAAATACCTCTCAGAAGTCAAAAATATCCTACATGTCCCTGAATTCAGAAAATATTAATTAATTAAAAGATTTAATTGATTATTATTATTTATTATTATCTAATAGTCCTACATGATGATAATTTATATATGTGATGTATGATATGTGGACGAATGATAATGGACCGTGTGATGTGTGTACTTGTGATTGTTATTATTGGGGCCTACGAGCCTTCATTATATTTCTCGTTTATTGTCGGGTCTGCATGCCTATAATTAAGTTGTAATCACACGAGGAGGCACAACGGGAGTGTGGAAGCATTAGCGGGACCCACGAGACGGATGATCATAATGCATTAAGATGCGTCAAGATGCCGACGGAATCGACGAAGATGAGATATACGATCATAGGGCATGGAGATGCACCGCTGCATACATGGATCTTGATGTGAGTGATTAGGCCATTGGCTCGGGCCTGATCACATTAGGTTATAGTCTATGATCATCTGGTGTGATTGCTTATACACATACTAGATATGTGTATATATTTGTATGCAATGTAGATATATATTAAATATGTATATGTGTGACATATCATATTAGGATACCAAATCATAGAAACCCCTCTCTCGATAATATTAACTCGGTAAATGTGAGGCAATTAGATGGACCCACATAACCTTCCATCGTTATAGGTAGGGACTGATTCCTGGTGTATGTTGAGTTGGTCGTGTCCCTCGAGGCTCACCTATATCATGATTTGTTATCTTGCCTACGATATAAAGATGTCACCGGTGACCTGAGGACATGGTATACTTGGTCGAGTCCCTCGAGGGTATATCATCGAATCAGACTCATCTTAAATGATGGTGTTGACTTAACCGAACATCATGGTTGGTTGAGTCTCTCGAGACCATGGTGATTCAGAGGCTGAATAGGATGGGAATCATAAGGAGTTATGATCGGTAAGAGTTGCCTACCTTTTAGGCTTAGTGTGATTGGTCGAGTCCCTCGAGGTTATACTAAGATGCTGATTGGATCTTGATCCCCACTAGAAGTCTGCCGGAGACTTTCGTTTCACGTGCTGAGGGTGTCGCGTGACTTGCCAATAAAATAGTGGGAGCATATTAAGATAGAAGTTCATATCTTGATTATTTATTTTTGTAAAATCTGCATGTTATTTATTTCTGCTACATCTTTATTTTCAAAAAATGTCGCTTTCAAATCCCTTACGTGGCATACTTGATGTCAACCGCCTCACTAGTCCAAATTATACGGATTGGCTTTGCAACTTGAGAATTGTTCTAAAGGCAGAGAAAATCATGTATGTCGTTGATATAGTGATACCTACACCCAAGGAAGGGGCAAGCGAGGATGAGATCGCTCACTATATAAAGTACATTGATGACTCCACTCTTGCTCAGTGTTACATGTTGGGCTCTATGACTACTCAGTTACAAAGACAACATGAAAAGATAGATGCCAGATCCATTCTTCTACATGTTCGTAAACTGTTTGAGGAATAGGGAAGGACTTAGCGATATAAGATATCCAAGAGCCTCTTCTGTGCTAGGATAACTGAAGGCACACCGGTTCAGAACCATGTCATAAAGATTCTTGAGTGGATAGAGAAACTCACAAGTCTAAGAGTGATCCTAGAAAATAACTTGTGTGTGGACATTGTACTTCAATCCTTACTAGATTCATTTTCACAGTTCATAATGAATTTTAATATGAACAAGCTTTAGGTGACTCTCCTAGAGCTCCTCAAATGTTGAGAGAGGCAGAGAGCACTATCAAGAAAGGAAAGTAGAAAAGTCCCTTAAGAAGGACAAGGGCAAGGGCAGACTAGGTAAAGCAAAGGTTACTAAGATAGACCCAACAAAGGACAAAAGCCAGTGCTTCCACTGTGGCAAAGATGGGCCTTGGAAGAGGAACTGCAAAGAGTACCTTACAGAGAGGGTGAAAAAGAAGCTTGGAGAAGCTTCAAGTACATTCATGATCAATCTCTAGTTGTCAGATTTTTGGTATTGGATACTGGTATTGCTTATCATATCTATAATTTGTTGTAGATTCTAGCAAAGTCGAGGAGATTGGCGAGAGGAATATTACATAATGGTTTGTTTATGCTAGATACTACCCCATATATCATGAATGTAAGTATCTAAGAGGAAACGAGATGAAGTGAACAATACATACCTGTGACATTATAGGCTAGGTCACATCCATGAAAGAAGGATTCAAAAGTTGCTAAAGGATGGATATCTAGATCCATTCGACTATGAGTCATATGCAACTTGCGAGCCTTGCCTTCGTGGAAAATTGATCAACTCTCCATTTAGTGGAACTAGAGAGAGAGCCACTAAGCTATTGGAAGTCATATATAGTAATGTATGTAGATCCATGTCAACTCATGTCATTGGTGGTTACTCCTATTTCATTACCATTGCTAATAATTTCTCAAGTTATGGACATATGTACTTAATGAAGTACAAGTTCGAGGCTTTTGAAAAATTCAGAGAGTATAAGAATGAAATGGAGAACTAGACTGGAAAGAATATCAAGACTCTTCGATCAGATCAAGGAGGTGAGTACTTAAGTATAGAATTTACCCAATTCCTTAAGGACCATGGGATTTTATCCCAATGGACACCTCCTTATACACTTCAACTCAATGGTATATTTGAAAGGAGGAATCGTATGCTGTTAGAAATGGTATGGTCCATGATGAGTTTTGCTAACCTACCCATCTCATTCTGGGAATATACCATAGAGACCACAACTTACCTTCTGAACAGAGTTCCAATTAAGTTGGTAGTATCTACACCATATGAGATATGGAAAGGAAAGAAGCCTGATCTTAAGGTTGTTAAGATTTGAGGCTGCCTTGCCCATGTTAAAAGACACAACACTGATAAGTTGGAATCAAGGACGGAGCAGTACAAGTTCATGGGATACCCCAAGGAAACTTATGGGTATTATTTCTATCATCTCGAGGACCAAAAGGTCTTTGTAGCCAAGAGAGCAATATTCCTTGAGAAGGAGCACATTCTTGGCAGAGATAATAGGAGCATGATAGAGTTGAGTGAGGTTGGAGAACCTAGCTCAAGCACCACTCTACAGCCCGAGTTTATTCAGGTACCTAATACACAATTTCCAACTTTACTTAGGTTCGGTAGAGTATCCCATCCTCCTGAGAAATATGTGGGACATATTGGAGGAGAGGATGTTGAGGATATTGATCCTCAAACATATGAGGAAGCTATTATGAGTATAGACTCTGGGAAGTGGAAAAAAGCCATAAATTCTGAGGTAGATTCCATGTACTCCAACAAAGTTTGGAACCTAGTTGATGTGCCCGAGGGTATTGTACCCATCTGTTATAGGTGGATATTTAAAAAAAAGATTGGAGTAGATGGAAATGTAATGACCTATAAAGCAAGGCTAGTGGCTAAGGGGGATTGTCAAAGGCAAGGTGTTGATTATGACGAAACCTTCTCACTCGTAGCCATGCTAAAATCCATCTGAATTCTATTGGCTATTGTAGCACACTATGATTATGAGATCTGGCAAATGGATGTAAAAACTATATTCCTCAAAGATAACCTCGAGGAGGAGGTGTATATGATACAACCCGAGGGATTCATGTCCAAAGACTACCCAGATAAGGTGTGCAGGTTGCTTAGATCCATTTGTGAACTAAAACAAGCTTCCCGAAGTTTAAACATAAGATTTAATGAGGCAATCAAATCTTATGACTTCATTAAGAACGAAGATGAGCTTTGTATATATAAGAAGGTAAGAGGGAGCATTATCACCTTCTTGGTGTTATATGTGTTGAATCTCGGATTTTGATGATGACGTCAATTGTCATTTATTATCTAATCCATATGTTGAGATAAGTGTGCAGGATTAACTATGATGAAAGTAAGACATGCAGCAGGAGTTACGCCGTAATCAAGACTATGATCATGTTGGGAGTTTGAGAGCTCGACGGAAGTTCGGACGGTCGTCAGAGGTTCTGCGGGAACAAATCCGAGAAGTCTAGGAGCTTGCCAAAAGAAGCTCGTCAGAACTCACCAAGGGGATCGTCACAAGTCCAGGAGTTTGCTGGAAGTCCATCGGAGCATCGGCGGAGGATCATCGAATGTTCGTTGGAAGCTCGCCGGAAGAAGTGATTGACGTACCGGAGCAAGTTGCAGTAAATGTCTTAAGAAATTTGTAGTTAGCATGATGATTAAGTTAGAAATGGGAGGTGATCCCATTAACTTAATCTTGGGGCAATTGGGCCCTTGAAAGACCCAAATTGGGACGAATGGATCAGCCCAATCGGACCCAGATTACTTGGCCAGAGATGGCACCGCTTGGGTCGGCGGTGGCATTGCCCAAGGCTCAGTCTCCGAGCTCTGGTTGGGCGGTGCAACTGCCCCAGTCAAGTGGTGGCACCGCCTGAGCTCGGTCTCCGAGCTCTGGCAGGAGGTGCAACCGCCCCTGACAAGCCGTGGCACCGCCCAGAGGCTCAGACTCCGAGCTCTGCCAGGCGGTGCAATCGCCAGACCTCGGAATTTCGGGAATTGACAGTTTTTAGCTTAGAATTCAAACTGGTTTGGGGCCTTTAAATACCCCACTCTTTCAGCAATGAAAGAGCAACCAAAACCACCGAAATCCTAATCTTACTCTATGATTTTTAGAGCTCAAAAGTGTTGTATGAGTTAAAAGTTCTTCTACCTCTTTTCTTCCAAGTTCCGATCTTTCAAGAGAGGAGAGAAAATTCTATAACGTTTGTCTCCTATGCCCGTCAAAAGAAGTGAAACTGTAAAAGGGTGGTTGGCTTTCGCCTATTGAAGGAAGGCCTCTAGTGGACGTCGGTGACCTCGTCGGTGGAGGAAGTCAGAGGTGGATGTAGGTCAAGATTGACCGAACCACTCTAAAATCGCAGTGCTCTCTGGTTTGCATTTACTTTGAGCATATTATCTTTACTGCAAACCTCCTCAATAGCTTTCTGCCTTTTAAGAATTTACGATCGTGTTACAAAGTTCAGTATTTTCGAATCGGTGTTTAGACGTAAATCAGTTTTATCGTACGAACATCATATTTCAGTTTGCGCTTTCATTCTGATTTCCATCATAACTGCAAACTGCCCTTATAGATTCGCTTTAACTGCATATTGCATGATCACAAGTTAAAGTAATTTACGAATCGACTTTTCTACCGAAATCGCTCTTATCATACGAACGCAGTTTTAATCGTCGAAAGTTTTCCGGTGCACTAATTCACCCCCCCCCTCTTAGTGCTCTTGATCCTAACAATTGGTATCAGAGCAGGGTTAAATCTCAAATGGATTAAAACCCAAGAGATGTGGCATATGCCGGAAACCAAGAGGGCCATTCTACTACACGTCCACCCATGTTCAATGGGACGGACTACACCTATTGGAAGATCCGAATTAGGATCTTCCTTATTTCAATGGATTTTGAACTTTGGAATCTTGTTGAAAATAGATTTTTGAAGTCTTCTCTTCTAATGATCGATTGGAATGAATTAGAGAAGAAGACTTTCGCTCTTAATGTATAGGCTTTGAATGCCTTATTTTGTGCGCTTGATAAAAATGAGTTTCATCGTATTTCGATTTGTGAAACCGCGTTTGATATTTGGTATACACTCAAAGTGACTCACGAAGGCACAAGTAGAGTGAAAGAGTCAAAAATCAATCTTTTGATACACTCTTTCGAACTTTTCCGAATGAAACTGAGCGAGACTATTGGCGACATGTACACCCGTTTCATGAATGTCGTCAATGGTCTAAAAGGACTCGGTAAAAGTTTTTCAGATTTTGAGCTCGTGAATAAGATTCTAAGATCCCTTTCTAAGAGTTGGGACCCTAAAGTCACTGCTATTCAAGAGGCTAAAGATTTAAACAACTTCCCTCTTGAAAAACTAATCGGGTCATTAATGACCTATGAAATGACATGCAAGGCTCATGAAGAGCAAGAAGACATCCATCCAAAGAACAGGAAGGATATGACACTTAGAACTTTAGATAACTACTTGAGAGAAAACTCAAGTGATGAGGACTGTGACGATGACTTGGCACTTCTAACAAGGAAATTCAAAAAATTCGTTAAGAGAAACAAGTTTAAAAATGACACAAAATAAACTTGAACCCAAAAAGTACCAAGTTATTTGCTATGAGTGCAGAAAGCTAGGACACGACAAAAGTGATTGTCCCCAAGCCAAGAAGAGAACATCAAAGAAGAAGGCGCTCAAAGTAACATAGGATGACTCGAGCACATCCGAAGAAGAGGAGTCCAACACCGTGCAAGTTGCTCATTATGCCTTAATGGCCATCGGAGAGGAGGTAACAAATTTAATTGATGCAGATTTATCATTTGATGAGTTATTAAATGCCTTCCATGACTTATTTGATGAATGCAAGATCATTTGATGAGCATGATAGTCTTACTTTTAGTTTTGATAAGTTAAAAACTTGATATCATGATAGTTTAGGTTCTTGTATAAAATGTCATGATCTAGAAACTATCCAAAAGAAAAACTTACTACTTAAGGACACCTTGAAGAAATTCGAGGTTGGTAGCAAGTCTTTGAACATGATCCTTAAAAACAAGCATCACATTCCCAAAAGAAGTGGAATTGGATTTGTGAGAAATCCTCACCAAAATCCAACCACCTTCATAAAAGGCCCCATCTTACATGTTCGACATGAAAGCAAATGCAACTTTTGTTGCAAACATGGACACAAAACGCATTATTGTCCATTCAAGAAAATAAGTCCGAATAAATTAATTTGGGTTCCTAAAGGAACTATGATAAACTCTATGCAACATGACAAACAATGTAGATCAGTTTTTGAGGCACCCAAAAGTAAATGGGTACCTAAAAATTATCCTTTCTTGTAGAGACATACACTATCACAAGCTAGGAGCAAGAGATGGTACCTTGATAGTGGTTGCTCAAGGCATATGACTGGAGATCCATCTCAATTCTCTAAGCTCACTAGCATAGATAAAGGCTATGTCACCTTCGGAGATAATAACAAGGGAAAAATCGTTGGCAAAGGAACCATAGGTAACAAATCCAACTTCTTTATTGAAGATGTTTTGTTAGTTGATGGTTTAAAACATAACCTCTTGAGTATTAGTCAATTATGTGATAAAGGATATATCGTCAAATTCGAATCTAATACTTGCATCATTGAATAACCACACAAAAACACATCTATGATTGCATTAAAATAGAATAACGTATACACCATTAAAATCAAAGATCTTTGCAATGAAGTATGTTTATCAGTTTTGAATGTGGATGCTTGGCTTTAGCATAGGAGATTAGGTCATGCTAGCATGAAACTAATCACTCAAATATCATCCAAACAACTTGTACGAGGAATTCCTCACATCAAGTTCATCAAAGATAATGTGTGTGATGCTTGTCAATTAGGAAAACAAATTAAGAGTAGTTTCAAATCTAAGAATCAAAGAAGCACATCTAGGCCCTTACAATTGATCCATATGGACTTGTTTGGGCCAATCTCTACATCAAGCCTAGGAGGTAGCAAATACGCTTTCGTCATTGTAGATGACTATAGTAGATACACATGAACTTATTTCTTGAAACACAAAAATGATTGCTTTAGATATTTCACCAAGTTTTGTAAACTTGTTCAAAATGAAAAGGGTTTTATGATTTCATCAATTCGAAGTGATCACGGTGGTGAATTTCAAAACCGTGATTTTCAAGAATTTTATGAATCTAATGGATACAACCACAACTTCTCTACTCCAAGAAATCCTCAACAAAATGGAGTAATAGAAAGAAAGAATAGAAATTCATAAGAGATGACAAGAACCATATTGAATGAACATAGCCTACCCAAATATTTTTGGGCCGAAGTTGTAAACACTGCATGCTATATTCTGCATAGAGTTTTAGTAAGACCCTTACTCACCAAAACTCCCTATGAGTTGTGGAACAATAAAAAAACCTAATATTTCATATTTTAAAGTTTTTGGGTGTAAGTGTTTTATCTTGAATGAAAAAGATGCCTTAGGAAAATTTGATGCTAAATCCGATGAAGGAATTTTTCTTGGTTATTCTTCAGTTTCTAAATCTTTTTGTATCTTCAACAAAAGGACTTTAATTATAGAAGAATCCATTCATGTTATTTTCAATGAGATTTTCGAAATCAAGAAAAATGACTTTGATGATGATGTTAATTTCAATTCTTTGAATTTAAATGAAACCCCTTATCCAACTAGCAACTTGGATGCATCCACTTCCAAAACATCCTTACCCAAGGATTGGAAGTATGTAGATGCTCATCCTAAGGAGCTAATCCTAGGAGATACATCTAAGGGGGTTCAAACACATTCATCTCTTAAATTTTTTTGTGCCAACGCCGCTTTTCTCTCCCAAATTGAACCTAAATGTATTGACGAAGCCATGAAAGATGATTCATGGATTATCGCAATGCAAGATGAGTTAAATCAATTTGAGAGAAATGAGATGTGGAAGCTTGTTCCTAGGCCAAATGACCATTTAGTTATTGATAGTAAATGGGTCTTTAGAAACAAGCAAGATGAATATGGTATCGTGGTGAGAAACAAGGCTAGATTAGTGGCCAAAGGTTTTAACCAAGAAGAAGGTATTGATTACGAAGAAACCTTCGCTCCTGTGGCTAGATTAGAAGCCATAAGGATGCTCCTTGCCTATGCTAACAATAATAATTTTAAGTTTTTTCAAATGGATGTTAAAAGCACTTTTCTTAATGACTTTATTTATGAAGAAGTTTATGTTGAACATCCTCCCAGACTTGAAAATAATAGCCTCCCTAATCATGTATTAAAATTTGTTAGGATCCAAAGCACTAAGAGGGGGGGGGGTGAATTAGTGCAGCGAAAATCTTTCAACGTTTAAAACTATGTTCGTACAACAAAGGCGATTTCAGTAGAAAAGCTGATTCATAAATTACTTTAACTTGAGATCACGTATGAAGTAGTTAAAACAAATTTATAAAGGCAGTTTGTAGTTATGATGGAAATCAGAATGTAAGCGCAAACTGAAATACGATGTTCGTATGGTAAAAGTGATTTCAGTAGAAAAGCATATTCGTAAATCACTTTAACTTGTGATTAGGCAAGAAGTAGTTAAAACGAATATGTTAAGGCAGTTTGCAGTTGTGATGGAAATTAAAATGTAAGGGCAAACTGAAATACGATGTTCGTACGAGAAATGCGATTTATGTCTAATCACGATTTAGAAAATACAAAGCTTGGAAACACAATCGTAAAAGCGCAGAAGGCAGTAAGCTATGAAGGAGGTTTGTAGTAAGGATAATCAGCTCAAAGTAAATGTAAACCAGAGAAGACGGGAGTTTATAGTGGTTCGGTCAATCGTGACCTACATCCACTCGTCCGATTCCTCTTCCGTCGAGGCCACCGGCATCCACTAACGATCTTCCTTTACTAGGCGAAGATCAACCTCCTTCTTATACCCCTCTTCTCCTTTTACTGGGTTTAGGAGACAACCCTTACAAGCACTCACTCTCCTCTCTTAAACAGAATTTTAACACTTAAGCTAGAGGAGGGAAATTCTAGAGATTGCAACAGTGTTTTCTCTCTTTTAATTTCTTTATGCTTGTATATTTTACCCAGGGATTGGAGGGGTATTTATAGGCTCCAAACTAGTTTGAATTTGGAGCTCAAATCTGTCATCTCCCGGAATTCTGGGGTCTGGCGGTTGCACTGCCTGACTGGGGCGGTTGCACCGCCTGACAAGGCTCGAAGACTAAGCCTCTGGGCAGTGCCACCGCCTGACTAGGGCGATTGTACCGCCCAGCTAGAGCTCGGAGACCGAGCTCAAGCGGTTGCACCGCCCAGCCAGAACTCGGAGACTGAGCCCTGGGCGGTGCCACCGCCGACCCAGGCGGTGCCACCTCTGGGCGAGAGATCTAGGTCCGAATGGGTTGATCCATTCGGCCCAATTTGGTTCTTTCATGGGCCCAATTGCCCCTAGATTATGTTAATGGGATCACCTCCCATTCCTAACTTAATCATCATGCTAATTACGATAATTCTTAAGACTTTTAATACAGCTTGCTCCGGTGCGTCAATCGCTTCTTCCGGCGAGCTTCCGGCGAACTTCCGGCGAACATCCGACGAACCTCCTACGATGCTCCTGCAGACTTCTGGCAAACTCCTGGACTTGTGACAATCCACATGGCGAGTTCCGACAAGCTTCTTTTGGCAAGCTCCTGGACTTCTCGGATTTGTTCCCACAGAACCTCCGACGACCGTTCGGACTTCCGTCAAGCTCTCGAACTCCTAACGTGATCATAGTCTTGACTCCGGCGCAACTCATGTTGCATGTCTTACTTTCATCGTAGTTAATCCTGCATACTTAAAAGAAAACTTCGATCGAGACAATTAATCCTAAGCAATTAACCAAGTTGTCCGGCATATCATTGGTCCTTCGACGCTTCATCCGATTCTTCGGCGCATCGTCCTCTCCTACGGCCTATTACCCAATCGGCCAGTTGACTCTGCAACTCCGATATCCTTGGCACAGTACCCGCTCTTCTTGGCCCAATGCTCGAGTCCACGGCCCGAAGCCTTCTGTCGATACGTCGACCGATCCACCGACCCGACGTCCAATCTTCTGACATGTTTCCCCGGCACAACATGATTTTTCCTGCTTTAATTGTCTCATCATGATCGAAGCATCCTGTTGTCACGACCCGGGTCTGATGAGCTAACTGTCCAATAACTCCATTTTGGTCCTTGCAACCACGGACCAAAATGCTTAAGCGGGAGGTAACGTAGTACACTCATCAGGCCCTTATAAGCTAATCACACACATTCCCCACTTCCGATGTGGGACTAATGGGATATTACATTATCCCCAACTCAATTAGCTTGACGTCCTCGTCAAGGCCAGACATAACCCAGATCGAACCCTAGCATAGTGCATGTGAGGTTTTAACTTCGATGGTGGCTCCACGCCGTGATGAGTTTTCGACTCCATCCACGGGTAGCCCTTTCCTACTCGAGCCCTCTCACCCTGCCCAAATGCTAGGTCGGCTCTGATACCAAATGTCACGACCCGGGTCTGATGAGCTAACTGTCCAATAACTCCATTTTGGTCCTTGCAACCACGGACCAAAATGCTTAAGCGGGAGGTAACGTAGTACACTCATCAGGCCCTTATAAGCTAATCACACACATTCCCCACTTCCGATGTGGGACTAATGGGATATTACACCCGTGTTCCTTAAAACACAGATTAAAACATAAACACATATCAAGTGGTTTTATCATCAAAATACGAGATTCAACAATCTCCCCCTTTTTGATGATGACAACCACTTGATGATGGAGTTAACCTCAACTCCCGGAGTTTAAACAAACTCCCCCTATCAATATGCCATATTGATAAAACCTTGAATTCAAACTGAATTCAAGTCATTGCAATATTCATCATGAATACTTGCTACATATCATCATGAACTTATGCATAAACTTATGCATAACATATCATGTCATTAACATACTTCACCCCCTTTGTCATCAACAAAAAGGAGAAGTACCACAATCAAGTGTTTGGAATATTAGTTCAACTTATTGCATGAAAAACATTATATCAAGTTTTATCATCATGCAGTTTTGAAGCTATAAAATTTAGCAAGTATTACATCATGCTTAGAACATTTAAGCTATCAAGTTTCAGATATGTAAGTTTTACAGCATACAAGATATCACTTCTTGGTAATGTTCAAGATAGCAAGTTCTACATCATGCAAACTAGCAATAGTATAACATTTTAGAACATGCAAGCTATTAGTTTTGAGATGTTCAAGAAAGCAACTCTTGCTTCTTGAGATATGCAAATTTGTAAGTTTTGCTAGATGTGCAAGTTAGTATTTTTGCCTCTTGAGATAGGCAAGATAGCACATTTGCTTCTTTTGAGATAGCAACTTTTTGCTTCTCTTTAGACTACAAGCTAGCAATTTTTATGATATACAAGTTTCACAATATACAAGCCAGCAAAAACTTCGAAAGCAAATGCAAGATAACTTTCTTGTGTAAGCTCATGATTCTTGCTTCCTATTGTAATGTGCAAGTTGCAAGTTTTGCTTCTTGAGATAGGCAAGCTAGCACTTTTGCAATTTTTGTTTCTTAAGATAGGCAGGCTTGTGATGTTCAAGATGATAAGCTATTTCTTCTCTTTTGAGAAGTATCATTTTTGCTTTCTTTGCAAAGTGCAAGCTAGCAAAATGCCAAACTGGCAAGAGATAATGTTTTACATGAGTCAAGCAAACAATTTGGCAAATGTTACATTTGCATCTTCTCTTTTGAGAAGTGAAATTTTTGCTTTCATCTTGAATTGTGCAAGCTATCTAGTTTACCTCTTTTCATGATGTCCACACTAGAAATTCTTGCTCCCCCTTTGTCATTGTCAAAAACAAGGGAAGACCCTTATATCAATTTTCATATTATGACAAAGGTAAGTATCAATCTTATTTGTGCATTATTATATATTCAAATTAAAACATACACAATTTTAAAAACCTTATTTTTTATGCACGATACCGAAAAATAAATCAATCATCATTAATGGGCATATCATACATGATACTCAAACATTAAAATTTTTAAGCATTTATCAACATGTTGATCATGATACCAAACATTCATCATTTAAAGCATTCATGATACGCATCATATGCAATACATCATGTATATCATTATCATAAGTACATCATTTTAACTTCATGAATATTTCATCATTGCATGCATCATACCAAAACATTTCAAGCCATGCAAGCTATAAATACAAAGAAATCATATCATGAAGGATAAAATCATTTGAATACCAAAAGACATGATTCATATAGTAAATATCTTCTTTAAATAAAATATCAAGAAAAATCATAGGAGTACAAAGAAGAGATCTTGTTTCAAAAGAAAACAAGTAATAACTCCAAGAACTCATAAGGAAAAATCATGATTCATTTAGAAAATCTCCTCTCAAGAGAATATCAAGTAAAATCATAGAAGATTGATTAATGAGAAATTTTGATTTATAATAAAATCTCATGTATCAAATGTCGAGAAATCAAAATGATGATTTATATAAAAAATATCACAAGTTATATTTAAGAGAAAAATCATCATTCATTTTCAACTCATTCAATTTGTCACATCAATATTTCTTAGATATGCATGATACAAATCTTCAACATATAACATGCATAAATTCAAAAATTGAAAGGAGAAGGGAAGAATTCAAAGGTACAAAGATTTCAACCATCTCATAAGCAAATGTAAGACCAAGTTATGAATCCAAAATTCCTTGAATCAAAATGATCATCAAAGGTAATCTCATGTTATTCCAAGAAATCAATATCATGTTTTTGATAAAACTCATTTCAAATTTAAATCATAAAAATCACTTTTATGATTCACAAAATTCATAACATAGGTAGATTCATGATTTCATAATATATTTTCCCCCCATTTTTAAGTATTTGATTTCATGTTAGCATGCTTTTTTATTTATGTTAAATAGAAACATGCATCAACGTTTAGGATCAAAAAATGAATTTCGTCATAAGACCATCAAGATCAATATATTCTAAAAAATTAATTGTTATGGTCAAGAAAATCTGAAAATGAAGTTTAACACTTTCATGCATTCGGACATGGTTTTGTCATATGTTTTTCAAATACACACATGAAAATAACACATGCTTATCATCATGTATAACTTAAAATCTCATGCATAAAATTGTCAATCATTGTATCAAAAACATTTAATATTTTCATTACATCATTATGCATTACTTCAAATCAAACATGATTTCATTCAACAATGTTAATCAAACATGATACACATTATTACTTTTTAACCATGATTTCATATTTTCAATCAAAATCATTTTGTTTGTTTATCAAAAAATATGCAATGTTATCATTTTCGAAATTACTAGCATGATCATAATTTTTGTATTTTTATTTTTAAACATGTAATTTTTAAGAAAATTAATTCTAAAAGAAAATACATCATGAAAGCATCAAGTAATTTTAAAATAAATCAGGGGGATTTTGATTACCTTTTCATTGAAAGTGGTTAAGGCGTAGTTTGCCACCTCGCCTTTCTTGATTTTCTCCTCGCCTTCGGAGGAGCTTGATTCATCCCACTTTGTGTTCTTCTTCTTTGGCCTCTTCCTCCGTTCAAGTTCATTATTTATTTTAGATTTTTGTTTAATAAACTAATTAAGATTTAGTGTTCGAAGTTCAAGTTCATAATTGTCCTCATCACTTGAGTCATCGCTCAAGTGGTATTCATTTGTCCGGGGTTCCAAATCCTTCCTATTCTTTGGAAGGTTGTTTTGTTCATCATGTGCATTGTGCACCATTTCATATGTCATCAACGAACCAATTAGTTCTTCAAGTGGTAAGTTGTTTAGGTTTTTAGCTTCTTGTATTGTAGTTACTTTTGAATCCCACTTCTTAGAAAGAGAACGTAAAATCTTGTTTACGAGTTCAAAATCCGAAAATCATTTGCCAAGAGCTCTTAAACCATTGACAACATCCGTGAAACGGGTATACATGTCAACAATGGTTTCGCAAGGCTTCATTCGAAAAAGTTCATAAGAATGCACGAGAATGTTGATTTTGGACTCTTTCACTCGGCTAGTTCCTTCATTAGTGACCTCAAGAGTTCTCCAAATATCAAAAGCCGAATCACACATCGAAACGCCATTAAATTCATTTTTGTCAAGTGCACAAAACAAGGCATTCATAGCCTTTGCGTTTAAAGAAAAATACTTCTTCTCCAAATCTGACCATTCGTTAATCGGTTTAGAGGGAAGTTGAAAACCGTTTTCAACAATGTTCCATAAATCCAAATTCATATAAATCAAGAAAACTCTCATTCGAGTTTTCCAATAAGTGTAGTCCAATCCGTTAAACAACGGTGGACGAACAACCGAAAAAGCCTCTTTAAAGCCATGAAGAGCCATTTCTCTCGGGTGTAAATCTGAAATGAGAAATACCGGGCTCTGATACCAATTGTTAGGATCAAGAGCACTAAGGGGGGGGGGGTGAATTAGTGCAGCGGAAAACTTTCAAGGTTTAAAACTGCGTTCGTACGACAAAGGCGATTTTAGTAGAAAAGTCGATTCATAAATTACTTTAACTTGAGATTAGGTAAGAAGCAGTTAAAACAAATCTATAAAGGCAGTTTGCAGTTATGATGGAAATCAGAATGTAAGCGCAAACTGAAATACGATGTTCGTATGGTAAAAGCGATTTCAGTAGAAAAATCGATTCGTAAATCACTTTAACTTGTGATTAGGCAAGAAGCAGTTAAAACGAATATGTTAAGGCAGTTTGCAATTGTGATGGAAATCAGAATGTAAGCGCAAACTGAAATACGATGTTCATACGAGAAAAACGATTTACGTCTAAACACGATTCGGAAAATACTGAGCTTGGAAACGCAATCGTAAAAGCGCAGAAGGCAGTAAGCTATGAAGGAGGTTTGCAGTAAGGATAATCAGCTCAAAGTAAATGCAAACCAAAGAAGACGGGAGTTTACAATGGTTCGGTCAATCGTGACCTACATCCACTCCTTTGATTCCTCTTCCGTCGAGGCCACCGGTATCCACTAACGATCTTCCTTTACTAGGCGAAGATCAACCTCCTGCTTACACCCCTCTTTTCCTTTTACTGGGTTTAGGAGACAACCCTTACAAGCACTCACTCTCCTCTCTTAAACATAATTTTAACACTTAAGCTAGAGGAGGGAAATTCTAGAGATTACAGCAGTGTTTTCTCTCTTTTAATCTCTCTATGCTTGTATATTTTACCCAGGGATTGGAGGGTTATTTATAGGCTCCAAACCAGTTTGAATTTGGAGCTCAAATCTGTCATCTCCTGAAATTCCGGGGTCTGGCGGTTGCACCGCCTGACTGGGGAGGTTGCACCACCTGATAGGGCTCGAAGACTGAGACTCTGGGCGGTGCCACCGCTTGTCAGGGGCGGTTGCACCACCTAGCAGAGCTCGGAGACCGAGCTCAGGCGGTGGCGGTCACCGCCTGACTGCGGTGGTTGCACCGCCCAGCCAGAGCTCGGAGACCGAGCTCAAGCGGTTACACCGCTATCAGAGGCGGTTGCACCGCCCAGCCAGAACTAGGAGACTAAGCCCTGGGTGGTGCCACCGTTGACCCAGGCGGTGCCACCTCTGGGCGAGAGATCTGGGTCCAAATGGGTTGATCCATTCGGCCCAATTTGGTTCTTTCATGGGCCCAATTGCCCCTAGATTAAGTTAATGGGATCACCTCCCATTCCTAACTTAATCATCATGCTAACTACGATAATTCTTAAGACTTTTACTACAGCTTGCTCCGGTGCGTCAATCGCTTCTTCCGGCGAACTTCCGGCAAACATCTGATGGACGTCCGACGATGCTCCTACGGACTTCCAACAAACTCCTGGGCTTGCGACGATCCACTTGGCGAGTTCCAACGAGCTTCTTTTGGCAAGCTCCTGGACTTCTCGGATTTGTTCCCGCAGAACCTCTGATGACCGTCCGGACTTCCGTCAAGCTCTCGAACTCCTAACGTGATCATAGTCTTGACTCCGGCGCAACTCCTATTGCATGTCTTACTTTCATCGTAGTTAATCCTACACATTTAAAAAAAAACTTCGATCAAGACAATTAATCCTAAGCAATTAACCAAGTTGTCCGGCATGTCATTGGTCCCTCGACGCTTCGTCCGATTCTTCAGTGCATTGTCCTCTCCTGCGGCCTATTGCCCAATCGGCCAGTTGACCCCACAACTCCGATATCCTTGGCACAGTACCCGCTCTTCTTGGCCCAATGCTCGAGTCCACGGCCCGAAGCCTTTTGTCGATACGTCGACCGATCCACCGACCCGACGTCCAATCTTCTGACATGTTTCTCCGGCACAACATGATTTTTCCTGCTTTAATTGTCTCATCATGATCGAAGCATCCTGCATTAATTAAAACACAGATTAAAACATAAACACATATCAAGTGGTTTCATCATCAAAATACGAGATTCAACAAAATTAACCAAAGCTCTCTATGGTTTAAAATGAGCCCCAAGGGCTTGGTATGATAGACTAAACACTTTTCTTATTGAAAATAATTTCACAAAAGGCAAGGTCGATACTACATTATTTATCAAGAATTTTGAAAATAATTTTCTCATTGTTCAGATTTATGTTGATGATATTATCTTCGGTTCTACGAATAAATCTCTTTGTGAATCTTTTGCTAAAACCGTGAGTCTCGAATTTGAAATGAGTTTGATGGGAGAATTAACGTTTTTCTTAGTCTTACAAATTAAGCAACTAAGCAATGGCATCTTTATTAGTCAAACTAAATATACTTTAGACCTCCTGAAAAGATTTAATATAGATAGCTCAAAGGCTATTAACACCCCTATGAGCACCTCTACTAAGTTAGAAGTTGATGAGAGTGGAGAAAGCTTTGATCAAAAATCTTATAGGGGTATGATAGGAAGTTTACTTTACGTCACTACAACTATACCAGATATCATGTTCAGTGTAGGACTTTGTGCTAGGTTTCAATCGAACCCTAAGATATCTCATCTCAAAGCGGTTAAAAGAATACTTAGATATCTTAAAGGTACCACAAATCTAGGATTATGGTATCCAAAATCCAAAAATTTTGAGTTAATTGCTTATGCTGATGCAGATTTTGCTGGGTGTAGACTAGATAGAAAAAACACATTAGGAACATGTCAATTTTTGGGACATTCCCTTGTTTCCTGGTCATCTAAGAAATAAAACTCGATTGCTCTATCAACAACTGAAGCTGAATATATTGTAGCTAGTGCATGCTGTGCACAAGTTGTGTGGATGAAAAACATCTTAGAAGATTATAAAGTCTATCTTAAAAGCATTCCCATTAAATGTGATAACACAAGTGCAATATGTTTAACAAAGAATCTCATTCAACACTCAAGAACAAAATATATTGATATTAGACATCACTTTATATGAGATCATGTTACTAATCATGATGTAACTATAGAGTTCGTAGATACTAACCATCAACTAGCTGATATTTTTATAAAACCTCTAAGTGAAGAACAATTTGATTTCATAAGAAGAGAATTAGGAATGTTGATGTGTCCGAATGAATTAACTTGTTAAAATTATTCGGACTTTATTGGTTGAATGATCAAATCACTTAATTGCCATTACATGCCTAAAATAACATGATGGAAATTCATACAAAAATTTCCATAACAACGAGCATGTCTTCATGATTGTATAGTCTTGTTCGATAGCATGAAAGTGTTAAATTAAATTTTCAGTTCCAATCAGATTTTATGAATACATTATTCTCTTTCGGACTTTGATTCACATCATTGATTTTTGACAAATAGAATCATCAAGCAAATGCATATCTTTTAGACTTATCATGTGAAAAATATTCCCTTTGAGAAATAGATTTGATGATTACTACTTATAAAAGGAAGATATTTTTTGCAAGGATTTGATTCACATAAATATTCTGATCCTTGTAAAGCATGCCTTCATATCTTATCGATTTGAACAACACAAATGGCTTTCCTCCTTCATGCAAAAAAGATAATAATAAATAAAAAGGAAGAAGTTTTCACTCTATGTAAATAATCTCCATGTTATGTTTTTCTTGAGATGTTTGTATCCTATAAATGACATGAACCTACTTATGGCATCACACGTATATTTAAAAGTTGTTTATATCGTTCTCCTTTTTATTAATGATAAAAGGAGAGAAGTATATGAATTGATGCTATAAATGTCATATTATGTTGAAAGAAGCAGATATATGATTATTGATGCTATGATTATGCTATGATTGCATCATCAAAAATATAGGAATTGATGATAACTATGATTGCCATATTTGCATTATGCCATGTTTGTTATGATTGCCATATTTGCATCATGTTAAGATATCAAGAATTTACAACGTAATTTTACGTGTTGATATCTTACCATGTGATGAAATGCTATGATTGCTAAAACACTTGAAATGTGTGCATCATGTTAAGATATCAAAATCTTACTTCAAAATTTTACATGTTGATATCTTACCATATGATGAATTGCTACCATTACCATCATTCACTTTTGAAATTTGAAATTGGACGTCAAGCTTTGACATCATTTTCAGAGAGATACATCATGATGAGAATCATGATGGGGTATTGATAAGGTTAAATGATTTTAACTTATCAATATGTCTCTTAAATTCAAATGCTTTGAATTCAAGAATGACTTATCTCAATTATGGCACATAGATAGGGGGAGTCAAGGTTAACTCTGTTATCAATTGATTGTCATCATCAAAATGGGGGGAGGTTGTTGAATTTCAGATTTTGATAATGACGTCAATTATCATTTGTTATCTAATCTATATATTGAGATAAGTGTGCAGGATTAACTACGATGAAAGTAAGACATGCAGTAGGAGTTGCGCCGGAGTCAAGACTATAATCACGTTGGGAGTTCGAGAGCTCGACGGAAATTCGGATGGTCGTCGGAGATTCTATAAGAACAAATCCAAGAAGTCCAGGAGCTTCCAAAAAGAAGCTCGTCGGAACTCGCCAAGTGGATCGTCGCAAGTCCAGGAGTTTGCTGAAAGTCCGTCGGAGCATCGCCGGAGGTTCGTCGGATGTTCGCCGGAAGTTCGCTAGAAGCTCGCCGGAAGAAGCGATTGACGCACCGGAGCAAGTTACAGAAAATGTCTTAAGAAATTCGTAGTTAGCATGATGATTAAGTTAGAAATGGGAGGTGATCCTATTAACTTAATCTTGGGACAATTGGGCCCTTAAAAGACCTAAATTGGGCCGAATGGATCAGCCCATTCGGACCCAGATTACTTGGCCAAAGGTGGCACCACTTGGGTCGGCGGTGGCACCACCCAGGGCTCAGTCTCTGAGCTCTGGCTGGGCGGTGCAATCGCCTCTGACAGAGGTGCAACCGCCTAAGCTCTATCTCCGAGCTCTGGCTTGGCTGTCAACTACCGTTGCCAAGCGGTGGTACCGCCTGAGCTTGGTCGCTAAGCTATGGCAGGAGGTGCAACCGCCCCTGACAAGTGGTGGCACCGCCTAGAGGCTCAGTCTCCGAGCTCTGCCAGGCAAAGCAACCGCCAGACCTCGGAATTCCGAGAATTGACAATTTTGAGCTCGGAATTCAAACTGGTTTAGGGCCTATAAATACCACACTCTTTCAGCAATGGAAGTGCAACCAAAACCACCAAAATCCTGATCTTACTATGTGATTTTTAGAGCTCAAAAGTGTTATATGAGTTAAAAGTTTTTCTCCCTCTTTTCTTCCAAGTTCTGATCTTTCAAGAGAGGAGAGAAAATTATGTAAGGGTTGTCTCTTAAGCCCGTCAAAAGTAGTGAAACTATAAAAGGGTAGTTGGCCTTCGCCTATTGAAGGAAGGCCTCTAGTGGACGTTGGTGACCTCGTCGGTGGAGGAAGCCAGAAGTGGATGTAGGTCAAGATTGACCGAACCACTCTAAAATTGCGATGCTCTCTGGTTTGCATTTACTTTGAGCATATTATCTTTACTGCAAACCTCCTTAATAGCTTACTACCTTCTGCGAATTTACGATCGTGTTTCAAAGTTCAGTATTTTCCGAATCGGTGTTTAGACCTAAATCAGTTTTATCTTACGAACATCATATTTCAGTTTACGCTTACATTCTGATTTCCATCATAATTGCAAACTACCCTTATAGTTTCGCTTTAACTGCATCTTACTTGATCACAAGTTAAAGTGATTTATGTATCAACTTTTCTGCCGAAATCGTTCTTATCGTACGAACGCAGTTTTAATCATCGAAAGTTTTCCACTGCACTAATTAAACCCCCCCCCCCTCTTAGTGCTCTTGATCCTAACAATATGTGGATGACATTATTATCATTGGGAATGTTGTAGGAGTGCTATCTACAGCAAAGACTTGGTTATCTAGGTACTTCTCTATGAAGGATTTAGGGGAAGCATTCTATATCTTGAAAATTCAGATATATAAAGATAGATCCAAGAGGATGCTTGGCTTATCTCAGTCTAGGTATATAGACACAACTGTCAAAAGGTTTGGCATGAAAAATTTCAAGAGAGGTCTCATACCGATGAGACATGAGATATCACTTTATAAGAGTATGTCCCCAAAGACTCCTGAAGAAGGGGCGAACATGGATAGGATACCCTATGCCTTAGTAATAGGGTCTATCATGTATGCCATGCTCTGTACCAGGCCTGATATAGCGCATGCTCTAAGTGTCATGAGCATGTATCAAGCGAATCTAGGCTTGGAGCACTGGAAAGCAGAAAAGTATATCCCTAAGTACTTGAGAAGGACTAAGGATCTTTTACTAGTGTATGGAGGTAATAACCTTAAGGTTGAAGGCTACACGGACTCAAGTTTTCAGTCTGATGTCGATAATAGCAAGTCGAATTCAGGGTATGTGTACACCTTAAATGGAGGAGTAGTGTGATGGAAGAGTTCCAAGCAAGATACTACTGCTAACTCGACCATAGAGGCGGAGTACATTGCTGCATTAGATGCAGCAAAGGAGGGAGTTTGGGTGAAGAAGTTCATCACAGATTTGTGAGTCGTGCTGAGTAGCAAGGAGCCGACTTCCTTATATTGCGACAACTATGGGGCGATTACTCAAATAAGGGAACCCAGGTCTCATCAGAAGTATTCTGAGGAGGTTCCAGCTTATTAAATAGATCGTAACACGAGGAGATGTAGTAGTGGAAAGAGTTCCATTCGAAGATAACATTGCAGATCCACTAACAAAGCCGTTGTCTCAGAATGTCTTTGAGCGTCACAGGGGTCTGATGGGGATCAGACACACAGGTGATTGACTTTAGGTCAAGTTGGAGATTGCAAGTCATAGGTGCCCAGCAAGCCAATCACGTGAGTGATGGAACGTGTGACTTGATACAGAATCTTTTTGCTTATTATATTTTGGCATATATCACTTTATAACTATTTCATATATGTAAATATATATATATATTGTGATGTCCTTAGATTTGTGTAATGGGAATCGGATCATGATGAGATCACAATAATGAGATTGATTCACCTTTAAACATATATCCTAAATAATCCCGGTCATAAGTTACTCGAGAGGGACATCATGACAACCGAACAGACTGGTGTGCTGTATACCCGTCCATATGATGGATGCAGCTGGTCTCATAGCTGATCATGTAGGGACACTATGGATACAGTATAGGTGCTCATTGGAGAATGAGTTCACTGATTGATCCGCTTACGAAATGTTGGATGGTTGATGATGCCTTATTGTCAGACTACAATTCCGTAGTCCTAGTGGTATATCTGGTCCTTAGACTTGAGACATCAAGGATGTCCTGTATGAGTGCTCCACTCTTTGATACCAGACTTATAGGTTTGGCTATCCCAGATCTAGTATAGTTGGTCATTAGGAGTGGTAGTCGACCTTACGAGGGCTATTGAGTGTCGATAGAGGATCACCCACTCTCAGCTTCATGAGAGGAATATCCCATGTGTTCTTGCTCAGAAAAATCCCTAGCTAGGGTCATTCGGGTTAAGAGAGAAAGAGTTCTCTGGGAGAATCCGATTAGAGCGAGACTCGAGTAGAAACCATATGGGTCTGACAGCACCATGCTCGATATAGTCTTTGGGATATTAGATAGATGAGGGATTATAGGTACACGGTAACTGAGGACAGACAAGTCCAATGGATTGGATTTTCCTATATCGTCTAGGGACTACGGCATAGTGGCCTAGTACGTCCGTAGTCGATGAGTCAAGTGAAATATTACAAAGATAATATTTCACTGAGTTAGAAGGAGTTCTGACAGGAATGACTCACGGCCAGCTCGATATTGGGCCTAGAGGGTCACACACATATGGTAGGCATTGCGATGAGTAGAGGTTCGGATATGAGATATTGGATGCAGATCCAATACCCACAAGGGGAGGACCCATTAGGGTTTGAAAGGGGACGTCTATAAATATGAGGGATTCAGAGCCTCATAGGCTAGAGCCTTTGCTTGTCTCTCCTATTCTCCTTCCCCTCTCCACCTCAGAGTAGGCTTGAAGTTTTTGAGGAGCGTCGTCGCAGCCCTACTGTGTGGATTACCGCTAGAGAGGAGGACGCTAGACCTCCTTCACCCTCTCCTAAGGATATATAAGGAAACAGGGATATATGATCTCCCAAGGTAACACAATCTATTATATATGCAGATTTTCAATTTCGCGGATTTTGCGCACTAATCTTCGCACGAAGACAAACATCTCTTTGGGAATCGGGGATTTTGTTTTCTTGTTCTTCCGCTGCACATGTGATGTCGCCCCCAAGATTTCTCAACACTAATCACATGAGTGATGGCATGTGTGATTTGACACATAATCATTTTACTTATTCCATTTTAGTATTTTATCACTTTATATTGACTATTGTATATATGCACATATATATTGTGATGTCCTTGGATCTGTGTAATGGGATTCAGATCGTGATGAGATCATGATAATGAGACCGATTCACTTTTAAATACAAATCCTAAATAATCCCAGTCATAGGTTACTCGAGAGGGATATCGAGATAACCGAACAGACTGATGTATATTGAATCTCGGATTTTGATAATGAAGTCAATTGACATTTGTTATCTAATCCATATGTTGAGATAAGTGTGCAGGATTAACTACGATGAAAGTAAGAAATGCAGCAGGAGTTGCGCCGGAGTCAAGACTATGATCATGTTGGGAGTTCGAGAGCTTGACGGAAGTCCGGACGGTCGTCGGAGGTTTTGTGGGAACAAATCTGAGAAGTCCAGGAGCTTGCCAAAGAAGCTCGTCGGAACTTGCCAAGTGGATCATCGCAAGTCCAGGAGTTTGCCAAAAGTCCGTAGGAGCATCACTGAGGGTTCATCGGATGATCGACGGAAGCTCGCCGGAAGAAGCAATTGATGCACTGGAGCAAGTTGTAGAAAATGTCTTAAGAAATTCGTAGTTAGCACGATGATTAAGTTAGAAATGGGAGGTGATCCCATTAACTTAATCTTGGGGCAATTGGGCCCTTGAAAGACTCAAATTGGGCTGAATGGATCAATCTATTTAGACCCAGATTACTTGGCCAAAGGTGGCACCGCCTAGGTCGGTGGTGGCACCGCCCAAGGCTCTGTCTCAGAGCTCTGGCTGGGCGGTGCAACCACCCTAGTCAGGCGGTGGCACCGCTTGAGCTCAGTCTCCGAGCTCTAGCAGGAGGTGCAACCGCCCTTGACAAGCGGTGGCACTGCCTAAAGGCTCAGTCTTGTCAGGCGGTGCAACCGCCCCAGTCAGGTGGTGCAACCACCAGACCCCGAAATTCCGGGAATTGACAGTTTTGAGCTCGGAATTCAAACTGGTTTGGGGCCTATAAATACCCCACTCTTTCAGCAATGGAAGAGCAACCAAAAACCAATAAAATCCTGATCTTACTCTGTGATTTTTAGAGCTCAAAAGTGTTGTATGAGTTAAAAGTTCTTCTCCCTCTTTTCTTCCAAGTTCTAAATTTTCAAGAGAGGAGAGAAAATTCTGTAAGGGTTAGTCTCCTAAGCCCATCAAAAGGAGTGAAACTGTAAAACGGTGGTTGGCCTTCGCCTATTGAAGGAAGGCCTCTAGTGGAGGTCAGTGACCTCATCGGTGGAGGAAGCCAGAAGTGGATGTAGGTCAAAATTGACCGAACCACTCTAAAATTGCGGTGCTCTCTAGTTTGCATTTACTTTGAGCATATTATCTTTACTGCAAACCTCCTCAATAGCTTACTACCTTCTGCGAATTTACGATTGTGTTTCAAAGTTCAGTATTTTCCGAATCGATGTTTAGACGTAAATCAGTTTTATCGTATAAACATCATATTTCAGTTTGCGCTTACATTCTGATTTCTATCATAACTGCAAACTACCCTTATAGATTTTCTTTAACTACATCTTGCTTGATCATAAGTTAAAGTGATTTATGAATCGACTTTTCTACCGAAATCGCTCTTATCGTACGAACGTAGTTTTAATTGTCGAAAGTTTTCCGCTGCACTAATTCACCCCCCCTCTTAGTGCTCTTGATCTTAACAATTGGTATCAGAGCGGGGTTAACTCTCAAATGGATTAAAACCCAAGAGAGATGGCATACGCCGGAAACTAAGAGGGTCATTCTATTATACGTCGACCCATGTTCAATGGGACGGACTACACCTATTGGAAGACCCGAATGAGGATATTCCTTATTTCAATGGATTTTGAACTTTGGAATCTTATCGAAAATGGATTTTCGAAGTCTTCTCTTCCAATGATCGATTGGAATGAATTGGAGAAGAAGACTTTCGCTCTTAATGCAAAGGCTATGAATGCCTTATTTTGTGCGCTTGATAAAAATGAGTTTAATCGTGTTTAGGTTTGTGAAATCGCGTTTGATATTTGGCATACACTCGAAGTGACTCACGAAGGCACTAGTAGAGTGAAAGAGTCAAAAATCAATCTTTTGATACACTCTTTCGAACTTTTCTGAATGAAACCGAGCGAGACTATTGGCGACATGTACACCAGTTTCACGGATGTCGTCAATGGTCTAAAAGGACTCAGCAAAAGTTTTTTGGATTTTGAGCTCGTGAATATGATTCTAAGATCCCTTCCTAAGAGTTGGGACCCTAAAGTCACTACTATTCAAGAGGCTAAAGATTTAAACAACTTCCCTCTTGAAGAACTAATCGGGTCATTAATGACCTATGAAATGACATACAAGGCTCATGAAGAGCAAGAAGACATCCTTCCAAAGAACAGGAAGGATATGACACTTAGAACTTTAGATGACCACTTGAAGGGAAAACTCAAGTGATGAGGACTGTGACGATGACTTGGCACTTCTAACAAGGAAATTTAAAAAATTAATTAAGAGAAACAAGTTTAAAAATGACACAAAAAATAAACTTGAACCCAAAAAGGACCAAGTTATTTGATATGAGTGCAAAAAGCTAGGATACTACAAAAGTGGTTGTCCCCAAGCCAAGAAGAGAACATCAAAGAAGAAGGCGCTCAAAGCAACATGGGATGACTCGAGCGCGTCCGAAGAAGAGGAGTCCAACACCGAGCAAGTTGATCATTACGCCTTACTAGCCATCGGAGCGGAGATAACAAATTTAATTGATGTAGATTTATCATTTGATGAGTTATTAAATGCCTTCCATGACTTATTTGATGAATGCAAGATTATTAGTAGAAAATATAAATTGCTAAAAAAGGAGCATGATAGTCTTACTTGTAATTTCGATAAGTTAAAAACTGAATATCATTATAGTTTAGGTTCTTGTATAAAATGTCATGATCTAGAAACTATCCAAAAGGAAAACTTACTACTTAAGGACACCTTGAGGAAATTTGAGGTTGGTAGCAAGGCTTTGAACATGATCCTTACAAACAAGGGTCATGTTCCCAAAAGAAGTGGAATCGGATTTGTGAGAAATCCTCACCAAAATCCAACCACCTTCATAAAAGGCCCTATCCTACATGTTCAAAATGAAAGCAAATGCAACTTTTGTTGCAAACATGGACACAAAACGCATTATTGTCCATTCAAGAAAATTAGTCCGAACAAATTAATTTGGGTTCCTAAAGGAACCATGATAAATTCTATGCAATATGACAAACAATGTAGATTAGTTTTTGAGGCACCCAAAAGTAAATGGGTACCTAAAAATTATCATGTCTTGTAGAAACGTAAACCATCCCAAGCTGGGAGCAAGAAATAATATCCTGCTCTTTGGATTCTCGATATTCATAACCCGAGATCCAAAAAGAACACGCGATGCACCCTAGCCTAAATAATAAAAAGAGGATTAGAAAATTAAAATTACAAGAGCAATACAAACCTATTCGATCCCTCAGAATTGGAAACCCATGATTCTACCTTCACATATCATCTTGATTTCCGAACCCATCAAATTGACTTGTTCGTTACTTTCAAATCTAACTATCTCATGAACTTATGTCTTATAAGCAAAGTTTGTCATGGACTTGCAAAGCTTACCAACTTGGATAAACTGTCATAAACATGAATACGATATTTGAAGTAGAGTATGCACGTCACTAGATCTATCTTGATCATGCAAAATTTCTCATCTTAAAATGAAAATTCTTATGTAATTATGTAAGTAAAGTTAACTACTCCACAAATAAAAATTCTTCTCAAGTCAAAAATGTTGAATCTCGGATTTTGATGATAAAATCAATTGATGGGTTATTTGATCTAATCCATATTATTAAGTTAAGTGTGCAGGATTAACTACGATAACCAGAAAACACAAAGCAAGGATACCGGAGTCAAGTTCGATGGACGTTTAAGAGTTCGAAGAATCGTCGGAGATGCTGCCGGAACCAACCGAGAAAAAATCGGGAACCTGTCGGAATTTTCGGAAGTTCATCAAAGAGATCGTCGGAGGTTCACGGAGATCACCAAGAAGGCTCGGCTACTCATTAAAGTCATCACAAGTTCGGGAGCTTGCTGGGAGCCCGTCGGAAGAAGTTCGTCGGAAAGCTCGCCGGAACAAGACTCGACGTTCGCGGTTGAAAATTTGCTTAGGATGTGTTTTTGTTAAGTAGTTAACATGTAATTAGGATTAGGATTAAGAAATAATCCTATATCCTGGTTAGGGGCCAACTAGGCCCAAAATTAGACTTGGTTTGGGCTAAGGTTGAAGCCCAACCAGTCAACCGAAGAGTCTGGCGGTGGCACTGCCAGACTGGGCGGTTGCACCGCCCAGCACCCGAGAGCTGGGCGGTGGCACCGTCTGGGCTGGGCGGTGGCACCGCCCAGTGCCCGAGAGCCAAGCGGTGGCACCGCCTGGGCTGGGCGGTGGCACCGCCCAGCACTGTCAGCTTCTGACACTGACAGGCGGTGGCACCGCCAGCATCGGGAACTCCACGAGAATTCAAATTTGGAGCCCAAATTTGAATCCTCTTGAGGCCTATAAATACCCCTCAAATCTCAGCTGAGATTACAACTTTTTGAGCAGCAATTGATTGAGAGAAAAATCTTAGAAAGTGTTAGCAAGTCTAGATTTCAATTTGCTAGAAAGTTCTCCTCCTTTCTTGCTGAAAATTTGTAAGAGGTTGAACTGTTTGCAAAAGGTTGTAAGAGGGGTATTTGCCCTTCCATTTCAAGAGATTTGCTAGTGGAAGGTGGGAGCCTCATCGAAGAGGGGCCTCGCAAGTGGATGTAGGTCATTTGACCGAACCACTCTAAAATCGGCGTGATCCTTGGTTTGCATTTCATTATTACTATTTACATTACTGCAAACCTTCTTACATATTTTAGTTCCTTATTATCTTTGCTGTGCATATTTAAGAATACGCTCTCAAGTTAAGCTTTTCAAGTTCCGCTCTTATCGAACGAAAGATTGTTTAAAACTTAAATTTTAATCCGCTGCACTAATTCACCCCCCCCTCTTAGTGCCGCTCCGATCCTAACAATTGGTATCAGAGCTGGTTCACTCTCATATTTGGTTTAATACCCACGAGAGATGGCTTACTCCGGCATGCATGAGGGACACTCTATCACACGTCCACCCATGTTTAATGGGTCGGACTATATGTATTGGAAGACTCGGATGAGGATCTTCCTCATTTCTATGGATTTCGAGCTTTGGACTATTATGGAAAACGGATTTCAAAAATCTTCTCTTCCAATGAGCGAATGGAATGAATCGGAGAAGAAGGTTTTTGCTTTAAATGCAAAGGCTATGAATGCCTTGTTTTGTGCACTAGATAAAAATGAATTTAATCATGTTTCAATTTGTGATTCGGCTTTTGATATTTGGAGAACTCTTGAGGTCACTCATGAAGGCACTAGCCAAGTGAAAGAGTCCAAAATCAACATTCTTGTGCACTCTTATGAACTTTTCCGAATGAAACCAAGTGAGTCCATCGGAGACATGTACACTCGTTTTACGGATGTCATCAATGAACTCAAAGCTCTTGGTAAAGATTTTACTAACTTTGAACTAGTAACTAAAATCTTAAGATCCCTCCCTAAAAGTTGGGATCCAAAAGTTACGGCCATTCAAGAGGCCAAAGACCTTAAAACATTTCCTCTTGAAGAACTCATTGGGTCTCTAATGACCTACGAAATGACATGTCAAGCTCATGACGAGCTCGAGAACCCCCTTCCAAAGAACAGGAAGGATATGGCACTCAAATCACAAGAAGACCACTTGAAAGGAACATCAAGTGATGAGGACAGTGACAATGACATTACACTTTTGACTCAAAAATTCAAAAAATATTTAAGGAAGAACAAATTTAAAAATAATACAAAAAATAAATTTGAACAAAAGAAGGACCAAGTGATTTGCTATGAATGTAAAAAACCGGGACACTACAAGAATGATTGCCCTCAAGCCAAAAAAAGAACACCAAAGAAGAAGGCCCTCAAGGCAACATGGGATGATTCAAGCACATCCGAAGAAGAGGAGTCCAACACCGAGCAAGTTGCTCACTACGCCCTAATGGCCTTCGAAGAAGAGGTAACGGATTTAATTAATGCAGATTTACCTTATAATGAATTATTAAATGCTTTCCATGAGTTATTTGATGAATGTAAGACAATTAGTAGAAAATACAAATTGCTAAAAAAGGAGCATAATAGTCTTACTTGTGCTTTTGATAAATTAAAAACTGAATATCATGATAGTCTAGCTCCATGTGCTAAATGCCATGATTTAAATACTCTCCAAAATGAGAACTTGGTACTTAAGGACACCTTGAAGAAATTCGAGGTCGGTAGCAAGTCCTTAAACATGATCCTTATAAATAAGGGTCATATCCCTAAAAGGAGTGGAATCGGATTTGTGAGAAGTACTCACCAAAATCCAACCACTTTCATTAAAGGTCCTATCTTACATGTTCAACACCAAAGCAATTGCAACTTTTGTTGCAAATATGGACATATGACTTACCAATGTCCATTCAAGAAAATTAGTCCAAACAAATTGATTTGGGTTCCTAAAGGAACCATGATCAAGTCTATACAACATGATAAACAAGCTAGATTAGCTTTTGAGGCACCCAAAAGTAAATGGGTACCTAAAAATAATTCCTTCTTGTAGAAACATACACCATCACATGCTAGGAGCAAGAGATGGTATCTTGATAGTGGATGCTCAAGGCATATGACTGGAGATCCATCCCAATTCACCAAGCTCACTAGCATGGACGAAGGCTATGTCACCTTCGGAGACAACAACAAAGGCAAAATCATTGGTAAGGGAACCATAGGTAACAAATCAAGTTTTTCCATTGATGATGTGTTACTAGTTGATGGATTAAAACATAATCTATTAAGCATTAGTCAATTATGCGATAAAGGTTATATCGTTAGATTTGAATCAAATATGTGCATTATTGAAAAACCAAATCATAACATGACTATGATTGCTTTAAAACAAAATAATGTCTATACCATCAATCTTGATGAACTAAGTAATGAAGTGTGTTTCTCCGCCATAAATGATGATGCTTGGCTTTGGCATAAGAGATTAGGCCATACAAGCATGAAAACAATATCTAAAATCTCATCTAAGAATTAGTACGAGGGATTCCAAATATAAAGTTTATTAAAGATAAGGTATGCGATGCATGTCAACTAGGGAAGCAAATAAAAACAAGCTTCAAATCAAAAAATCAAATTAGCACCACTAGACCGTTACAATTGATCCATTTGGACTTATTTGGACCAATTGATACAACTAGTCTAGGTGGAAGCAAATATGCTTTTGTGATTGTGGATGATTACTCTAGATACACTTGGACCTATTTCTTAGCTCACAAAAGTGATTGTTTCAAGTGTTTCTCTAAATTTTGTAAACTCACTCAAAATGAAAAAGGGTTCATGATCTCATCAATTCGAAGTGATCATGGTGGCGAATTTCAAAACCGTGACTTTCAAAATTTTTGTGAAATTAATGGATACAATCACAACTTCTCCACTCCAAGAAATCCCCAACAAAATGGAGTAGTTGAAAGGAAAAATAGAAACCTACAAGAAATGGCTAGAACTATGTTAAATGAACATAGTTTACCTAAGTATTTTTGGGCCGAAGCCGTAAATACGGCTTGCTACATCATAAATAGAGTCCTTATAAGACCATCTTTATCAAAAACTCCCTATGAATTATGGAATAACAGAAAACCGAATATTTCTTATTTTAAAGTTTTGGGTTGTAAATGCTTTATTTTAAATGAAAGGGATGCCTTAGGAAAATTTGATGCTAAATCCGATGAAGGCATCTTTCTTGGTTACTCTTCCGTTTCTAAAGCTTTTCGGGTTTTTAATAAAAGAACCTTAGTAATTGAAGAGTCTATTCATGTAGTTTTTAGTGAAGTTTCAAACTTAAAGAAAAATAATTTTGATGATGATCTTGGTTTTGATAATTTGAATTTAAATGAACTCCCTCCCCAAAATGGCAACTTGGATGCACCTTCTTCCGAAATTTCCTTACCTAGGGAATGGAAGTATATAGATGCTCATCCAAAGGAGCTAATTATAGGGGATACATCTAAAGGGGTTCAAACTCGTTCCTCTTTCAAGAATTTTTGTGCAAATGCCGCCTTCCTCTCTCAAATCGAACCTAAGTGCATTGACAAGGTCATAAAAGATGATTTTTGGGTTATTGCAATGCAAGAGGAATTGAATCAATTTGAGAGAAACAAGGTGTGGGAGCTTGTTCCTAGACCTAGTGACCATTTAGTGATTGGTACTAAGTGGGTCTTTAGAAACAAGCAAGACGAAAATGGTATCGTGGTTAGAAACAAGGCTAGATTAGTGGCCAAAGGTTTCAACCAAGAAGAAGGTATCGATTATGAAGAAACCTTCGCTCCCGTGGCTCGATTAGAAGCCATAAGGATGCTCCTTGCCTATGCTAGTTGTTATAATCTTAAACTATTTCAAATGGATGTCAAAAGAGCCTTCTTGAATGGTTTTATTTCCGAAGAAGTATATGTCGAACAACCTCCCGGATTTGAAAATTCTCTTCTTCCTAATCATGTATTCAAATTGACTAAGGCTCTCTATGGCTTGAAACAAGCTCCTAGAGCTTGGTATGAAAGGCTTAGTTCCTTTCTTATTTTAAATAATTTTACCAAAGGCAAGGTTGATACTACATTATTTATTAAAAATTTTGAAAATAATTCTCTTATTATACAAATTTATGTCGACGATATTATTTTTGGATCTACGGATGAATCACTATGTGAAACATTTGCCAAATCTATGAGTCATGAATTTGAAATGAGTTTAATGGGAGAATTAACTTTCTTTTTAGGATTACAAATCAAACAACTTAAGGATGGTATATTTCTTAACCAATCTAAATATACGATAGAATTGTTAAAACAATTTAACATGGATAATTCAAAAGCAATAAACACCCCTATGAGTACTGCGACTAAGTTAGATATGGATGAAAATAGTAAAAATTTCGATCAAAAAACATATAGGGGTATGATAGATAGTCTACTCTACCTTACCGTGACTAGACCAGATATCATGTTTAGTGTAGGACTTTGTGCTAGGTTTCAATCAAATCCTAAATTATCTCATCTTAAAAGTGTTAAAAGAATATTTAGATATCTTAAAGGAATTCCAAATTTAGGTTTATGGTATCCAAAATCCGAAAATTTTGATTTAATGGCTTATGCGGATGCCGATTTTGGGGGATGTAGGATTGATAGAAAAAGTACATCCGGAACATGCCAATTTTTAGGACATGCACTTGTTTCTTGGACTTCCAAGAAACAAAATTCAGTTGCACTATCTACGGTGGAAGCCGAATACATTGCTGCG
Organism: Musa schizocarpa; assembly: GCA_900464855.2. Taxonomy (NCBI): domain Eukaryota; kingdom Viridiplantae; phylum Streptophyta; class Magnoliopsida; order Zingiberales; family Musaceae; genus Musa; species Musa schizocarpa. The sequence goes on along the minus strand of LS990917.1, from coordinate 30,454,335 downwards.
AGTGCATGCTATGCACAAGTTGTATGGATGAAAAATACATTAGAAGACTATGGAATTCATTTTAAAAATATCCCCATAAAATGTGATAATACTAGTGCCATATGTCTTACTAAAAATCCAATTCAGCATTCTAGGACTAAGCACATCGACGTTAGGCATCATTTCATACGCGATCATGTCCTTAACAATGATGTTGTTCTAGAATTCATTGACACAAAGCATCAATTAGCAGATATATTTACAAAAGCCCTAAATGAAGACCGATTTGAATTTATTAGAAGGGAACTAGGCATGTTAAATTGTCCCTTAAAGTAAGAAGTTTGAATGTAGTTTACGAAAATTGGCTCATCCTTGTCCTGCTCGTTTGTGGATTTGATTTCATCCTCTTCTTTCGATTCCAAATGAAATATTAAAATACAACTCAATATCTCAACCTTTGCTTGCATTAAAGACCTCTGGAATTCAAGAAGGAGGAAGAAAAATTTTTTTTCCTTCTTCTGCGGCCAGCCAGCGGTGGCACCGCCAGAATCGGCGGTAGCACCGCCTGAGCGCTCGGGCGCCAGGCGGTGGCACCGCTTGTTCAGGCGGTGGCACCGCCCGAGAACTCTTTTAAACCCGAGAGGGTTAGGGCCGGCGGTGACACCGCCCCCAACCCGTGGAAACCTTGCTCCAAATCTCCCAAACTCTCTCAATCCCTCATTCTAACCTCTACAGACCTTGGAGAAGGAATATTGTTGATCCAAACTCTCCATCATCTAAGAAACACTCTATAAGGTAAAATCTTCCCTTCACTCTCTTCTTATGTCATCTATTCATTACAATTCATATTTCTCTTATCATTTTGTCTAGAAAATGGCTCCTAAGAGATCAAAAGGGAAAAGGATTGAAGGAGATTCATATGACCATAATCTTTTTAGATCCAAAGAAGATGCCCTTAGATTTCCAAACTTTGAAACAAGATATGTCCATAAGGGAAAATACGTTGATCTTGATGAACTAGGAGATTTAGAACCCATTAGGTGGTTTGCTCATCTAGCGGCCCTACCTCTCTTACAAATAGATGAACCAATTTATCCTCGATTAGTTAAGCTCTTTTATGCAAACCTATGGGTAGAGAACGATAGGCTAAGTTCTTACATGTTAGGAACGCAAATTAGGATTTCTGATAATTCTATTTATGAACTAATCGGCATCACTGAAAAAGATAGGGGCTGCTATTATAGAGCAAAATGGGATGTGAATATAATAGGAGTAACCTACGCCGAAGCTATCGAAACCATTTTTGAAAACTCAAACTTTGGAATAATACCCAAGAGTTGCAAACACTTACTACCTTTTAACTCTAAGGTTCTTCATCATATTATGACAAGCATACTTTTCCCTAAGCAATATCATCTTGATGAAATGAGTACAGTAGAGATAAGTACCATGTATTGGATCATGACTGGTCAACAAAACTGTTTTGGATACTCAATACGACAACACATGCAGGAAATTACAGCTAAAGATATTATGTTGCCATATGGGGGTTTAATCACAAGATTTCTTCGTGCCTATAACATCTGCATCCCACCCGATGAAGAAACAATTCAGAGTAATAGATATAACGTCATCAATAAAAATCTGCTAAAGAGACTTAGGTGCATATTTAACAATGGAGTATGGGTAAGGCAACCTAGAAGGACAGATCCTATTCCTCCACCAGTAGAACAACCAGAAACACCAATTATTATGGGAAATGAATCTCCTCCTCCTAGTCCCTTTGATGCAGCGCCTTCAGCCCCTGTTTCATCCTCTGAAGGAAACATTATGGCAGAACTATCTCAGATCAAATTCCAACAAGACCAACTCAAATCGCAACAGGAACAAATTCAGCTCCAGCAAATGGAAATTTTAAAGGAACTACGATAGCTAAACCAAAAAATAAATGTTATATATCATCACTATGGATTACCTCCTACGGACTGATGTATCTTTGCTAGTCATAGGTGCCCAGCAAGCCAATCACGTGAGTGATGGCACGTGTGACTTGATACAGAATCTTTTTGCTTATTATATTTTGGCGTATATCACTTTATAACTATTGCATAAATGCATATATATATTGTGATGTCCTTGGATTTGTGCAATGGGAATCGGATCGTGATGAGATCACGATAATGAGATCGATTCACCTTTAAACACATATCCTAAATAATCCCGGTCATAGGTTACTCGAGAGGGACATCGTGATAACCGGATAGACTGGTGTGCTGTATACCCGTCCATATGATGGATGTAGTTGGTCTCATAATTGCTCGTGTAGGGACACTAGGGATACAATACAGGTGTTCAATGGAGAATGAGTTCACTGATTGATCCGCTTACGGAATGCTGGATGGTTGATGATGCCTTATTGTCAGACAGCGATTCCGTAGTCCTAGTGGCGTATCTGGTCCTTAGACTTGAGACACCAAGGATGTCCTGTATGAGTGCTCCACTCTTTGATACCAGACTTATAGGTTTGGCTGTCCCAGATCTAGTACAACTGGTCATTGGGAGTGGTAGTCGACCTTACGAGGGCTATTGAGTGTCGATAGAGGATCATCCACTCTCGGCGTCATGAGAGGAATATCCCATGTGTTCTTGCTCAGACAAATCCCTGGCCAGGGTCATTCGGGTTGAGAGAGAAAGAGTTCTCCGGGAGAATCCAATTAGAGCGAGACTCGAGTAGAAACCGTATGGGTCTGACAACACCATGCTCGATATACGGTCTCTGGGATATTAGATGGATGAGGGACTATAGGTACATGGTAACTAAGGATAGACAGGTCCAATGGATTGGATTCCCTTGTATCGTCTGGGGACTACGACGTAGTGGCCTAGTACGTCCGTAGTCGATGAGTCGAGTGAATTATTACGAGATAATAATTCACCGAGTTAGAAGGAGTTCTCGACGGTATGACTCACGCCAGCCATTTCGATATTGGGCCTAGAGGGTCACACACATATGGTAGGCATTGCAATGAGTAGAGGTTTGGATATGAGATATCCGACGGAGCCTTTGTCTTATTGGATGCAGATCCAATACCCACTAAAGAAGGACCCATTAGGGTTTGACACGGGATCTCTATAAATAGGAGGGATTCAGACCTCATAGGCTAGAGTCTTTGCTTGTCTTTCCTATTCTCCTCTCCCTCTCCACCTCCCTGAGGCCTGGAGTTTTTGAGGAGGGTCGTCAACCCCTGCTGTGGTGGATCATCGCTAGAGAGGAGGACGCTTGACCTCCTTCACCCTCTCCTAAGGATCTGCAAGGAAACAGGGATATACGATCTCCCTAGGTAACACAATCTCTATACGCAGTTTTGTGTTTTGCATATTTTTGCGCACCAATCTTCGCACGACGACGAACATCATTTTGGGAATCGGGGATTTTTGTTTTCTTGTTCTTCCGCTGCGCATATGATGTCGCCCCCTTGATTTCCCAACAATCTTTGTATTCTGTTTTGTTTTACTCTTGCTCTCATGTTCCAAGCTTGTCGTCTTTTGAACAAAAACTGAACTTTTGTTGTTATATGCTTCTGGATGAATGCTTATCTTTCTCTTTGAACATGAATTTTTGATAGAATGAATGCTATTTTTTTCTGTAAAATAGTTTTTTCCTTTTTGTTGATGACAAAGGGGGAGAAAAATAATGACTTAACTTATATAAGCTAATGTGATATGAATGTCTTATGTGCCTTACATAATCTTTGAGCATATTGCACAATCGTTTGATCATATTGAATGCATATCTAAAATGTATGATCATGTTGAAAATCTTTATCTCTTATCTTTCAACTTAAAAAGGATTTTCATTGAAGTTTAGCATTGACATTATGTTGAATGAGAAAAACGATAAGTTCTACGGTTAGAACTTATCGGTTCATGCTTGAATTCAAGGGATGGAATTCAAGTGTTTTTATCTCCTCATAATATGGCATATAAATAGGGGGAGTTATGTTTAACTCCATCATCAATTGATTGTCATCATCAAAAAGGGGGAGATTGTTGAATCTCGGATTTTGATGATAAAATCAATTGATGGGTTATTTGATCTAATCCATATTATTGAGTTAAGTGTGCAGGATTAACTACGATAACCAGAAAACACAAAGCAAGGATACCGGAGTCAAGTTCGATTGACGTTTAAGAGTTCGAAGAATCGTCGGAGATGCTACCGGAACCAACCAAGAAAAAATCGGGAACCTGTCGGAATTTTCGGAAGTTCGTCGAAGAGATCGTCGGAGGTTCACGGAGATCACCGAGAAGGCTCGGCTACTCATTAAAATCATCACAAGTTCGGGAGCTTGCTGGGAGCCCGTCGGAAGAAGTTCGTCGGAAAGCTCGCCGGAACAAGACTCGACGTTCGCGGTTGAAAATTTGCTTAGGATGTGTTTTTGTTAAGTAGTTAACATGTAATTAGGATTAGGATTAAGAAATAATCCTATATCCTGGTTAGGGGCCAACTAGGCCCAAAATTATACTTGGTTTGGGCTAAGGTTGAAGCCCAACCAGTCAACCGAAGAGTCTGGCGGTGGGCTTTGCCAGACGAGGTGTAAATTCCCCAAAGACCCGAGAGTTGGGCGGTGGCACCGTCTGGTTGGGCGGTGGCACGCCAAAGGTGCTCGAGAGCCAGGAGGTGGCACCGCCAAAGCCTTGTTTTCTCGACATCGATGAAGGCGGTGGCACTGCCAAAGATCGGGAACTCCACGAGAATTCAAATTTGAGCCCAAATTTGAATCCTCTTGAGGCCTATAAATACCCCTCAAATCTCAGCTGAGATTACAACTTTTGAGCAGCAATTGATTTGAGAAAAATCTTAGAAAGTGTTAGCAAGTCTAGATTTCAATTTGCTAGAAAGTTCTCCTCCTTTCTTACTAAAAATTTGTAAGAGGTTGAACTGTTTGCAAAAGGTTGTAAGAGGGGTATTTGCCCTTCCATTTCAAGAGATTTGCTAGTGGAAGGTGGGAGCCTCATCGAAGAGGGGCCTCGCAAGTGGATGTAGGTCATTTGACCGAACCACTCTAAAATCGGCGTGATCCTTGGTTTCCATTTCATTATTGCTATTTACATTACTGCAAACCTTCTTACATGTTTTAGTTCCTTATTACCTTTGCTGCGCATATTTAAGAATACGCTCTCAAGTTAAGCTTTTCAAGTTCCGCTCTTATCGAACGAAAGATTGTTTAAAACTTAAATTTTAATCCACTACACTAATTCACCCCCCCCTCTTAGTGCCGCTCCGATCCTAACAAAAAACATTTAAAACAGACCACACAGTAGTCAAAACGAGTGCTCACTGCCTGCAGGCGGTGGCACCGCCCCAGCTAGCGGTAGCACCGCCGGCTGTCATGGGTGGCAAGCGGTTGCACCGCCCCAGCCAGCGGTGCAACCGCCCGTAATCTTGCCCCTTCTAAACCGAACTAGGGCCGGCGGTGGAACCGACCCCAACTCACTCCCTTCCCCTCTTTACTCTACCAAAGCTTCTCCACCTCCATTTCTCCCCTCTTAGCATCCCAAATACTCCTCATTTCAAAGCAAAAGATCAACAATCTCTCCTTCTCTTGAAGATCTCACTTAAGGTATTCTCTAAGAAGCCTCTAAATTCTGTTTTTGATTCATTTACTCTTGCTCATTACTATCCTCTTAAATAACAGTAGTTATGGGCTCTAGAAGATCCTGAAGGGATAAAGGGAAGAGGAGATTAGTGGAAGACTTTGATCTTACCCTTTTTGATTCAAAATATCATACTGAAAAATTTTCCTCTTTCGAATTTAGAAGTGTCAATAAGGGAAAACATGTAGATTTAGATGAACTAAGAGACTTAGAGACAATCCAATGGTTTGCAAACCTAGATCTACTCCCTATTTTACAAATTAGTGAACCCATCTATCCAAGAATTGTTAGACTGTTTTACAACAATCTACAAATAGATGAAGAAGAAAGAATGTCTACCTATCTCTTAGGACAACACATCTCCATTACGGATAAATTCATTTGCAACATGATAGGCATTCCCATAAAAAATAGAGGACTTTATTTTAGAGGATCGTGGGATAATGAAATAGTTGGGACAACATATGTTGAAGCCTTAGGAACAATTTTCGATAATCCCAACTTAGTGATAGTTTCTAAAAGTTGTGAACATCTACTACCACTAAACACTAAAGTACTTCATCATATCCTAACTAGCATCATTCTCCCTAAACAATACCATCATGATGAAGTAAGTCAAATGGAATTAGGAACCATGTATTAGATCATGAAAGGACATAACATCTGTTTTGGATACCTTATCCAACAAAATATGATAGAACTATCCAAGAGAGACATGATGCTTCCATATGGTGGTATAATTACTAGAATACTTAAAGCCTATGATATTCCAATCCCACCCGACGAAGAAGTGATGAAAGTAGATAGGTTTAGCATAATAAACAAAAATCTACTTCATCGATTAAGATGTGTTTATAGAAACGGTAATTGGGTTAGAATGCTTAGAAGAACTGATCCCCCTCAACCTAAACCAGAACCCAAAACACCAGTCTTTAGGAGCACTCAATCTCCTCCGATATGTCCCTTTGAGGAAACACATCCATTTGAGCAAGCTCATGCATCATCTATTAAAGACATTGGGATTCGGATGGACCGATTTGAACAAAGACAAGATCGGCTTGAACACCGGCAAGATCAAATCCTATCTGAACTGCAGCAAATTCATTGACAATTTGACTCTTTATTTAGGTACTTTAATTTTCCACCTCCTGAATAAGCTTGTATATGTGGACACAATAACCTCTTGTTGTAACAATTACGTTGTTGTAAACTCTTTATATTACTCACCTTGATCACAATGCCTTGATGACTACTAATCTTTGATATGGTTACTTGATGTATTAATTAGTGAGAATATGCAGGGTTACATTGCTCAATCTCGTTACTCATTGTCGGATTTCATGTTGAAATTAAATGTTTCTATAACGCCAACTTTGAAAACCTTATGTCTTGGTTTCCATGATAAATGTGAAAGTAATATAGCCAAGAAATTGATGTGTCATTTCCATGATGTTAATGTGACATAATATTACCATGATGTTGATGTATTGGCATGATGTTGATGTGTCCGAATGCATAAACTTGTTAAAATTATTCTAACTTTATTAATTGAATGATCAAATCACTTAATTGTCATTACATGCCTAACAGAACATGTTGGAAATTAATACAAAAATTTCCATAACAATGAGCATGTCTTCATGATTGTATAGTCTTGTCTGATTGCATGAAAGTGTTAAATTAAATTTTTAGTTCCAATCGGATTTTATGAATACATTATTCTCATTCGGACTTTGATTCACATCATTGATTTTTGACAAATAGAATCATCTAGCAAATGCATATCTTTTAGACTTATCATGGGAAAAATATTCCCTTTGAGAAATAGATTTGATGATTCCCTCTTATAAAAGGAAGATATTTTTTTTATGCAAGAATTTGATTCACATAAATATCCTGATCCTTGTAAAGTATGCCTTAATATCCTATCAATTTGAACTACACAAATGGCTTTCCTCCTTCATACAAAAAAGATAATAACAAATAAAAAGGAAGAAGTTTTCACTTTACGTAAATAATCTCCATGTCATGTTTTTCTTGAGATGTTTGTATCCTATAAATGACATGAACCTACTTTTGGAATCGCACGTATATTTAAAAGTTGTTTATATCGTTCTCCTTTTTGTTGATGACAAAGGGGGATAAGTATATGAATTGATGTTATAAATGCCATATTATGTTGAAAGAAGCAGATATATGAGTATTGATGCTATGATTATGCTATGACTGCATCATCAAAAATATATGAATTTATGATAACTATGATTGCCATATTTGCATTATGCCATGTTTGTTATGATTGCCATATTTGCATCATGTGAAGATATCAAGAATTTGCATCATAATTTTACGTATTGATATCTTACCATGTAATGAAATGCTATGATTGCTAAAACATTTGAAATGTGTGCATCATGTTAAGATATCAAAATCTTACTTCAAAATTTTACATGTTGATATCTTACCATATGATGAATTGCTACCATTACCATCATTCACTTTTGAAATTTGAAATTGGACGTCAAGCTTTGACATCATTTTCAGAGAGATACATCATGATGAGAATCATGATGGGAGTATTGATAAGGTTAAATGATTTTAACTTATCAATATGTCTCTTAAATTCAAAGGCTTTGAATTCAAGAATGACTTATCTCAATTATGGCACATAGATAGGGGGAGTTAAGGTTAACTCCATTATCAATTGATTGTCATCATAAAAAAGGAGGAGATTGTTGAATCTCATATTTTGATGATGACGTCAATTGTCATTTGTTATCTAATTCATATGTTAAGATAAGTGTACAGGATTAACTACGATGAAAGTAAGACATACAGTAGGAGTTGCACCGGAGTCAAGACTATGATCCCGTTGGGAGTTCGAGAGCTCGACGGAAGTCCGGACGGTCGTCGGAGGTTCTATGGGAACAAATCCGAGAAGTCCAAGAGCTTGCCAAAGAAGCTCATCAGAACTTGCCAAGTGGATCATCGCAAGTCCAGGAGTTTGCCGGAAGTCCGCAAGAGCATCATCGAGGGTTCATCGGATGATCTACGGAAGCTCGCCGGAAGCTCGCTGGAAGAAGCGATTGACGCACTAGAGCAAGTTGGAGTAAATGTCTTAAGAAATTCATAGTTAGCACAATGATTAAGTTAGAAATGGGAGGTGATCCCATTAACTTAATCTTGGGGCAATTGGGCCCTTGAAAGACCCAAATTGGGCCGAATGGATTAGCCCATTCGGACCCAGATTACTTGGCCAAAGGTGGCACCGCCTGGGTCGATGGTGGCACCGCCCAGGGCTCAGTCTCCGAGCTCTGGCTGGGTAGTGCAACCGCCTCTGATAGAGGTGCAACTACTTGAGCTCGGTCTCCGAGCTCTGGTTGGGCAGTGAAACCACCTCAGTCAGGCGGTGGCACCGCCTAAGCTCGGTCTCCGAGCTCTGGCAGGAGGTGCAACCGCTCCTGACAAGCGGTGGCACCGCCTAGAGGCTCAGTCTTCGAGCTCTGTCAAGCGGTGCAACCGCCAGACCCCGGAATTTTGGGAATTGACAATTTTGAGCTCGGAATTTAAACTGGTTTGGGGCCTATAAATATCCCACTCTTTTAGCAATGAAAGAGCAACCAAAAACCACCGAAATCCTGATCTTACTATGTGATTTTTAGAGCTCAAAAGCATTGTATAAGTTAAAAGTTCTTCTCCCTCTTTTCTTCCAAGTTCTGATCTTTCAAGAGAGGAGAGAAAATTCTGTAAGGGTTGTCTCCTAAGCCCGTCAAAAGGAGTGAAACTGTAAAAGAGTGGTTGGCCTTCGCCTATTGAAGGAAGGCCTCTAGTGGACGTCGGTGACCTCGTCGGTGGAGGAAGCCAGAAGTGGATGTAGGTCAAGATTGATCGAACCACTCTAAAATCGCGGTGCTCTCTGGTTTGCATTTACTTTTAGCATATTATCTTTACTGCAAACCTCCTCAATAGCTTACTGCCTTCTGCGAATTTACGATCGTGTTTTAAAGTTCGAAATCGCTCTTATCGTACAAACGCAGTTTGAATCATCGAAAGTTTTTCGCAGCACTAATTCACCCCCCACCCCCCCCTCTTAGTTCTATTGATCCTAACAGTGTATTGTATACTTGTCCATATGATGGATGCAGCTAGTCTCATAGCTGTTGGGAAATCATGGGGGCGACATCATATGCGTAGCGGAAGAACAAGAAAACAAAAATCCCCGATTCCCAAAAAGATGTTCGTCGTCGTGCGAAGATTGGTGCGCAAAAATCCGCAAAACACAAAACTGCGTATAGAGATTGTGTTACCTAGGGAGATCGTATATCCCTGTTTCCTTGCAGATCCTTAGGAGAGGGTGAAGGAGGTCAAGCGTCCTCCTCTCTAGCGGTGATCCACACAGCAGGGTTATGACGACCCTCCTCAAAACTCCAGGCCTCGAGGTGGAGAGGGAGAGGAGAATAGGAAAGGCAAGCAAAGACTCTAGCCTATGAGGCTGTGAATCCCTCCTATTTATAGAGATCCGTGTCAAACCCTAATGGGTCATTCCCTAGTGGGTATTGGATCTGCATCCAATAAGACAAGGCTCAGTCCGGATATCTCATATCCGAACCTCTACTCATCGCAATGCCTACCATATGTGTGTGACCCTCTAGGCCCAATATCGAGCTGGCCGTGAGTCATACCTGTCAGAACTCCTTCTAACTCGGTGAATTATTATCTTTGTAATAATTCACTCGACTCATCGACTCACTGGACGTATTAGGCCACTACGCCAGTAGTCCCCGCACGATCTGAGGGAATCCAATCCATTGGTCCTGTCGTCCTCGTTACCATGTACCTATAGTCCCTCATCCATCTAATATCCCGGAGGAGACCAGTATATCGAGCATGGTGTTGTCGAGGACCATATGGTTTTCGCTTTCGAGTCTTGCTCTAATCGGATTCTCCCGGAGAACTATTTTCTCTCAACCCGAATGACCCCGGCCGGGGATTTGTTCGAGCATGAACACATGGGATATTCCTCTCATGACGCCAGAGTGGATGATCCTCTATCGACACTCAATAGCCTTCGAAGGTCGACTACCACTCCCAATGACCACCAGACTAGATCCGGGACAGCCAAACCTATAAGTTCGGTATCAAAGAGTGGAGCACTCATACAGGACATCCTTGGTGTCTCAAGTCTAAGGACCAGATACACCACTAGGACTACGGAATCATTTGTCGACAATAAGGCATCATCAACCATCCAAAGCATTCCGTAAGCGGATCAATCGGTGAACTCATTCTCCAATGAGCACTGTATTGTATCCCTAGTGTCCCTACACGAAAGCAGCTATGAGACCAGCTGCATCCATCATATGAACGGTATACAAAGACACCGTCTATCCGGTTATCACGATGTCCCTCTCGAAAGTAACCTATGACCGGGATTATTTAGGATATGTGTTTAAAGGTGAATCGATCTCATTATCGTGATCTCATCATGATCCGATTCCCATTGCACAAATCCAAGGACATCACAATATATATATGCATTTATGCAATAGTTATAAAGTGATATACGCCAAAATATAATAAGCAAAAAAGATTCGTATCAAGTCACACGTGCCATCACTCACGTGATTGGCTTGCCGGGCACCTATGACTAGCAATCTCCCACTTGACCTAAAAGCCAATCACCTATATATCTGATCCCCATCAGACCCTCGTGGACGCTCAAAGACAAAATGAGACAACGGCTTTGTCGGTGGATCTCGCAATGTTATCTTCGGATGGAACTCTTTCCCTTTGCTACATCTCCTCGGGTCACGATCTCTCGATAAGTGGAACCTCCTCAGAACACCCGATGAGACCCGGGTTCCCTTATTTGAGTAATCACCCCATAGTTGTCGCAATATAAGGAAGTCGACTTGTCGCTATCGTATCGACTCCCAAATCTGTGATGAACTTCTTCACCCGGACTCCCTCCTTTGCTGCATCTCGATGCGGCAATGTACTCTCGCCGTGGTCGAAGTCAATAGTGGTATCTTGCTTGGAACTCTTCCAAAGACACTTGCTCCTCCATTCAAGGTGTACACATACCCCTGAATTCGACTTGCTATCATCGACATCAGACTGAAAACTTGAGTCAGTGTAGCCTTCAACCTTAAGGCTATTACCTCCATATACTAGTAAAAGATCCTTAGTCCTTCTCAAGTACTTAAGGATACACTTTACTGCTTTCCAGTGCTCCAAGCTTGGATCCGCCTGATACTTGCTCGTGACACTCAGAGCATGCGTTATATCAGGCCTAGTACATAGCATGGCATACATGATAGATCCTATTGCTGAGGCATAAGGTATCATATCCATGTTCGCCCTTTCTTCTGGAGTCTTTGGGGACATATTTGTAGAAAGCGATATCCCATGTCTCATCGGTATGAGACCTCTCTTGGAATTTTCTATGCCAAACCTTTTGATAATAGTTTCTATGTACCTGGACTGGGATAAGCCAAGCATCCTCTTGGATCTATCTCTATAGAACCTAATCCCCAAGATATAAGATGCTTCCCCTAAGTCCTTTATGGAGAAGTTTCTAGATAACCAAGCCTTTACTGTGGATAGCATTCCTATGTCATTCCCAATGATGAGGATGTCATCCACATATAACACCAAAAAGGTGATAGCGCTCTCACTTACCTTTCTGTATACACAAGGCTCATCTTCGTTCTTAACGAAGTCATAAGATCTGATTGCCTCATCAAATCTTATGTTCCAACTTCGGGAAGCTTGCTTTAGTCCATAAATGGATCTAAGCAACCTACACACCTTATCTGGGCAGTTCTTGGACACGAATCCCTCAGGTTGCATCATATACACCTCCTCCTCAAGGTTCCCGTTGAGGAATGCGGTTTTCACATCCATCTGCCAGATCTCATAATCATAGTGTGCTGCAATAGCCAATAGAATTCTGATGGATTTTAGCATTGCTACGGGTAAGAAAGTTTCATCGTAGTCAACACCTTGCCTTTGACGATACCCCTTAGCCACTAGCCTTGCTTTATAGGTCTCTACCTTTCCATCTACTCCGATCTTTTTCTTAAAGATCCACTTGCAACCGATGGGTACAATACCTTCGGGCACATCAACTAGGTTTCAAACCTTATTGGATTACATAGAATCCATCTCAGAATTCATGGCTTCTTTCCACTTCCCGGAGTCTATACTCATAATAGCCTCCTCGTAGGTCTGAGGATCAATATCCTCTAAATCCTCTGCTCTAATATGTCCCACATATCTCTCAGGAGGATGGGATACTCTATCAGACTGTGTAAAGTTGATACTTGTGTATTAGGTACCTGAACAGGACTCTGGTCAGAGTGGTGCTTGAGCTTGGTTCTCCAACCTCGCTCAATTCTATCATTCTCCCCACTGTCTCCGTCAAAGAATGTGTTCCTTCTCAAGGAACACTGCTCTCTTTCTACAAAGACCTTTTGGTCCTCGAGATGATAGAAATAATACCCACAAGTTTCCTTGGGGTATCCCACAAATTTGCATCGCTTTGTCCTTGATTCTAACTTATCGGGTTGTGTCTTCTAACATGGGCAGGGCAGCCCCAGATCTTAACAACCTTAAGATCAGGCTTCTTCCTTTTCCATATCTCATATGGTGTAGACACTACCGAACTTAGTTGGAACTCTGTTGAGAAAGGTAAGCTGGGTTTCTAGGGCATATCCCCAGAATGAGATGGGTAGGTCAGCGAAACTCATCATGGATCGTACCATATCTAATAATGTACGATTTCTCCTTTCAGAGACACCATTGAGCTAAGGTGTATAAGGAGGTGTCCATTGGGATAATATCCCATGGTCCTTGAGGAACTGAGTAAACTCTGTACTTAAGTATTCACCTCCTCGATCGATCAAAAAAGTTTTGATACTCTTTCCAGTCTGGTTCTCCACCTCATTCTTATACTCTCTGAATTTCTCAAAGGCCTCGGACTTGTACTTCATTAAGTACACATATCCATACCTTGAGAAATCATCAGTAAATGTAATGAAGTAGGAGTAACCTCCAATGGCATGAGTTGACATGGGTCCACATATATCACTATGTATGAGTTCCAACAACTCATTGGCTCTCTCTCCAGTTCTACTAAATGGAGATTTGGTCAGTTTCCCACGAATGCAAGGCTCACAAGTTGTATATGACACATAGTCGAATGGATCTAGATATCCATCATTTAGCAACTTTTGAATCATTCTTTCATGGATGTGACCTAGCCTACAATGCCACAGGTATGCACTGTTCAACTCATCTCGTTTCCTTTTGGACACATTTACATTCATGATATGTGGAGTGATGTCTAACATAAATAAACCATTATGCAATGTTCCTTTCGTGATGATCTTATCATCTAATAATATCGAACAACTATTGTTCTCAAAAACAAATTTATATCCACTAACTATTAAACATGAAATGGAGATAATGTTTTTGATAATAGAAGGAACAAAATAACATGCATCTAATGCAATAAAAGCTCCACTAGGCAGATGTAGGGCGACCTCACCAACAGCTAATACAGCAACTTTTGCTCCATTACCCATCTTGAGGTCCATCTCGCCTCTCTATAGTCTCCAAGGCCTTGCCAGAACCTGCAACGAATTGCATATATGATAAGCACTACCGGTATCCAATACCCATGTGTTATCATAAGAGTCTGACAAATGGAGACTGATCATGAATGTACCTGAAGCTTCATCAAGCTTTTGTTTCGCCCTTTCTGCAAGGTACTCTTTGTAGTTTCTCTTCCAATGCCCATCTTTACCACAGTGGAAGCACTGGCCTTTGACCTTTGTTGGGTCTTTCTTAGCAACCTTTGCTTTACCTTGTTTGCCCTTGCCCTTGCCCTTTCCCTTCTTAAGGGACCTTTCTGCTTTCCTTTTCTTTCTGGTCTCACCAGTGTAGAGAACTGGCTTCTCTTTCTTAATAGTACTCTCTACCTCCCTCAACATATTGAGGAGCTCTGGGAGAGTCACCTCAAGCTTGTTCATATTAAAATTCATTATGAACTGTGAAAAGGAATCTGGTAGGGACTGAAGCACAATGTCGACACACAAGTTATCCTCTAGGACCATTCCTAGACCTATGAGTTTCTCTATCCACTCAATCATCTTTAGGACATGGTCCTGAACCGGTGTCCCCTCAGTCATCCTAGCGCGGAAAAGGCACTTGGATATCTCATATCGTTGAGTCCTTCCCTTTCCTCAAACAATTTTCGGACATGTAGGAGAATGGATCTGGCATCCATCTTTTCATGTTGTCTCTGTAACTCTGGAGTCATAGACCCCAACATATAGCACTGAACAAGAGTGGAGTCATCAATGTACTTCACGTAGCGAGCAATCTCATCCTCGCTTGCCCTTCTTGGCGTAGGCATCATCAGTATCAAGGGCATACACGATTTTCTCCGGCTGTGAGAACAATTCTCAAGTTACGGAGCCAATCCGTATAATTTGGACCGAAGAAGGCGGTTGACATCAAGTATGCCACGTAAAGGGATTTGAAAGCGACATTTTAAAAAAAATAAAGATGTAGCGAAATGAATAACATGCAGATTTTGCAAGAAATAAACTATCAAGATATGGACTTCTATCTTAATATGCTCCCACTATTTTACTAACGAGTCACGCGCGACACCCTCAAAGACGTGAAACGGAAGTCTCCTGCAGACTTCTAGTGGGGATCAGGATCCAATCAGCATCTTAGTGTAACCTCGAGGGACTCGACCAATCACACTAAGCCTAAAAGGTAAGCAACTCTTGCCGATCACAACTCCTTGTGATTCCCGGCCCTATTCGGCCTCCGAATCACCATGGCCTCGAGGGACTCGACCAACCATGATGCTTTCGGTTAAGTCAACACCTTCGTTACAAGATGAGTCCGATTTGATGATATACCCCGAGGGAATCGACCAAAGCATACCATGTCCTCGGTCACGGTGACATCTCTATGTCGTAAGCAAGATAGCGAATCGCGATATAGGTGAGTCTCGGCGATTTCGACCAACTCAACCTACAGGGAATCGGTTCCTACCATAACGATGGAAGGCCCGTGGGTCAATCTAATTGCCTCACGTTTACCGAACTTAATATTATCGAGAGATGTTTCTATAATTTGGTCTCCTAATATGACATGTCACACATATACATATTTAATATATATCTACATCGCATGCAAATATATATACATATCTAGTATGTGTATAAGCAATCACATCGGATGATCATGGACCACAACCTAATATGATTAGGCCCGAGCAAAGATGGGCCTAATCACTCACATCAAGATCTATGTGTGCAACGGTGCATCTCCATGCCCTATGATCATTCATCTCGTCCTCGTCGGTTTCGTCGACATCTTGATGCATCTCCATGCATCACGATTGTCCGTCTCGTGGGTCCCGCTATCGCATCCACGCTCCCGCTGCGCCTCCTCATGTGATTACAACTTAATCATAGGCACGCAGGACCGACAATAAACGAGAAATATAATGGAGGTTCGCAGACCTCAATAATAATAATCACAAGTACACACATCACACGGTCCATGATCATCCGTCACATCATCATACATCACATGTATAAATAATCATCATCATGTAGGACTACTAGATAATAATAAAAATAATAATCAACAAAACCTTTTAATTAATTAATATTTTTCTGAAATCAGGGGACATGTAGGAAATTTTTCAATTCCTAAGGGTATTTTTTCATAATTTGGACAAAAGATTGAAACTGGAATTTCTCAAATTCGAGGGGGCAAAATTATCTTTTTTCAAAAACCCTAATGCCCTTTCTTTCCCCTTTCGGCTGCCGCCGCCGCCGCCTCTGCCGGCTGGCAAATCAGGCGGGCGGGCGAGGGCACCGCCCTCGCAGAAGCTTCTTGCTGTGTTGGCTGGCAGCGATGCCGATCGGGGTGGGCGCCTTGGCGCCGCTGCCTCAGCGGAGCGGTGCTGTACCACGGGCGGCCGCCCATGGGGGGGTTCACTGCCGGGAGCAGCAGCGGCGGCAGGCGCCGCGTGCCGTCGCTGCCCTGGCGGCGAGGCGCCTTCCTTCGGCGGTGGCGCCGCTGCCTTACGGGCGCCTCTGCCCGTGGGCTGCCACCCCCGCCGGCCATAAAGTCTGCTGCAAAGCAGACCGCCCGACCCGCCGGCAGTAACAGCGGCGCGCGCGCGCCGGTGGTGGTGTTCTGGCTGCGGTTGCTTTGCTGCTGCAGGTGGCTGCAGGCATGCAGATCGAGGGCAGCAACTGTTGCTGCCCTTCCTCGCTTTTAAGGCGTCAATGATTTTGGCGTCAATATTCTTCCTAAACACAACACACGCAGTTCAAAACCAATCATTCACACGAACAACCTGGCTCACGATACCTTTGTTGGGAAATCATGGGGCGACATCATATGCGAAGAGCGGAAGAACAAGAAAACAAAATCCCGATTCCCAAAAAAAGATGTTCGTCGTCGTGCGAAAAGATTGGTCGCGCAAAAAATCCATAAAACACAAAACTGCATTATAGAGATTATGTTACCTAGGGAGATCGTATATCCCTGTTTCCTTGCAGATCCTTAGGAGAGGGTGAAGGAGGTCAAGCGTCCTCCTCTCTAGCGGTGATCCACACAGCAGGGTTGCGACGACCCTCCTCAAAACTCCAGGCCTTTGAGGTGGAGAGGGAGAGGAGAATAGCAAAGGCAAGCAAAGGATATGTGTTTAAAGGTGAATCGATCTCATTATCGTGATCTCATCACGATCCGATTCCCATTGCACAAATCCAAGGACATCACAATATATATATGCATTTATGCAATAGTTATAAAGTGATATACGCCAAAATATAATAAGCAAAAAGATTCTGTATCAAGTCACACGTGCCATCACTCACGTGATTGGCTTGCTGGGCACCTATGACTAGCAATAGCTGCTTGTGTGGGGACACTCGAGATACAATACAAGTACTTATTGGGGAATGAGTTCACTAATTGATCTGCTTATGGAATGCTAGATAATTGATGATGCCTTATTGTTAGACAGTGATTTTGTGGTCCTAGTGATGTATCTGGTCCTTAGACTTTAGATACCAAGGATGTCTAGTTTGAGTGCTCCACTATTTGATGTCTCGGATCTAGCACAGTCGGTCTTTGAGAGTGGTAGTCAACCTTACAAGGGCTATTGAGTGTTGAGTTCTTCGGGATAATCCGATTAGAGTAAGACTCGAGTAGAAATCGTATGAGTTTGACAGCACCATGCCTGATATACGGTCTTTGGGATATTAGATGGATGAGGGACTATAGGTATATGGTAACTGAGAAGAGATAGGTCCAATGGATTGGATTCCCCTGTATCGTCTAAGGACTATGGCGTAGTAGCCTAGTACGTTCGCAGTCGATGAGTCGAGTAAATTATTATGTTGATAATAATTTAGTGAGCCTAAAGGAGTTCTGACAGGTATGACTCATGACATATTGGGCCTAAAGGGTCACACACATATGGTAGGCATTGCGATGAGTAGAGGTTCGGATATGAGATATCTACCGGAGCCCATATCTTATTAGTGTTGAATCTTAGATTTTGATGATGAAATCAATTGATAAATTATTTGATCTAATCCATATGTTGAGATAAGTGTGCAAGATTAACTACGATAGCAGTAAGACATAAAGCAGATAATAGGCCCAAGTCGAAGACTCGGACGATATACCGAGACCTCACTGAGAGCATCGTGAGATCACCGGAAGCACGTTGGAAGACTTGCCGAAAGCTCGTCGGGAGATCACTGGAAGCACGCCGAAAGACTAGCCGTGAGTTGGTCGGGAGTTCGCCGGAAGACTCGTCGAAAAGTTTGCAGGAAGATCGCTGAGTGAAAAATCGATGTACCAGACCATGCTTGCCTTAATCATAGTTAGAATGATAATTAGAGTTGATTTGGGAGGCAATCTCATCAACTCTGTTAGGAGGCAACTAGGCTCAGAGTTGGGCTGGTTTAGGCTGGAGTCAAGGCCCAACCAGGATGCTGAATTCCTGGCCGGCGGTGGCACCGCTTGGAAAGCAACACCCCAAGTGGTCTGGGCGGTGGTACCACCGGCAATTATTACTGTCAGAGGTGGTACCGCCAGAGCTCGGTCTTCGAGCTTTGTTAGGTGGTGGTACCGCCTAGAATGAGCGGTAGTATTGCCTAGTGTTAGGTGTCAGACGGTGGTCTCGCCTAGTAATGGCGGTCGTACCGCTAGTACCCTAGAAATCCGGGATGAGACATTTTTTGGCTCCATTTTTAAAAGCCATTGGGGCCTATAAATAACCCATCATTTTTAGCATGAAAAGGCACTGAAGTGTGATTATAATCTTGAGTTATTGGGGTGTAAAAGTGTTGTAAACAAGTGCTAGAGTCATCCTCCTCTCTTTCTAAGTTTTGAGATCATTCAAAAGAGGTGTGAGACTTGTAAGGGTTGTCTCCTAAACCCGACAAAAGGAGAATGAGCTGTAAAAGGTAATTGGTCTTCACTTATTGAAGGAAGGCCTTTAGTGGATGCCGGTGACCTCGACGGAGGAGGAATCCGAAAGTGGATGTAGGTCACATTAACCAAACCATTCTAAATTCTGGTTTGCATTTCATTTTGAGCAATTTGCTTTAATTGCAAATCATTTTATAGCAAACTACTTCTCCTCCTCATCTTGCTTTCACTACGCTTATGCTCTCTTACGTTTCTAGTTGCTATCTTTCTGAATCAATTTCCATCAAACATACGAAATATTTTATGAAATCGAAGAATTTTTCGCTACACTAATTCACCCCCTCCTCTTAGTGACACTCTTGATCCTAACAATTGGTATCGGAGCAAAGTTCACTCTCGTTTGGTTTAAAACCCAAGAGAAATAACATTTGCCGACAACCAAGAGGGTCATTCAAGTAAATGTTCGCCCATGTTTAATGGGATGGATTACACATATTGGAAGACTAGAATGAGGATCTTCCTAATTTCAATGGATTTTGAGCTTCGGAATGTTGTCGAAAACGGTTTTCAAAAGTCTTCTCTTTTAATGAATGATTGGAATGAGTTAGAGAAGAAGACTTTCACTTTAAATGTCAAGGCTATGAATGCCTTGTTTTTTGCATTAGATAATAACGAGTTTAATCGAGTGTCAATTTGTGAAATGACTTTTGATATTTGGCAAATACTCGAAGTGACTAATGAAGGCACTAGTAGAGTGAAGGAATAAAAAATTAATCTTTCAGTGTACACTTATGAGTTGATTTGGATGAAACTGAGTGAGACCATTGGAGACATGTATACCCGATTTACGGATGTCATCAATGGTCTAAAAGGACTTGGTAAAAGTTTCTCATATTTTAAACTTATTAATAAAATTTTAAGATCCCTTCCAAAGGGTTGGGACCATAAAGTAATAGTCATTCAAGAGGCCAAAGATCTAAATAATTTTCCTCTCGAAAATCTAATTGGGTCACTAATGACCTATGAAATGACTTGTAAAGCTCATGAAGAGCTTGAGGAAAGCCTTCCAAAGAACAGGAAGGATATGACACTAAGAACCCAAGAAGACCACATGAAAGAAAACTCAAGTGATGAGGACCTTAATGAAGATTTGGCACTCTTAACAAGAAAATTCAAAAAATTCATAAAAAAAATAAATTTAAAAATGACACTAAAAATAAATTTGAACCCAAGAAAGATTAAGTAATATGCTACGAATGCAAGAAGCTAGGACATTACAAGAGCGAATGTCCCCTAGTTAAGAAGAGGCAATCAAAGAAGAAGGCTCTCAAAACAACATGGGACGACTCAAGTGCATCCAAAGAAGAGGAGCCTACCATCATCGAGCAAATTGCTCACTATGCACTAATGACCATTGGAGATGAGGTAACAAGTTCATTTGATACAAATTTATCCTTTGATGAACTATTTGTTGAATCACGAATTTTGATGATGAAGGCAATTGTAATTCATTTGATCTAATCTATATGTTGAGAAAAGTATGCAGAATTAACTACGATGGCAGTAAGACATAAAGCAGATGTTGTGCCGAAGTTAAGATCGAGATCACGTTGGAAGTTCGAGAGTTCGACGGAAGTCCAAACGTTCGTCGGAAGTTCTGTGGGAACCAACCAAGAAGTCCAAGAGCTTCCCATAGAAGCTCGTCGGAACTCGCCAAGAAGATCGTCGCAAAGTCCAGGAGCTTGCCGGGAGTCCGCTAGAGCATTGCTAAGAGTTCGTCAGATGTTCGTCGAAAGTACGTCGGAAGAGCAATTAACGCACCGGAACATAATGTGCAGTAATTATATCTTAATTATCATAGTTAGAGCATAAATTAAGTTAGGATTGGGAGATAATCTCACTAGCTTAATTAGGGGGCAACTGGGCCCTTGTTAGGGCTGAATTGGGTCGAATGGAGTAGCCCATTCAGCCCCTGAATTCTTGGCCGGCGGTGGCATCGCCAGGGAGACTCGGTCTCCCAAGAATTCTGGGCTATGGTACCGCCCTTGTCAGGCGGTGGCACCACCGGTAGTTATTGCTACTAGCGGTGGTACCGCCCCTGTCAGGCGGTGGTACAGCCAGAGCTCGGTCTCCGAGCTCTATCAAGCGGTGGTACAGCCAGAGCTCGATCTCCGAGCTCCGTCAAGCAGTGGTACAACTAGAGCTCGGTCTCCGAGCTCTGTCAGGCGGTGGTACCACCTAGACTAAGCGATAGTACCACCCAGTGTCAGATGTCAAGCGATAGTACTGCCTAGTAATGGCAGTAGTACTGCCAGTACCCCGGAAATCTGGGATTAGACACTTCTTGGCTCCATTTTTGAAGGCCATTGGGGTCTATAAATACCCCACACTTTTCTGCATGAAATGGTAATGAAATCTTGATATATTATTGAGTCTTTGAAGTGTTAAAGAGTTGTAAAAGTGCTAGAGTTCTCCTCCTTCCTTTCTAAGTGTTGAGATCATTCAAGAGAGGAGTGAAACTTGTAAAGGTTGTCTCATAAACCTGGCAAAAGGAGAAAACCTATAAAAGGTGGTTGGCCTTCGCCTATTAAAGGAAGGCCTATAGTGGACGCCGATGACCTCGTCAGAGGAGGAAGTCGAAAGTGGATGTAGGTCACGTTGACCAAACCACTCTAAAACTCGGTTTGGCTCCTTTCTTTTATAGCAAACTGCCTCTCCTCCTTACTATGCTTTAACTACATCAATATATGCTTTCACGTAAACATCTTCTGAGTTTGGCTTTAATCGTACGAAGACTTTATGAAACCGATGCTTTTCATTTGTGTAATTTACTTTGCTGCAAATCACCTTAGTCTTCTCTTGCACTTTCATGAAAGGTTTCGAGTTTAAATTCCTTCCGAAACAGATTGAATTGAAACCATTCTCATTGGAATCGGTTTCAATCAAAATAAGTTCTTTGAAATAGGGAAAGTTTTCCACTGCACTAATTCACCCCCCCCTCTTAGTGCCGCTCTTGATCCTGACAATTGGTATTAGAGCAAGGTTCACTCTCATTTGGTTTAAAACCTAAGAGAGATGACATTTGCTGGCAACCAAGAGGGTCATTCAATTACACGTCCGCCTATATTCAATGGGATGGAATATATATATTGGAATACTAGAATGAGGATCTTCCTAATTTTAATGGATTTTGAGCTTTAGAACGTTGTCAAAAATGGTTTTCAAAATCTTCTCTTCCAATAAATGATTGGAATGAATTAGAGAAGAAGACATTCACTTTAAATGCCAAGGCTATGAATGCCTTATTTTGTGCATTAGATAAAAACGAGTTTAATCGAGTGTCGATTTGTGAAACAACTTTTGATATTTGGCACACACTCGAAGTGACTCATGAAGGCACTAGTAGAGTGAAGGAGTAAAAAATTAATCTTTTAGTTCATTCTTATGAGTTATTTTGAATGAAACTGAGTGAGACTATTGGAGACATATACACCCGATTTACAGATGTCGTCAATGGTTTAAAAGGACTTAGTAAAGGTTTCTTGAATTTTGAACTTGTTAATAAAGTTTTAAGATCCTTTTCAAAGAGTTGGGACCCTAAAGTCATGGCCATTCAAGAGGCCAAAGATTTAAATAATTTTCCTCTTGAAGAACTAATTGGGTCACTAATGACCTATGAAATGACATGCAAAGCTCATGAAGACCTTGATGACACCCTTCCAAAGAATACGAAGGATATAGCACTGAGAACACAAGAAGACCATTTGAAAGAAAACTCAAGTGATGAGGACCTTGATGAAGACTTGGCACTATTAACAAGAAATTTAAAAAAATTATAAAAAGAACTAAATTAAAAAATGATACTAAAAATAAATTTGAACTAAAGAAAGAACAAGTAATATGTTACGAATGCAAGAAGCCAGGACACTTCAAGAGTGAATGTCCCCAAGCAAAGTGGAAGCAACCAAAGAATAAGGTGCTCAAAGTGACATGGGATGACTCATGTGCATCCGAAGAAGAGGAGCCAACCAACACCGAGCAAGTTGCTCACTATGCACTAATGGCCATTGGAGATGAGGTAACAAGTTCAATTGATGCAAATTTATCATTTAATGAACTATTAAATGCTTTTCATAATTTATTTGATGAATACAAATTAATTAGTAAAAAATATAAATTATTAAAAAAGAAGCATGATTCTCTTGTTAGTAATTTTGATAAATTAAAAATTGAGCATAATGATAGTTAAGCTCTATGTACGAAATGTTATGATTTAGAAATATTTCAAAAGGAAAACTTGCTACTCAAATATACCTTGAAGAAATTTAAGGTTAGTAGCAAGTCCTTGAACATGATCCTTGCCAACAAGGGTCACGTTCATAGAAAAGGCAGAATCAGATTTGTGAGTAGCTCTTACCATAATCCAACCACCTTTGTTAAAGGCCCTACCTTGCATGTTTCACCCCAAAAGAAATGCAACTTTTGTTGCAAATTTGGGCATATAGCTTATCATTGTCCATTTAAGAAATGTAGTCCACATAAATTGATTTGGGTTCCTAAAAGAACCTCAAATGACTCAATACAATATGATAAGTAATTAAGATCAATTTTTGAGGCACCCAAGGTCAAATGGGTACCTAAAAATCATCCTTTTTTCTAGAAACGTTTACCATCATTAGCTAGTAGCAAGAGATGGTACCTAGATAGTGGATGCTCAAGGCATATGACTAGAGATCCATCTCAATTCTCTAAGCTCACTAGTATAGACGAAGAATATGTCACCTTCGGAGATAACAACAAGGGTAAAATCATTGGCAAAAGAACTATAGGTAACAAATCCAACTTTTTTTTATTGAAGATGCATTGTTAATTGATGGCTTAAAGCATAACTTCTTGAGCATTAGTCAAATGTGTGATAAGGATATATTGTTAAATTTGAATCTAATGCTTGCATTATTAAAAAACCACACAAAAACACATCTATAATTGCAGTAAAACAAAATGATGTCGCCCCCAAGAATTTCCCAACAATAGTTGGTATTAGAGCCATGTTTTTTTTATTTGGTTTACCAAACAAGAGAAATATCTTTTTTCGACTTTCAATAGGGTCACTCTATCATTCATCCTCCTATATTCAATAGGACGGACTACACATATCGAAAAACTCAAATAAGAGTTTTCTTACTTTCTTTGGATTTAAATTTATGGAATATTGGGGAAAACAGCTTTCAAAAGTCTTCCCGTCCAATACACGATTGGAATGAGTTGGAGAAGAAGACTTTCTCTTTAAATGCTAAGGCTATGAATGTCTTGTTTCATGCTTTAGATAAAAATGAGTTCAATCGAGTGTCAATTTATGAAATTGTTAGGATCAAGAGCACTAAGAGGGGTGAATTAGTGCAGCGAAAAACTTTCAACGTTTTCAAAACGCGTTCATACGACAAACCCGATTTCAATAGAAAAGTTGATTCATAAATTTCTTTAACTTAAGATTAGGCAAGAAGTAGTTAAAATAAATCTGTTAAGGCAGTTTGCAGTTGTGATAGAAATCAGAACGTAAGCGCAAACTGAAATACGATGTTCGTACGAGAAAAGTGATTTCAGAAGAAAAGCTGATTCGTAAATCACTTTAACTTGTGATTAGGCAGGAAGCAGTTAAAATGAATCTATTAAAGCAGTTTGCAGTTGTAATGGAAATCAGAATGTAAGTACAAACTGAAATACGATGTTCGTACGAGAAAAGCGATTTACGTCTAAACACGATTCGGAAAATATAGAGCTTGGAAACGCAATCGTAAAAGCGCAGAATGCAGTAAGCTGTGAAAGAGGTTTATAGTAAGGATGATAAGCTCAAAGTAAATGCAAACCAGAGAGCAACACGATTTAGAGTGGTTCGGTCAATCTTGACCTACATCCACTTCTGGCTTCCTCCACCGATGAGGTTGCCGACGTCCACTAGAGGCCTTCCTTCAATAAGCGAAGGCCAACCACCCTTTTACAAATTCACTCCTTTTGACGGGCTTAGGAGACAACCCTTACAAACTTTTCTCTCCTCTCTTGAAAGATCTGAACTTGGAAGAAAAGAGGGAGAAGAACCTTTAGCTTATATAACACTTTTGAGCTCTAAAATCACAGAGTAAGATTAGGATTTTGGTGGTTTTCGTTGCACTTTCATTGCTGAAAGAGTGGGGTATTTATAGGCCCCAAACCAATATGAATTTCAAGCTCAAAACTGTCAATTCGCGGAATTTCGGGGTCTGGCGGTTGCACCGCCAGACTGGGGCGATTGCACCACCTTACAGAGCTCGAAGACTGAGCCTCTAGGCGGTGCCACCGCTTGTCAGGGGCGGTTGCACCGCCTGGTAGAGCTCGGAGACCGAGCTCAGGCGGTTGCACCGCTATCAGAGGCGGTTGCATAGCCCAGTCTCGCTCGGAGACTAAGCCCTGGCGATGCCACCGCCGTCCCAGGCGGTGCCACCTCTGGCTGGTGATCTAGGTCCGAATGGTTTGATCCATTCGGCACAACTTGATTCTTTCAAGGGCCCAATTGCCCCTAGATTAAGTTAATGGGATCACCTCCCAATTCTAACTTAATCATCGTGCTAACTATGACAATTCTTTAAGACTTTTACTACAGCTTGCTTTGGTGCGTCAATCGCTTCTTCCGGCGAGCTTCCGGCGAACTTCCGGCGAACATCCGACGGACCTCTAATGATGCTCCTGCGGACTTCCAGCAAACTCCTGGACTTGTGACGATCCTCTTGGCAAGTTCCGACGAACTTCTTTTGCCAAGCTCTTGGACTTCTCGGATTTATTCCCGCGGAACCTCCGACGACCGTCCGGACTTCCGTCAAGCTCTCGAACTCCCAACGTAATCATTGTCCTGACTCCGGGGCAACTCCTGCTGCATGTCTTACTTTCATCGTAGTTAATCCTACACACTTATCTCAACATATGGATTAGATAACAAATGACAATTGATGTCATTATCAAAATCCGAGATTCAACAATCTCCCCCTTTTTTATGATGACAATCAATTGATAACGGAGTTAACCTTAACTCCCCCTATCTATGTGCCATAATTGAGATAAGTCATTCTTGAATTCAAGAGACATATTGATAAGTTAAAGTCATTTAACCTTATCAATACTCCCATCATGATTCCCATCATGATGTATCTCTCTGTATGATGTCAAGACTCGACATCCATTTTCAAATTTCAAATGTGAATTATTGTAATGATAGCAATTCATCATATGGAAAGATATCAACATGTAAAATTACAATGCAAGTTCTTGATATCTTAATATGATGCAAATATGGCAATCATAGCAAACATGGCATAGCATCATATGTCTGTTTCTTTTAACATAATATGACATTTATAGCATCAATTCATATACTTCATATATCTGTTTCTTTCAACATAATATGGCATTTATAGCATCAATTTATATACTTCTCCCCCTTTGTCATCAACAAAAAAGAGAATAATATAAGCATCTTTTGAATATACATGTGATGCCATAAGTAGGTTCATGTCATTTATAGGATACAAACTTCTCAAGAAGATCATGACATGGAGATTATCTACATAGAGTGAAAACTTCTTCCTTTTTATTTGTTATTATTCTTTTTGCATGAAGGAGGAAAGCCATTTGTGTAGTTCAAATCGATAGCATGCTTTATAAGAATCAGGATATTTATGTGAGTCAAGTCCTTGCAAAAAATATTTTCCTTTTTTAAGAGAGAATCATCAAATTTATTTCTCAAAGGCAATATTTTTCACATGATAAGTCTAAAAGCTATGCATTTGCTAGATGTTTCTATTTGTCAAAAATTTATGATGTGAATCAAAGTTCGAAAGAGAATAATGTATTCATGAAATCCGATTTGGAATTGAAAATTTAATTTAACACTTTCATGCAAGACTATGTAATTCAATCAATAAAGTCCGAATAATAATTTTAACAAATTTATGTATTCGGACACATCAACATTCCTAATTCTCTTCTTATGAATTCAAATTGTTCTTCACTTAGAGGTTTTGTAAAAATATCAGCTAGTTGATGCTTAGTATCTATGAATTCTATAATTACATCATGATTAGTAACATGATCTCGTATAAAGTGATGTCTAATGTCAATATGTTTTGTTCTTGAGTGTTGAATGGGATTCTTTGTTAAACATATTGCACTTGTATTATCACATTTAATGGGAATGTTTTTAAGATAGACTTTATAATCTTCTAAGGTATTTTTCATCCACACAACTTGTGCACAGCATGCACTAGCTGCAATATATTCTGCTTCAGTTGTTGATAGAGCAACTGAGTTTTGTTTCTTGGATGACCAGAAAACAAGGGAATGTCCCAAAAATTAACATGTTCCTGATGTGCTTTTTCTATCTAGTCTACACCCGGCAAAATCCGCATCAGCATAAGCAATTAACTGAAAATTTTTGAATTTTGGATACCATAATCCTAGATTTGTAGTTCCTTTAAGATATCTAAGTATTCTTTTAACCGCTTTGAGATGAGATATCTTAGGGTTCGATTGAAACCTAGCACAAAGTCCCACACTGAACATGATATCTGGTCTAGTTGTAGTGAGGTAAAGTAAACTTCCTATCATACTCCTATAAGTTTTTTGATCGAAGCTTTCTCCACTTTCATCAAATTCCAACTTAGTGGTGGTGCTTATAGGAGTGTTAATAGCTTTTGAGCTATTCATATTGAATCTATTTAGCAGATCTAAGGCATATTTAGTTTGACTAATAAAGATGCCAGTGCTTAGTTGCTTAATTTCTAAGCCTAAGAAAAAGGTTAATTCTCCCATCAAACTCATTTCAAATTCGAGACTCATGGTTTTAGCAAAAGATTCACAAAGAGATTCATTCGTAGAACCGAAGATAATATCATCAACATAAATCTGAACAATGAGAAAATTATTTTTAAAATTTTTGATAAATAATGTAGTATCGACCTTGACTTTTGTGAAATTATTTTCAATAAGAAAAGTGTTAGGATCAAGAGCACTAAGAGGGGGGGGGGGTGAATTAGTGCAGCGGAAAACTTTCTGCGATTAAAACGAAACTGCGTTCGAACGATAAAAATGATTTCTGTTTGAAAGCCGATTCTAAGATTACTTTAACTTAAGATCAAGCAAGATGATGTTAATGTCAATCTATGAAGGCAGTTTGCAGTTATGATGAAAACCAGAATATAAGCGCAAACTGAAATACGACGTTCGTACGAAGAAACTGATTTACGTCTAAATGTTGATTCGTAAATCACTTGATTAGGCGAGATGCTGTTTAAGCAAGGGTATAAATGTAGTTTGCAGTTATGATAAAAATCAAAACGTAAACGTAATCTGAAATATGATGATCGTATGAAAAAGCATATTTACGTCTAAACGCTGATTCGGAAAGTGCAAAGCTTGAAACCCGATCGTATATGCGCAGAAAGCAGTAAGCTTCAGAGGAGGTTTGCAGTAAAGATAATATGCTCAAAGTAAATGCAAACCGAGATTTAGAGTGGTTCGGTCAATCTTGACCTACTCCACTTTTGGCTTCCTCCACCGACGAGGTCACCGACATCAACTAGAGGCCTTCCTTCAATAGGCGAAGGCCAACCACCCTTTTACAGTTTCACTCCTTTTGACGGGCTTAGGAGACAACCCTTATAGAAATTTTCTCTCCTCTCTTTACAACTCAAAACTTTGAAGAACAGAGGGAGGAGAACTTTTGGCCTTTACAACAATTTTGAGCTCTAAGAATCACAGAAAGAGATCAAGATTTCGAGTGTAAGTTCTATTCTTTCATTGCTAAATGGGTGGGGTATTTAAAGGCCCCAACCCAGTTCAAATTTGGAGCTCAAAACTGTCAATTCCCGAAATTTCGGGATCAGGTGGTTGCACCTCCTGACTGGGGCGGTTGCACCGCCTAGTAGAGCTCAAAGATTGAGCCTCTGGGCGGTGCCACCTCTGTCAGGGGTGGTTGCACCTCCAAACTGGGGCGGTTGCACCGCCTGCCAGAGCTCGAAGACTGAGCTCAGGTAGTGCTACCTCCTGTCAAGGGAGGTTGCACCGCCCAATCTCGCTCAGAGACTGAGCCCAGGCGGTGCTACCTCCTGGCTAGGGCAGTTGCACCGCCCAGTCTTCCTAGGAGACTTAGCCCAGGCGGTGCTACCTCCTGGCTTGGGCGGTTGCACCTCCCACAGCAATCAGGGTCCGAATGGGTAGATCCGTTCGGCCCAATTTGGGTTTTTCAGGGGCCCAATTGCCCCAAGATTAAGCTAATGGGATCACCTCCCATTTCCAACTTAATCATTATGCTAACTACGATAAATCCTAAGACAATTTTTGTAGCTTGCTCCGGTGCGTCAATCGCTTCTTTCGGCGAGTTTCCGGCGAACTTCCGTCGATCATCCGATGAACCCTTGGTGATGCTCCTGCGGACTTCCGGCAAACTCCTGGACTTGCAATGATCCACTTGGTGAGTTCTGACGAGCTTCTTTTGGCAAGCTTATGGACTTCTCGGATTTGTTCCCGCAGAACCTCCGACGACTGTCCGAACTTCCGTCGAACTCTCGAACTCCCAACGTGATCATTGTCTTGACTCCGGCACAACTCCTGCTGCATGTCTAACTTTCATCGTAGTTAATCCTGCACACTTATCTCAACACATAGATTAGACAACAAATGACAATTGACTTCATCATCAAAATCTGAGATTCAACAATCTCCCCCTTTTTTATGATAATAATCAATTGATAATGGAGTTAACCTTAACTCCCCCTGTCTATATGTCATACTTGAGATAAGTCATTCTTGAATTCAAGACCTAAGAATTCAAGCGACATATTGATAAGTTAAATCATTTGAACTTATCAATACTCCCATCATGATTCCCATCATGATGTGTCTCTCTGAAGATGATGTCAAGGCTTGACATTCATTTTCATATTTTACATTACAAGTTTGAATGATGGTAATAGTAACAATTCATCATATTGTAAGATATCAACATGTAAAGCTGTGAAGTAAGATTTTGATATCATTACATGATGTACACATTTCAAAAATTTTAGCAAGTGTTGCATTTCTTCACATGGTAAGATACAACTCAAGGCATAATGCAAATTATAGCATCTGTTCATATATCTCTTGGTGATGCAAGCATGGCATAATCATAGCATCAGTGTTTATAGCATCAATTCATATATTTCTCCCCCTTTGTCATCAACAAAAAGCATGGTAGTTGTGATACCAAGAAAACAATATAAGCAAGTTATCAAGCATATAAAGGAAGGCATGATATGTAGATTGCTTCGAATACTTCTTCCTTCTTTTTTTTGTTATAATCCTTTGTGCATGAAGGAGAAAAGCCATTTGTGATTCTAGCTATTTGTGAGTTTACTTTGAGTCAAGATATGTGTTTGAAATAGCTTTTTGCAAGTAAAAATACTATCATCCATATTTCAAGATGGAATTCATAAGCAGGAATCATTTCATCAAATCCATTTCAGAAAAAAATATATATATATTTTTCATAAGAGTGTATGAGAAAATTTGATTTTTAGCATTCCAATTGTTAAGCGAATCTGAAAATGAGATGAACTCTTTCATGCATTCGGACAAGACTATGCTACAGATTTTCAAATACAATCATGAAGACAAAACATTTCAACACATGTTATGTAATGGCAATCAAGTGATTTGATCATTCAATAAAGTCCGAAAAATAATTTTAACTAGTTTATCTATTCGGACACATCAATATTCCTAATTCTCTTCTTATGAAATCAAATTGTTCTTCACTTAGAGGTTTTGTAAAAATGTCAGCTAGTTGATGTTTAGTATCAATGGCAATGACTTATCAACTGTATTGGTATATCACTTTTTCAACCTATATTTATCATGGAAATCAAAGCACAAGGTTTTCAAAACTTTTAGTTTCAATATAAAATCTGAGATAACCATTTAGTTTATATTTACCACAAGGCACAAGGCATATATTTACCATGATAGATGTTTACAACTCTACATATGCTCAAAATATATCAGGTAACCATATCAAGGATCAAGGCAAAGCACATCATGGTGAGTAACATAAGGAGTTTACAATAACAATAGATGATTGTGTTCATACAAGCTCATTCATGAGGTGGAAAATTAAAGTGCCTAAACAAGGAGTCAAATTGACGATGAATTTGCTGCAGCTCAGATAGGATTTGATCTTGTCGTTGTTCAAGTCGTTCTTGTCTTTGTTCGAATCGGTCCATCCGAATCCCAATATCTTCGACAGATGATGTATGAGTTTGCTCAAATGGATGTGTTTCCTCAAAGGGACAGATCGGAGGAGATTGGGTACCCCTAAATACTTGTGTTTTTTTGTTACGGTTCGGGTTGAGGGGGGATGGTTCTTCTTGGCATTCTAACCTTGCCATCGTTTCTATAAAAACATCTTAATTGGTGAAGTATATTTTTATTTATTATGCTAAATCTATCTATTTTTATTACTTCTTCTTCCGGTGGTATTAGAATATCGTAGGCTTTCATTATTCTAGTGATTATACCACCATATTGTCACAGACTTAGCTAGTTTTGTCTAAGTCGTGCGGCACCCTTGCGTGTCCGTCCGCAAAGGTCAGCCTCCCCGAAGCCTCCCATGGTCCCTTATGTTGGGAAATCAAGGGGGCGACATCATATGCGCAGCGGAAGAACAAGAAAACAAAAATCCCCGATTCCCAAAAAGATGTTCGTCGTCGTGCGAAGATTGGTGCGCAAAAATCCGCAAAACACAAAACTGTGTATAGAGATTGTGTTACCTAGGGAGATCGTATATCCCTGTTTCCTTGCAGATCCTTAGGAGAGGGTGAATGAGGTCAAGCGTCCTCCTCTCTAGCGGTGATCCACACAGTAGGGTTTTGACGACCCTCCTCAAAACTCCGGGCCTCACGAGGTGGAGGGGAGAGGAGAATAAGAAAGGCAAGCAAAGACTCTAGCCTATGAGGTCTGTGAATCCCTCCTATTTATAGAGATCCGTGTCAAACCCTAATGGGTCCTTCCCTAGTGGGCATTGGATCTGCATCCAATAAGACAAGGGCTCGGTGGGATATCTTATATCCAGAACCTCTACTCATCGCATAATGCCTACCATATGTGTGACCCCTAGGCCCAATAGCATCGAATATGGGCTGTGAGTTATACCTATCAGAACTCCTTCTAACTCAAAGTGAATTATTTTCCTGTAATAATTCACTTTCGACTCATCGACTACTGGATGTACTAGGCCCCACTGCAGTAGTCCCCAGACGATCTGAGGGGAATCCAATCCATTGGACTGTGTCGTCTCGATTACCATGTACCTATAGTCCCTCATCCATCTAATATCCCGAGACCGTGTATATCGAGCATGGTGTTGTCGGACCCATACGGTTTCTACTGAAGTCTCGCTCTAATCGGATTCTCAGGAGAACTCTTTCTCTCTCAACCCGAATGACCACGGCCAAGGATTTGTCGAGCAAGAACACATGGGATAATCCTCTCATGACCTTAGAGAGTGGATGATCCTCTATGGACACTCAATAGCCCTCGTAAAGGTCGACTACCAATCCCAATGATTTGTACTAGATCCGGGACAGCCAAACCTATAAGTCTGGTATCAAAAAGTGGAGCACTTTCAGATAAGACATCCTTGGTGTCTCAAGTCTAAGGACCAGATACACCACTACGACTACGGAAATCATTTGTCCGACAATAAGGCATCATCAACCATCCAACATTCCGTAAGCGGATCAATCGATGAACTCATTCTCCAATGAGCATTTTGTATTGTATCCCTAGTGTCCCTACACGAGCAGCTATGAGACCAGCTACATCTATCATATGGACGGGTATACAAACACACCAATCTATCCGGTTATCACGATGTCCCTCGAAAGTAACCTATGGTAGGGATTATTTAGGATATGTGTTTAAAGGTGAATCGATCTCATTATCGTAATCTCATCACGATCCGATTCCCATTGCACAAATCCAAGGACATCACAATATATATATGCATTTATGCAATAGTTATAAAGTGATATACGCCAAAATATAATAAGCAAAAAGATTCTGTATCAAGTCACATGTGCCATCACTCACGTGATTGGCTTGCTGGGCACCTATGACTAGCAATCTCCCACTTGACCTAAAACCAATCACCTATGTGTCTGATCCCCATTAGACCCCTGTGACGCTCAAAGACAAAATGAGACAACGGCTTTGTCAGTAGATCTGCAATGTTATCTTCGGATGGAACTCTTTCCACTGCTACATCTCCTCGGGTCACGATCACTCTGATAAGGTGGAACCTCCTCAAAACATGCTTAGATTTCTGATGAGACCTAGGTTCCTTCGCTTGAGCAATTGCCCCGTTGTTGTCGCAATATAGGGAGATCGGCTCTTTGCTACCCGGCACAACTCCCAAATCTGTGATGAACTTCTTCAACCAGACTCCCTCCTTTGCTGCATCTGATGCAGCAATGTACTCCGCCTCTGTGGTCGAGTCGGTGAAGTGGTATCTTGCTTAGAACTCTTCGACACTGCTTTGCTCCATTCAAGGTGGTGTACATACCTGAATTGACTTGCTATCATCGACATCGGTGAAAACTTGAGTCAACGTAGCCTTCAACCTTAAGGCTATTACCTCCATATACCAGAAAAAAGATCCTTAGTCCTTCTCAAGTACTTAAGGATACACTTTTTGCTTTCCAATGCTCCAAGCACGGATTCGCCTCGACACCTTTCGTGACACCGAGCATGTGCTATATCAGGCCCAAGACATAGCATGGCATACATGATAGACCCTATTCTTTGAGGCATAAGGTATCATATCCATGTTTGCCCTTTCTTACAGAGTCTTTGGGGACATACTTGTAGAAGCGATATCCCATGTCTCATCGGTATGAGACCTCTCTTTGAATTTTCCATGCCAAACCTTTTGACAATAGTTTCTATGTACCTAGATTTGGGACAAGCCAAGCATCCTCTTGGATCTATCTCTATAGATTCTAATCCCCAAGATATAAGATGCTTCCCCTAAGTCCTTCATGGAGAAGTGTCTAGATAACCAAGCCTTTCTTTGTGGATAGCATTCCTATGTCATTCCCAATGATGAGGATGTCATCCACATAACTTAAAAAAAGGTGATAGCTCCCACTTACCTTTTCTGTATACACAAGGCTCATCTTCGTTCTTAACGAAGTCATAAGATCTGATTGCCTCATCAAATCTTATGTTCCAACTTCGGGAAGCTTGCTTTAGTCCATAAATGGATCTAAGCAACCTACACACCTTATCGGCCGGGTTCTTGGACACGAATCCCTCAAGGTTGCATCATATACACCTCCTCCTCGAGGTTCCCGTTGAGGAATGCGGTTTTCACATCCATCCGCCGGATCTTATAATCATAGTGTGCTGCAATAGCCAATAGAATTCTGATGGATTTTAGCATTGCTACGGGTGAGAAAGTTTTTCGTCAGTAGTCAACACCTTGCCTTTGGACGATACCCCTTAGCCACTAGCCTTGCTTTATAGGTCTCTACCTTTCCATCTACTCCGATCTTTTTCTTAAAGATCCACTTGCAACCGATGGGTACAATACCTTGGACGCATCAACTAGGTTCCAAACCTTATTGGAGTACATAGAATCCATCTCGAAATTCATGGCTTCTTTTCCACTTCCGGAGTCTATACTCATAATAGCCTCCTCGTGAGGTCCGAGGATCAATATCCTCTACATCCTCTGCTCTAATATGTCCCACATATCTCTCGGGAGGATGGGATACTCTATCGACCTGCGAAAAGTTGATACTTGTGTATTAGGTACCGAACAGAGACTTCTGGTCAGAGAGTGGTGCTTGAGCTTGGTTCTCCAACCTCGCTCAATTCTATCATTCTCCCATTTGTCTCCGTCAAGAATGTGTTCCTTCTCAAGGAACACTGCTCTCTTTTCTACAAAGACCTTTTGGTCCTCGAGATGATAGAAATAATACCCACAAGTTTCCTTGGGGTATCCCACAAATTTGCATCGCTTTGTCCTTGATTCTAACTTATCGGGTTGTGTCTTCTAACATGGGGGCAGCCCCAGATCTTAACAACCTTAAGATCGGGCTTCTTCCCTTTCCATATCTCATATGGTGTAGACACACTACCTAACTTAGTTGGAACTCTATTCAGAAGGTAAGCTACGGTTTCTAGGGCATATCCCAGAATGAGATGGGTAGGTCGTGAAACTCATCATGGACCGTACCATATCTAATAATAATACGATTTCTCCTTTCAGAGATACCATTGAGCTGAGGTGTATAAGGAGGTGTCCATTGGGATAATATCCCATGGTCCTTGAGGAACTGAGTAAACTCTGTACTTAAGTATTCACCTCCTCGATCTGATCGAAGAGTTTTTATACTCTTTCCAGTCTGGTTCTCCACCTCATTCTTATACTCTCTGAATTCCTCAAAGGCCTCGGACTTGTACTTCATTAAGGACACATATCCATACCTTGAGAAATCATCAGTAAATGTAATGAAGTAGGAGTAACCTCCAATGGCATGAGTTGACAAGGGTCCACATACATCACTATGTATGAGTTCCAACAACTCATTGGCTCTCTCTCCAGTTCTACTAATTGGAGATTTGGTCAGTTTTCCACGAATGCAAGGCTCACAAGTTGTATATGACACATAGTCGAATGGATCTAGATATCCATCATTTAGCAACTTTTGAATCCTTCTTTCATGGATGTGACCTAGCCTACAATGCCCACAGTATGCTTCATTCAACTCATCTCGTTTCCTTTTGGACATATTTACATTCATGATATGTGGAGTGGTGTCTAACATAAATAAACCATTATGCAATGTTCCTTTCGTGATGATCTTATCATCTAATAATATCGAACAACCATTGTTCTCAAAAAACAAATTTATATCCACTAAGCTGTTAAACATGAAATGGAGATAATGTTTTTGATAATAGAAGGAACAAAATAACATGCATCTAATGCAATAAAAGCTCCACTAGGCGGATGTAGGGGCGACCCCGCCAACGACTAATATAGCAACTTTTGCTCCATTACCCATCTTGAGGTCCATCTCGCCTCTCTGTAGTCTCCTAGGCCTTGCCGAGAACCATAACGAATTGCATATATGATAAGCACTACCGGTATCCAATACCCCCTTGTGTTATCATAAGAGTCGACAAATGGAGACTGATCATGAATGTACTGAAGCTTCATCAAGCTTTTTTTGTTTAGCCCTTTCAAGAAGGTACTCTTTGCAGTTTCTCTTCCAATGCCCATCTTTACCACGGTGGAAGCACTGGCCTTTGTCCTTTCTTTGGGTCTTTCTTAGCAACCTTTGCTTTACCTTGTTTGCCTTTGCCCTTTCCCTTCTTAAGGGACCTTTCTGCTTTCCTTTTCTTTCTGGTCTCACTAGTGTAGAGAACTGGCTTCTCTTTCTTAATAGTACTCTCTGCCTCCCTCAACATATTGAGGAGCTCTAGGAGAGTCACCTCAAGCTTGTTCATATTAAAATTCATTATGAACTGTGAAAAGGAATCTGGTAGAGACTGAAGCACAATGTCCACACACAAGTTATCCTCTAGGACCATTCCTAGACCTGTGAGTTTCTCTATCCACTCAATCATCTTTAGGACATGGTTCTGAACTGGTGTCCCCTCAGTCATCCTAGCGCGGAAAAGGCTCTTGGATATCTCATATTGTTGAGTCCTTCCCTTTCCTCAAACAATTTTCGGACATGTAGGAGAATGGATCTGGCATCCATCTTTTCATGTTGTCTCTGTAACTCTGGAGTCATAGAGCCCAACATATAGCACTGAACAAGAGTGGAGTCATCAATGTACTTCACGTAGCGAGCGATCTCATCCTCGCTTGCCCCTTCTTCGGGCGTAGGCATCACTATATCAGGGACGCATACGATTTTCTCCATTTGTGAGAACAATTCTCAAGTTCTGAGCCAATCCGTATAATTTGGACCCAAGAAGGCGGTTGACATCAAGTATGCCACATAAGGGATTTGAAAGCGACATTTTTGAAAATAAAGATGTAGCGAGAAATGAATAACATGCAGATTTTGCAAAAATAAACTATCAAGATATGGACTTCTATCTTAATATGCTCCCCACTATTTTCCTAACGAGTCACGCGCGACACCCTCAAAGACGCGATGAAACGAAAGTCTCCAGCCAGACTTCTAGTGGAGATCAGGATTCAATCGGCGTCTTAGTGTAACCTCGAGGGACTCGACCAATCACACTAAGCTAAAAAAGGTAGGCAACTCTTGCCGATCACAACTCCTTGTGATTCCCATCCTGTTCGGCCTCCGAATCACCATGGTCTCGAGGGACTCGACCAACCATGATGCTCGGTTAAGTCAACACCTTCGTTACAAGATGAGTCTGATTTGATGATATACCCTCGAGGGACTCGACCAAGCATATCCTGTCCTCAGGTCACCGGTGACATCTCTATGTCGTAAGCAAGATAGCGAATCGTGATATAGGTGAGTCTCGAGAGACTCGACCAACTCAACCTACACCGGGAATTGGTTCCTACTCATAACGATGGAAGGCCACGTGGGTCAATCTAATTGCCTCACGTTTACCGACTTAATATTATTGAGAGATGTTTCTATAATTTGGTCTCCTAATATGACATGTCACACATATACATATTTAATATATATCTACATCGCATGTAAATATATATATATATCTAGTATGTGTATAAGCAATCACATCAGATGATCATGGACCACAACCTAATATGATTAGGCCCGAGCCAGTAGGCCTAATCACTTACATCAAGATCTATGTGTGCAACGGTGCATCTCCATGCCCACGTGATCGTCCATCTCGTCCTCGTCGGTTGCCGTCGACATCTTGATGCATCTCCATGCATCCACGATCGTCCGTCTCGTGGGTCCCGCTTATCGCATCCACGCTCCGCCAAGCGCCTCCTCATGTGATTACAACTTAATCATAGGCACGCAGGCCCAACAATAAACGAGAAATATAATGGAGGTTCGCAGACCTCAATAACAATAATCACAAGTACACACATCACACGGTCCATGATCATCCGTCCACACATCATACATCACATGTATAAATAATCATCATCATGTAGGACTGCTAGATAATAATAAAAAATAATAATCAACTAAACTTTTTAATTAATTAATATTTTTCTGAAATCAGGGACATATAGGGAATTTCTCAATTCCTAAGGGTATTTTCGTAATTTGGACAAAAGACAGAAACTGGAATTTCTCAAATTGATAGGGGCAAAACTATCCTTTTGCCCAAAACCCTAATTCCCTCTGCTGCTGCCGTTGCCGCCACCACCCTGGCGGCGACGGCCCGGCGAGGGCGGGAAAGGGCCGCCGCCTGCAGGCGGCTGCGCATTTGGCGGCGATGAAACATCGCGCGGTGGGCGCCTCGCCGGGCGCCGCTGCCTCGCATGGGCGGTGCTGTCCGCAGGCGGTTTTCGCCCGCGGGAGCGCGGCGGGTGGCGTCGTCTTGCCGTGGCGGCGGCGGCGTCGCCGCACCCCACACGGCGGCGGCGCGCCGCTTCGCTTTCGGCGGCGGCGGCGCCACCGCGCCTGCGGTGGCAAAGCGCCGCCCCCTGCGGCGCCTCTGCCCGTGGGCTGCCACCCGCCCGGTAGCAAGTCTGCTGCAAAGAAGAAGACCGGCCGTTTCTTGCAGAACCTAACGCTATGTTGCCCACCGCCGGTTTCGTTGCGCACGCGACGATCGATCGAGGGCAGCAACTGTTGCTGCCCTTTCTCGCTTTTCCGTCAACGATTTTGACGTCAAAATTCTTCCTAAACACAACACACGCAGTTCAAAAAACCAATGATTCGCACGAACAACCTAGCTCTGATACCACTGTTGGGAAATCATGGGGGGCGACATCATATGCGCAGCGGAAGAACAAGAAAACAAAAATCCCCGATTCCCAAAAAGATGTTCATCGTCGTGCGAAGATTGGTGCGCAAAAATCCGCGAAACACAAAACTGCGTATAGAGATTGTGTTACCTAGGGAGATCGTATATCCCTGTTTCCTTGCAATGGGTCAATCTAATTGCCTCACGTTTACCGACGTAATATTATCGAGAGATGTTTCTATAATTTGGTCTCCTAATATGACATGTCACACATATACATATTTAATATATATCTACATCGCATGCAAATATATATACATATCTAGTATGTGTATAAGCAATCACATCAGATGATCATGGACCACAACCTAATATGATGGGCCCGAACCAAGAGGGCCTAATCACTCACATCAAGATCTATGTGTGCAACGGTGCATATCCATGCCCCCGTGATCGTCCATCTCGTCCTCGTTGGTTCCGTCGACATCTTGATGCATCTCCATGCATCACGATCGTCCGTCTCGTGGGTCCCTTATCGCATCCACGCTCATTGTGCCTGCCTCCTCATGTGATTACAACTTAATCATAGGCACGCGCAGCCCGACAATAAAGCGAGAAATATAATGGAGGTTCGCAGACCTCAATAATAATAATCACAAGTACACACATCACACGGTCCATGATCATCCGTCCACACATCATACATCACATGTATAAATAATCATCATCATGTAGGACTACTAGATAATAATAAAAATAATAATCAACTAAACCTTTTAATTAATTAATATTTTCTGAAATAAGGGACATGTTGGAAATTTCTCAATTCCTAAGGGTATTTTCATAATTTGGACAAAAGACAGAAACTGGAATTTCTCAAATTCATAGGGGCAAAATTGTCCATTTGCCCAAAACTCTAATTCCCTCTTCTTGCCGCCGCCGCCACCTGGCGGGCTACTATCTCAGGCGAGGGGCTAAAGTGCCCTTTTGGGCTGCGCGCCCATTGGAAGGAAACGGGCCGCTTTGTAGAGGTGGGGTGCCCCCCGGCCGCCCTCGTGGCGGTTCTGCGCATGGAGGCAGTGCCCAGAGGCGGTCTTTGCCCGTTGGCGGCCCCCCCTGAGGGGTTTTGCCGATGGGAACAACGCCCCTGGCGCCGGCCCTGTGATTGCCCTCGACCCCATTCGCCGCCTTGGCGCCTTGGCCATGGTCGTGACCATGAGCGCCTCTACCCATTTGTCTTTGCTGCTCTGCGGCATTTCTTCTGCTGCAGGTGGCTGCGAGCATCAGATCGAGGGCAACAACTGTTGCTGCCCTTCTCGCTTTTTTTCGTCAACGATTTTGGCGTCAATATTCTTCCTAAACACAACACCGCAGGTTCAAAACCAATCATTCGCACGAACAACCCGGCTCGATACCACTTGTTGGGAAATCATGGGGCGACATCATATCTTGGCGGAAGAATAAGAAAATAAAAATCCCGATTCTAAAAAATGATGTAAATGTCGTAGATGCGAAGATTGGGTGCATAAAAATCCAAGAAAATACAAAAGCTAGCGTATAGAGATTGTGTTACCTAGGGGAGATCGTGTATCCCTGTTTCCTTGCAGATCCTTAGAGAGGGTGAAGGAGGTCAAGCGTCCTCCTCTCTAGCGGTGATCCACACAGCAGGGTTGGCGACGACCCTCCTCAAAACTCCGGGCCCTCGAGGTGGAGAGGGAGAGGAGAATAGGAAAGGCAAGCAAAGACTCTAGCCTATAAGGCTATGAATCCCTCCTATTTATAGAGATCCCATGTCAAACCCTAATGGGTCCTTCCCTAGTGGGTATTGGATCTGCATCCAATAAGACAAGGGCTCCGTCGGATATCTCATATCCGAACCTCTACTCATCGCAATGCCTACCATATGAGTGTGACCCTCTAGGCCCAATATCGAGCTGGCCGTGAGTTATACCTGTCAGAACTCCTTCTAACTTCGGTGAATTATTATCTCTATAATAATTCACTCGACTCATCGACTCTGGATGTACTAGGCCACTACGCCGTAGTCCCCAGGCAATCTCTGGGAATCCAATCCATTGGACCTGTCGTCCTCGTTACCATGTACATATAGTCCTCATCCATCTAATATCCCAAAGACCGGTATATCGAAGCATGGTGTTGTCCAGGACCCATACGGTTTCTACCGAAGTCTCGCTCTAATCGGATTCTCCGGGAGAACTCTTTCTCTCTCAACCCGAATGACCACGGCCAGGGATTTGTCCGAGCAAGAACACATGGAATATTCCTCTCATAACTTGTAGAGTGGATGATCCCTATCGACACTCAATAGCCCTCGTAAGGTCGACTACCACTCCCAATGACCACCTGTACTAGATGGGGATGACCAAACCTATAAGTCGGTATCAAAGAGTGGAGCACTCATACAGGACATCCTTGGTGTCTCAAGTCTAAGGACCGAGATACACCACTAGGACTCGGAATCATTTGTCGACAATAAGGCATCATCAACCATCCAAAGCATTCCGTAAGCGGATCAATCATTGAACTCATTCTCCAATGAGCACCGATGATTGTATCCCTAGTGTCCCTACACGGCAGCTATGAGACCAGCTGCATCTATCATATGGACGGGTATACAGCACACCAGTCTGTCCGGTTATCACGATGTCCCTCTCGAGTAACCTATGACCGGGATTATTTAGGATATGTGTTTAAAGGTGAATCGATCTCATTATCGTGATCTCATCACGGTCCGATTCCCATTGCACAAATCCAAGGACATCACAATATATATATACATTTATGCAATAGTTATAAAGTGATATACGCCAAAATATAATAAGCAAAAAGATTCTGTATCAAGTCACACGTGCCATCACTCATGTGATTGGCTTGCTGGGCACCTATGACTAGCACCTTAGGTCCCACAAAAGAGAAAACAGGACAGAGAAAAGGCCTCACTCGGGATCCACAAGCAAACATCTCCGAAAAACACTTGATAGACAATGCAAATTACAAACAGACTTTACAAGCTCTGAACAGTTGCACAACAAAGGGTAAAATGGTCCATTATAGACCGACAATCTCTCACACGTGTCCACATGACACAACCTTTATTTACAAGCCTAAAGCGGCCACCGACCCAACTAAAATGGGACTATCAAGCCTTCGGCCGTCCCCTACATGCTGTACAAAGCATGGACATACCAAAAGACACGGACATACATAAGCATTACATCAAACACCCTGTTTAGAAGTTTGTCCGTGACATTCTCTCCCACTTATTCCTTCGACGTCCTAGTCGAAGCCTTTGTCGACACTGCAACTCCTTGCCTCTGCTGAGTCTTCAATCTTCTACTCGGTACACAATCGTCCCTTGGCTCCCCAAACCGCTCTCCACTATTGTTTTGAAGTCGTCGAACCTTTTGATCCGCCATCTTTGCTTCAACTCACCAATGACTCGACTCGGGTGTGGGGTTGGCTGAGTTATGTTGATCCTTGTTGATTCCTACGGATCCTTCAAATGAAGGAAAAGACCATCCTTATCAAGGCTAGTCTCTCAAATGCCTCATCTTTGCTTGAACTGGGTGGATGCTTGTTGGAGCTTTTTTAACGAGCATCGTCTCATGAAACTTCTAAAGATTTGGGTCCTTCCTCCACAAAATTTGCTCATTGACTCTTCTTTCACTTAGTTGTCACATCCAAGTAGGTTCGCATCACTTCTACTTTTGATTGGCATTTCGTTGGGAAATGAAGCGGACAATCTACTCTCAGTAACACTGATCACCATTTAGTGAGGATTTGACAACTATTGTCTTCCATTATCTTCGAAGGGTCTTTGAACTTTTGCATAGCTCCTCTGCTGGATAGATAAGAGAATTGGGGTATTTTCGGTTTTAGCCCATTCTCTTATGGGTTGAGAAGGCAAAGGTTACTTGACTTAGCCTCCCCTCGAGGTTGTACTCCATGCATCGAAGTACAGTTCTTGCCTTTAGCCTACTCTTTGCTCACACTTAAAAGCACTTGAAGTGTTTGCACTCTTTGCGTTGAGTTAGCTACTGTGATTCACCTTCTCAATGCCATTGAACTTACGGAATCGGGAAGTTTTCACCCCAACTTGGAGTAATTCTCTAATAGGTTTGGTCGCCTCGGGATTGTACCGTCTTCTCCATCAACTCGCCGCCTACTCCCCCGAGTAGCGAAGGTCCAAGACCGCTGTCTTGACTACTTCGTTCCTTGGTCGTGCACTCTTGCATGACCCAAGTCCTTCACTTTTCGGCTATCTTGATGAGAAACTCATTGACACCGGTCTTCTGAAGTTCCTTGCCCTCGTCCTTGACCTTGTCTCGGTACTTGAGTTTGCCTCTGCATGCTCCACCTCCTCGGTCCCTTTTCGACCAAAGCGCTCTCCTCCATGAGAGCAAGGGATCAATGACTTTCACGGAAGTCCTGCCTCCCTAGCGGTACCATAGCGCTGCTATGCCCATGGCACTACTATTCGTTGACTTCAGATCATCATCCTTTTTTCTTCAATCGGTGAGACATGCCTCGTGGTACTCCTCGAGTCCACCTCCATTCTAACTGATACTTGATTTTGGGTAACTATGTCCCTCTGGACTCATCGTCACTTCCTCGCCCCTTTCGACCCCTT
Source organism: Musa schizocarpa (assembly GCA_900464855.2). Classification (NCBI taxonomy): domain Eukaryota; kingdom Viridiplantae; phylum Streptophyta; class Magnoliopsida; order Zingiberales; family Musaceae; genus Musa; species Musa schizocarpa. The sequence goes on along the minus strand of LS990917.1, from coordinate 30,410,594 downwards.
GCTTCAACACCTCTATGTTCTCCAAGCAGCACCATTTGGTCGATGGACAAACAGACTGCAACTCCCATGCACGGCCTCTGCCATCACGTTGTAGGGTTTGCACTGATTCTGTTCTCCTTAGCTTCCTTGGTAGCAGCGTTTCGGCCACTCGACCTTGTCCCTCGACTTGTCGAGCTCCCTTAGCTTAATATGAGCTCTGAGGCAGTCCAACTCTCCGATTTGCTTGATCATACCGCTGTATGATCAAGTCCCTCCCATGGGACTCACTGGTACTTGCATTCAAACTTTTCCCTTGGTGGAACACAGCCCCCATATGCTGATGACCAAGGCTTTCATCCGATGCAAAATTCGATGCACGCACGGAAGACCCGCCTCTGCGGTACCATGGCCTTCACTCCTTGAATCCATAGCCCTTCTCGCCGTCGTGTTGTTCACCGAAGTGGAGCTTCCAGTAGCTCCCGATCATACCTCCGTATGATCTAGTCCCTCATGGGGCTAGGTTGTGTGAATCGCATTGCCACGAACTGTTCCACCATGATCCGCTGCACCATGTCGCCTCCTGATGACATCTCTATTGCATTATGATCCTTGTGGGATGAACTCGAATTGTGAACCCTTCATGTGTGGCCTCTACCAATACATCGCAGGGTCTCTTCCACCTTCGATTTTGTTCGCTCCTTTGGCAATCGATCTTCATCCACCCACTCTTGGGTCACACCACGATGAAGCACCGCTCTAGGACAGTCCGTCGCCTAGTAGCTCCCAAATTCCCCCGACTTCGCTACAATTAGTGCACCATTGTCTGGATCCTGGGCCTCTACCCCTACCAGCACAATCTTCGCTGTGCACCGCCTCCTTTATAGCAACTTGAATGACAACACTATGGCATATTCTTCAAGAGTACCCGCCTCTGTGTCCTCTTGCCCCGTGCTAAGGCCTTCTGATCCCAACTTCGCCTCCGCAAATTGAGTCGCCTTAGTTCCTCCATCAAATGCTCCTCCGAGATAAAGTGCATGTGCCTAGAAGCTCCCTTCGTCTTTGGCACCATGCAAGATGAGTCTGCTCCGACAGAATGAATGACCCATGGAACAACATGATCCTGCTCTTGCCTCTGCAAGAGTTAATGTCCTTGACCTCTGTCCAAGGAAAGCACTATGCCTCTGGTCCATGTTCCATCTTCTATGTTAGCTCCCTTCATGCGGCTTGGGTACTTCGCCAAGTTACACCCAAGTTGCTCCGCTCCTCGTTTTTGCATTGAGTCGATGGTGGCCCTCGCGCCCACCATTCCACGGGTCAGCCCTCCCTTGAGTCCGATCTCTATATCGACTCCAAGTGTGCCTTCATTTGTGTTGCTTTGGGTTGCTCCCCCACTTGATCTCGCAATGCATCCACCAATGCATTCTCTCAAGCGAGATCATGCGACGACTCCTCGCCGCTTGCTTAGTCCATTGAGCTTCGTGGAGTTGTTATTTGTTGAGGTACTCCTCCTCAACTTGTGAGGTCCATCCCACATGATTCTCCCTCTGGAGAGCCGGGACTTATCCCTCCTAGATAACTGTCCCGTTGGAACAACATCTCTCTTCGTTTCAGAGACCACCATCCCCTTGGACTACTCTGATCTGCTAAACAAACTATGCATTGTTCTGCCTCTTGCAAACACACTTGCTAGATTGTGACTCCACGTCAATACAGTCCCCGCTGCACCCCTCAAGGCCTAGCAATATGTTGAACTAGTTGCACCATTCAGCCTCCTACGGACGTATCCTTTGCATGCCGAAGAGAAAGTTTCAATGCTCCATGGCGTCGAGTTTCGGTCACCTTGGGATGGCCACAAACATTCCGTCGTCCGCATACAAGCCCATGTATGAGTACCAAATTCTTCGAGCTAGCAATTCCCCTCACCTCTGTGAGCTTTGCATAACTCTTTTGGTCGTTGAGCAACTCATTCCACCTTGGATGGTCTCATCCTTTACCAAGCGCCTCGCTTGCCTTGACCACCATCAAGTATAGTTGTCAACGTTGAGCCATAGCTCAAACTCAGCCATCCCAACCTTTGTGCGCTTCACATTCTTCCAAGCTTGTCTGTTCTCGTGGTGCCTCTTGCGCGAAGGGTTGGCCATTCCTCTGAATGCCAATCTCAGATGCCCGCTCCTCTGAGCGACTCCTCTTCCCTACATCTCCATGCCCGTTTTCCCCCAAACGGTCGCGAGTGTGCCGACTGCCCTCAACGCAACCCCGCTAGGTCCCCCACGTTTGCATGCTAAGTGTTTCTATGAGTGCTTGTCCCGCTCTGATACCATCTGTCACGGACTTAGCTGGTTTTGCCTAAGTCGTGCGGCACCCTTGCGTGTCCGTCCGCAAAGGTCAGCCTCCCCGAAGCCTCCCATGGTCCCTTAGGTCCCACAAAAGAGAAAATAGGATAGAGAAAATGCCTCACTCGGGATCCACAAGCAAACATCTCCGAAAAACACTTGATAGACAATGCAAATTACAAACAGACTTTATAAGCTCTGAACAGTTGCACAACAAAGGGTAAAATGGTCCATTACAGACCGACAATCTCTCATACGTGTCCACATGACACAACCTTTATTTACAAGCCTAAAGCGGCTACCGACCCAACTAAAATGGGACTATCAAGCCTTCGGGCGTCCCCTACATGTTGTACAAAGCATGGACATACCAAAAGACATGGACATACATAAGCATTACATCAAACACCCTGTTTAGAAGTTTGTCCGTGACAATATGGGAGCATCATGTCTTTCTTAGATAGTTCTAACATGTTTTGTTGGATAAGATAACCAAGACAGATGTCATGTCCTTTCATGATCAAATACATAGTTCCTAATTCTAATTGACTTACTTCATCATGATGGTATTGTTTAGGGAGAATGATGCTAGTTAGGATATGATGAAGTACCTTAGTGTTTAGAGGCAGTAGATGTTCACAACTTTTAGGAACAAATGCTAAGTTGGGATTGGCAAAAATTGTTCCTAAGGCTTCAACATATGTTGTTCCAACAGTTTCATCATCCCTTGATCCTCTAAAGTAAAGTCCTCTACTTTTCATGGGAATGCCTATCATGTTGCAAATGAATCTATCCGTAATTGAGATGTGTTGTCCTAAAAGATAGGTGGACATTCTTTCTTCTTCATCTATTTGTATGTTGTTGTAAAACAATCTAACAAGTCTTGGATAGATGGGTTCATTAATTTACAAAATTGGAAGTAGATCTAAGTTTGCAAATCATTGGATTGTCTCTAAGTCTCTTAGTTCATTTAAATCTACGTATTTTCCCTTATTGACACTCCTAAGTTCGAAAGAGGAAAAATTTTCAGCATGGTATTTTGAATCGAAAAGGGTGAGATCAAAATCTTCTACTAATCTCCTCTTTCCTTTGTCTCTTGAGGATCTTCTAGATCCCATAACTACTGCTGTTTAGAAGAATAGTGATGAGCAAGAGTAAAAAAAAAAGTTTAAGGGCTTCTTAGATAGTAACTTAGTGAGATCTTCAAGAGAGGGAAGGATTGTTGATGTTTTGCTTCGAAATGAGGGGTATTTGGGATGCTAAGAGGGGTGAAATGGGGATGCAGGAGGCTTGGAAGAGTAGAGGAGGGAAGGGAGTGAGTTGGGGTCGGTTTCACCATCGACCCTAGCTTGGGTTAAAAAGGGCAGAGTTGCGGGCGGTTGCACCTCTGGCTGGAGCGGTGCAACCGCTTGCAACACGTGACAGTTGGAGGTGCTACCTCCAGCTAGGGCGGTGCCACCGCCTGCAGGCGGTGAGCACTTGTTCTGATCAGTGTGATCTGATCTGAGAGTTTTTTATTTTGAGAAGAATTTTCATTCAGAGCAATCAACTTTATTTACGTAATTACGTAAGAGTTTTCATTTTAAGGCAAGGACTTTTGCACGCTCAAGATAGATCTTTTAACGTGCATACTCTCAATGTCGTACACATGTTTGTGATAGTTTGTTCAAGTTGGTAAGCCTTGCAAGTTCATGACATACTTAGTTACTTCATGATACAGAGTTGGATTCGAAGGTTATGAACGGATGAAATTGATGGGTTCGAAAATCCAGAGGATATGTGAATTTGGGAATCATACGTTTCTAATTCTGAAAAGTCAAATAAGGTTGTATCTAAATCGCATTTGTGATTTTAAATTTATAATCTCCATCTGTTATTTAGGCTAGAGAGTATTGCGAGTTCCTTTTTGGATCTTGGGTCATGACTATCGAGAATCAAGGAGCAGAATATTATTTCTTGCTCCAGCCTAAAATTTTTATGTTTTTAATAGTTTTATAGGAAGGTATGATTTTTAGGTACCCATTTGCTTTTGGGTGCCTCATAAATAGATCTACATTGTCTATCATATTGCATAGAATTTATCATAGTTCCTTTAGGAACCCAGATCAATTTGTTAGGACTAATTTTCTTGAATGGACAATAATGCGTCTTGTGTCCAAATTTGCAACAAAAGTTGCATTTGTTTTGATGTCGAACATGTAAGATGGGGCCTTTTATGAAGGTGGTTGGATTTTGGTGAGGACTTCTCACAAATCCAATTCCACTTCTTTTGGGAACGTGACCCTTGTTTGCAAGGATCATGTTTAATGACTTGCTACCAACCTCGAATTTCTTCAAGGTGTCCTTAAGTAACAATTTTTCCTTTTGGAGAGTTTCTAGATCATGACATTTTATGCATGAGCTTAAACTATCATGATGTTCAGCTTTTAACTTATCGAAATTACAAATAAGACTATCATGCTCCTTTTTTAGTAATTTGTATTTTCTACTAATTGTCTTACATTCATCAAATAATTCATGGAAAGCATTTAATAATTCACGATAAGGTAAATCTACATCAATTAAATTTGTTACCTCATCTCCGATGGACATTAAGGTGTAATCAGCAACTTGCTCGGTGTTGGACTCCTCTTCTTCGGATGCGCTCGAATCATCCCATATTGCTTTGAACGCCTTCTTCTTGGATGTTCTCTTCTTGGCTTGGGGACAATCACTCTTGTAGTGTCCCGGTTTTTTGCACTCATAGCAAATAACTTGGTCCTTCTTGGGTTCAAGTTTATTTTTTGCGTCATCCTTAAACTTGTTTCTTTTAAAGAATTTTTTAAATTTTCTTGTTAGAAGTGCCAAGTCATCATCACAGTCCTCATCACTTGAGTTTTCTCTCAAGTGGCCTTTTGAAGTTTTAAGTGCCATATCCTTCCTGTTCTTTGGAAGGATGTCTTCTTGCTCTTCATGAGCTTTATAAGTCATCTCGTAGGTCATTAATGACCCAATTAGTTCTTCAAGAGGGAAGTTGCGTAGATCTTTTGCCTCTTGAATAGCAGTGACTTTAGGATCCCAACTCTTAGGAAGGAATCTTAGAATCTTATTTACGAGCTCAAAATCCGAAAAACTTTTTCTGAGTCCTTTTAGACCGTTGACGACATCCGTGAAACGGGTAAACATGTCGCCAATGGTTTCACTCGGTTTCATCTGGAAAAGTTCGAAAGAATGTAACAGAAGATTGATTTTTGACTCTTTCACTCTACTTGTGCCTTCGTGAGTCACTTCGAGTGTGTGCCAAATATCAAATGCGGTTTCACAAGTTGAAACACGGTGAAACTCGTTTTTATCAAGTGCACAAAATAAGGCATTCATAGCCTTTGCATTAAGAGCGAAAGCCTTCTTCTCCAATTCATTCCAATCGATCATTGGAAGAGAAGACTTCGAAAATCCATTTTCGACAAGATTCCAAAGTTCAAAATCCATAGAAATAAGAAAGATCCTCATTCGGGTCTTCCAATAGGTGTAGTCCAGTCCCCTTGAACATGGGTGGGCGTGTAATAGAATGGCCCTCTTGGTTTCCAAAGATATGCCATCTCTCTTGGGTTTTAATCCGTTAGAGAGTTAACCTGCTCGATACCAATTGTTAGGATCAAGAGCACTAAGAGGGGGTGAATTAGTGCAACAGAAAACTTTTTTACGATTAAAACGAAACTGCGTTCGAACGATAAAAATGATTTCTGTTTGAAAGCCGATTCTAAGATTACTTTAACTTAAGATCAAGCAAGATGATATTAAAGTTAATCTATGAAGGCAGTTTGCAGTTATGATGAAAACCAGAATATAAGCGCAAACTGAAATATGACGTTCGTACGAAGAAACTGATTTACGTCTAAATGCTGATTCGTAAATCACTTGATTAGGCGAGATGCTGTTTAAGCAAGGGTATAAAGGCAGTTTGCAGTTATGGTAAACATCAAAACGTAAACGTAATCTGAAATATGATGATCGTACGAAAAAGCAGATTTACGTCTAAACGCTGATTCGGAAAGTGCAAAGCTTGAAACCCGATCGTATATGCGCAGAAAGCAGTAAGCTTCAGAGGGGGTTTGCAGTAAAGATAATATGCTCAAAGTAAATGCAAACCGAGATTTAGAGTGGTTCGGTCAATCTTGACCTACTCCACTTTTGGCTTCCTCCACCGACGAGGTCACCGACGTCAACTAGAGGCCTTCCTTCAATAGGCGAAGGCCAACCATCCTTTTACAGTTTCACTCCTTTTGATAGGCTTAGGAGACAACCCTTACAAAAATTTTCTCTCCTCTCTTTACAACTCAAAACTTTGAAGAATAGAGGGAGGAGAACTTTTGGCCTTTACAACAATTTTGAGCTCTAAGAATCACAGAAAGAGATCAAGATTTCGAGTGTAAGTTCTATTCTTTCAGTGCTAAATGGGTGGGGTATTTATAGGCCCCAACCCAGTTCAAATTTGGAGCTCAAAACTGTCAATTTCCAGAATTCCGGGATCAGGTCGTTGCACCTCCTGACTGGGGCGGTTGCACCGCTTGGCAAAGCTCGAAGACTGAGCCTTTGGGCGGTGCCACCTCTGTCAGGGGCGGTTGCATCTCTCTGCCAGAGCTCGAAGACCGAGCTCAGGCGGTTGCACCTCCTGACTGGGGCGGTTACACCGCCTGCCAGAGCTCGAAGACTGTGCTTAGGCAGTGCTACCTCTTGTCAGGGGAGGTAGCACCGCCCAGTCTCGCTCGGAGACTGAGCCCAGGCGGCGCTACCTCCTGGCTGGGGCGGTTGCACCACCCAGTCTTCCTGGGAGACTTAGCCCAGGCGGTGCTACCTCCTGGCTTGGGCGGTTGCACCTCCCACAGCAATCAGGGTCCGAATGGGTAGATCCATTCGGCCCAATTTAGGTTTTACAGGGGCCCAATTGCCCCAAGATTAAGCTAATGGGATCACCTCCCATTTCCAACTTAATCATTATGCTAACTATGATAAATCCTAAGACAATTTCTGCAGCTTGCTCTAGTGCGTCAATCGCTTCTTCCGGCGAGTTTCTGGCGAACTTTCGTCAATCATCCGATGAACCCTCGGTGATGCTCCTGCGGACTTCCGGCAAACTCCTGGACTTGCGACGATCCACTTGGCAAGTTCCAACGAGCTTCTTTTGGCAAGCTTATGGACTTCTCAGATTTGTTCCCGCAGAACCTCCGACGACTGTTCGAACTTCTGTCGAACTCTCGAACTCCCAACGTGATCATTATCTTGACTCCGATGCAACTCCTGCTGCATGTCTAACTTTCATCGTAGTTAATCCTGCACACTTATCTCAACACATAGATTAGACAATAAATGACAATTGACTTCATCATCAAAATTCGAGACTCATGGTTTTAGCAAAAGATTCAAAAAGAGATTCATTCATAGAACCGAAGATAATATCATCAACATAAATTTGAACAATGAGAAAATTATTTTCAAATTTTTTTATAAATAATGTAGTATCGACCTTGCCTTTTGTGAAATTATTTTCAATAAGAAAAGTACTTAGTCTGTCATACCAAGCCCTTGGGGCTTGTTTTAAACCATAGAGAGCTTTGGTTAATTTAAATACATGATTAGGGAGGCTATTATTTTCAAATCCGGGAGGCTGTTCAACATAAACTTCTTCAGAAATAAAGCCATTTAGAAAAGCACTTTTAACATCCATTTGAAATAACTTAAAATTATTATTACTAGCATAGGCAAGGAGCATCCTTATGGCTTCTAATCTAGCCACAGGAGCGAAGGTTTCTTCGTAATCGATACATTCTTCTTAGTTGAAACCTTTGGCCACTAGTGTAGCCTTGTTTCTCACCACGATACCATATTCATCTTGCTTATTTCTAAAGACCCATTTAGTACCAATAACTAAATGGTCATTTGGCCTAGGAACAAGTTTCCACACCTCATTTCTCTCAAATTGATTTAACTCATCTTGCATTGCGATAATCCATGAATCATCTTTCATGGCTTCGTCAATACATTTAGGTTCAATTTGGGAGAGAAAAGCCGCGTTGGCACAAAAATTTTTAAGAGATGAACGTGTTTGAACCCCCTTAGATGTGTCTCTTAGGATTAGCTCCTTAGGATGAGCATCTACATACTTCCAATCCTTAGGTAAGGATGTTTCAGAAGTGGATGCATCCAAGTTGCTAGTTGGAGAAGGGGTTTCATTTAAATTCAAAAAATCGAAATTAACATCATCATCAAAGTCATTTTTCTTGATTTCGGAAATCTCATTGAAAACAACATGAATGGATCCTTCTATTATTAAAGTCCTTTTATTGAAGATACGAAAAGCTTTAAAAATCGAAGAATAACCAAGAAAAATTCCTTCATCGGATTTAGCATCAAATTTTCCTAAGGCATCTTTCTCATTCGAGATAAAACACTTACACCCAAAAACTTTAAAATAAGAAACATTGGGTTTTTTATTGTTCCACAATTCATAGGGAGCTTTGGTGAGTAAGGGTCTTACTAAAACTCTATTCAAAATATAGCATACAGTGTTTACAACTTCGGCCCAAAAATATTTGGGTAGGCTTTGTTCATTCAACATGGTTCTTGCCATTTCTTGTAAATTTCTATTCTTTCTTCCTACTACTCCATTTTGTTGAGGATTTCTTGGAGTAGAGAAGTTGTGGTTGAATCCGTTAGATTCACATAATTCTTGAAAATCACGGTTTTGAAATTCACCACCGTGATCACTTTGAATTGATGAAATCATAAAACCTTTTTCATTTTGAACAAGTTTGCAAAACTTGGTGAAATATCTAAAGCATTCATTTTTGTGTTTCAAAAAATAAGTCCATGTGTATCTACTATAGTCGTCTACAATTACGAGAGCGTATTTGCTGCCTCCTAGGCTTGATGTAGAGATTAGTCCGAACAAGTCCATATTGATCAATTGTAAGGGCCTTGATGTGCTTATTTGATTCTTGGATTTGAAACTACTCTTAATTTGATTTCCTAATTGACAAGCATCACACACATTATCTTTGATGAACTTGATGTGAGGAATTCCTCGTACAAGTTCTTTGGATGATATTTGAGTGATCAATTTCATACTAGCATGACCTAATTTTCTATGCCATAGCCAAGCATCCTCATTTAAAACCGAAAAACACATTTCATTACACAGATCATTGATGTCAATGGTGTACACGTTATTTTGTTTTAATGCTATCATAGATGTGTTGTTGTATGGTTTTTTAAGGATGCATGCATTAGATTCGAATTTGATAATATATCCTTTATCACATAATTGACTAATGCTCAAGAGATTATGTTTTAGACCATCAACTAACAAAACATCTTCAATAAAGAAGTTGGATTTGTTACCTGTGGTTCTTTTGCCAATGATTTTACCCTTGTTATTGTCTCCGAAAGTGACATAGCCTTCGTCTATGCTAGTGAGCTTAGAGAATTGAGATGGATCTCCGGTCATATGCCTTGAGCATCCACTGTCAAGGTACCATCTCTTGCTCCTAACTTGTGATGGTGTATGTCTCTACAAGAAAGGATAATTTTTAGGTACCCATTTACTTTTGGGTGCCTCAAAAGTTGATCTATATTGTTTGTCATGTTGCATAGAGTTTATCATGGTTCCTTTAGGAACCCAAATTAATTTGTTCGGACTAATTTTCTTGAATGGACAATAATGCGTTTTGTGTCCATGCTTGCAACAAAAGTTGCATTTGCTTTGGTGTTGAACATGTAGGATGGGGCCTTTTATGAAGGTGGTTGGATTTTGGTGAGAATTTCTCACAAATCCGATTCCCCTTCTTTTGGGAACGTGACCCTTGTTTGTAAAGATCATATTCAAAGACTTGCTACCAACCTCAAATTTCTTCAAGGTGTCCATGAGTAGCAAGTTTTGCTTTTGGATAGTTTCTAGATCATGACATTTGATACAAGAGCCTAAACTATCATGATATTCAGTCTTTAACTTATCGAAATCACAGTTAAGACTATCATGCTCCTTTTTTAGCAATTTGTATTTTCTACTAATAATCTTACATTCATCAAATAAATCATGAAAGGAATTTAATAATTCATCAAATGATAAATCTGCATCAATTAAATTTGTTACCTCCTCTCCGATGGCCATTAAGGCGTAATGAGCAACTTGCTCGGTGTTGGACTCCTCTTCTTTGGATGCGCTCGAATCATCCCATGTTGCTTTTAGCGCCTTCTTCTTTGATATTATTTTCTTGGCTTGGGGACAATCACTCTTGTCGTGTCCCGGCTTTTTGCACTCATAGCAAATAACTTGGTCCTTTTTGGGTTCAAGTTTATTTTTTGTGTCATTTTTAAATTTGTTTCTCTTCATGAATTTTTTGAATTTCCTTGTTAGAAGTGCCAAGTCATCATCACAGTCCTCATCACTTGAGTTTTCTCTCAAGTGGTCATCTAAAGTTCTAAGTGTCATATCTTTCCTGTTCTTTGGAATGATGTCTTATTGCTCTTCATAAGCCTTGCATGTCATTTCATAAGTCATTAGTGACCCGATTAGTTCTTCAAAAGGGAAGTTGCTTAAGTCTTTAGCCTCTTGAATAGTAGTGACTTTAGGGTCCCAACTCTAAGGAAGGGATCTTAGAATCTTATTTACAAGCTCAAAATCTGAAAAACTTTTGCCGAGTCCTTTTAGACCATTGACGACATCCGTAAAACGGGTGTACATGTCGCCAATAGTCTCACTCGGTTTCATTCGAAAATGTTTGAAAGAGTGTATCAAAAGATTGATTTTTATCTCTTTCACTCTACTTGTGCCTTCGTGAGTCCCTTCGAGTGTATGCCAAATATCAAATGCGGTTTCACAAACCGAAACATGATTAAACTCATTTTTATCAAGCGCACAAAATAAGGCATTCATAGCCTTTGCATTAAGAGTGAAAGTCTTCTTCTCTAATTCATTCCGATCGATCATTGGAAGAGAAGATTTCAAAAATCCATTTTCGACAAAATTCCAAAGTTCAAAATCCATTGAAATAAGGAAGATCCTCATTCGGGTCTTCCAATAGGTGTAGTCCGTTCCATTGAACATGGGTAGACGTGTAATAGAATGTCCCTCTTGGTTTCCGGCGTATGCCATCTCTCTTGAGTTTTAATCCGTTTAAGAGTAAACCGAGCTCTGATACCAATTGTTAGGATCAAGAGCACTAAGAGGGGGGGGGGGTGAATTAGTGCAGCGGAAAACTTTCAACGTTTTCAAAACGAGTTCATACGACAAAGCCGATTTCAGTAGAAAAGTCGATTCGTAAATTTCTTTAACTTAAGATTAGGCAAGAAGTAGTTAAAATAAATCTATTAAGGCAGTTTGCAGTTGTGATGGAAATCAGAACGTAAGCACAAACTAAAATACAATGTTCGTACGAGAAAAGTGATTTCAGTAGAAAAGTCGATTCGTAAATCACTTTAACTTGTGATTAGGTAGGAAGCAGTTAAAACGAATCTATTAAAGTAGTTTGCTGTTGTAATGGAAATCAGAATGTAAGCGCAAACTGAAATATGATGTTCGTACGAGAAAAGCGATTTACGTCTAAACACGATTCGGAAAATATGGAGCTTGGAAATGCAATCGTAAAAGTGCAGAATGTAGTAAGCTGTGAAAGAGGTTTGCAGTGAGGATGATAAGCTCAAAGTAAATGCAAACCAGAGAGCAGCGCGATTTAGAGTGGTTCAGTCAATCTTGACCTACATCCACTTCTGGCTTCCTCCACCGATGAGGCCGCCGACGTCCACTAGAGGCCTTCCTTCAATAGGCGAAGGCCAACCACCCTTTTACAAATTCACTCCTTTTGACGGGCTTAGGAGACAACCCTTACAAACTTTTTTCTCCTCTCTTGAAAGATCTGAACTTGGAAGAAAAGAGGGAGAAGAACCTTTAGCTTATACAACACTTTTGAGCTCTAAAATCACAGAGTAAGATCAGGATTTTGGTGGTTTTCGTTGCACTTGCATTGCTGAAAGAGTGGGGTATTTATAGGCCCTAAACTAATTTGAATTTCGAGCTCAAAATTGTCAATTCCCGGAATTCCGAGGTCTAGCGGTTGCACCGCCTGACTGGGGCGATTGCACCGCCTGACAGAGCTCGAAGACTGAGCCTCTAGGCGATGCCACCGCTTGTCAGGGGCGGTTGCACCACTTGGCAGAGCTCGGAGACCGAGCTCAGGCAGTTGCACCGCCCAGTCTCGCTCAGAGACTGAGCCCTAGTGGTGCCACCGCCGTCCCAGGCGGTGCCACCTCGGCTGGTGATTTGGGTCCGAATGGTTTGATCCATTCGGCCCAATTTGATTCTTTCAAGGGCCCAATTGCCCCTAGATTAAGTTAATGGGATCACCTCCCAATTCTAACTTAATCATCGTGCTAACAACGATAATTCTTTAAGACTTTTACGACAGCTTGCTCCGGTGCGTCAATCGCTTCTTCTAGCGAGCTTCCGGCGAACTTCCGGTGAACATCCGACGGACCTCCGACGATGCTCCTACGGACTTCCGGCAAACTCCTGGACTTGCGACGATCCTCTTGGTGAGTTCCGACGAGCTCCTTTTGGCAAGCTTCTGGACTTCTCGGATTTGTTCCCGCAGAACCTCCGACGACCGTCCGGACTTCCGTCAAGCTCTCGAACTCCCAATGTGATCATTGTCCTAAGTCCGGGGCAACTCCTGCTGCATGTCTTACTTTCATCGTAGTTAATCCTGCACACTTATCTCAACATATGGATTAGATAACAAATGACAATTGATGTCATCATCAAAATCCGAGATTCAACAGAAACGACATTCGATAGTTGGCACACACTTGAAATAAATGTACTAGTAGAGTTAAAGATTCGAAGATTAATTTTTTGATGCATGATTTTGAATTATTTTGTACAAAGCCAAGCGAAACTATTGTTGACATGTACACCCGTTTTACGAATGTCATCAATATTTTGAAAGCTCTTGGCAAATTTTTTTCAAATTTTGAACTTCTGAATAAAGTTTTACGTTCTCTTCCTAAAAACTAGGATTCCAAGGTACGGTAATACAAGAAGCAAAGGACCGAAATAACCTTACACTTGAAGAACTTATCGAGTCATTAATGACCTATGAAATGACATGCAAGGCACATGATGAACTTGAGAATAACCTTCCAAAGAACATGAAGGATTTGGCACTTAAAACTCAAGAAGACCACTCGAGCCAAAGCTCAAGTGATGATGACATAAAACTCCTCATAAGTAAATCTATAAAATTTATAAAACATGAAACTAAGAATAAAAATGAACTTAAAAAGAAAAATTTGTCAAAGAATAAGAAAGCACTCTAGGTGACTTGGGATGAAATGAGTGCATCCGAAGATGAGGAGCAAACCAATAAAGACGAAGTGGTGAATTTCGCTTTGGTCTCTCGATAATGAGATAAACAACTCAAACGAAACTCCTTTACTCTATTTTGAAATTACTTGATGCTTTTTCATGAGTTATTTTTAAATTAGTTAGTAAAAAATAAAAAATTATAAAAATATATATATATCATGCTTCTTTTTTTAGTTATTTTAAAAAAAATGATCATGACAATTGCATGTTTTATGATAAATAAACAAAATGTTAGATTTAAATCTAATGGTTGTACACCTAATAAGATTAATTCTATGTATGTTTTAAGAAGTAATAATGTGTATCTTGATGATTTCCGTATTACTTTTGATTTTGATTTTAATTGAAAATGCTCTATGTTTAATGAAATCATGTTTGATGATTTAATGATGCATAATGATGTAAGACGTAATAAAAATATTAAAGTCTTGGTACCATACTTAATGATTTAATTATGCATGATAATTTGAAGTCTTGGTGATCTTTTTTATGAATCTTGTCTTTGTCTTTTGGTTTTAAACATCATGCATGGTTTTGACATAAAAACAAAAATTTGGGCATACTTGTATAAAATCAATCATATGAATTGAAACAACCAAATGGGAATGCATCATTAAAAATTTCTCTATCACTATCTTATTAATTTTTCAAAAAGAGATTAATGAATCTATTTATATTTTGAATCTCTTGAATTATGAAAGTGATTTTGATGATTATGAATTTGAATGAATTTTGTCTATAGCATGATCTTGATTTCTCAAAATTATAACTTGGGATTTTCCTTATATGAATCAAGATCTCTCATTTAATCTCTTATGTCTCTTTTTTGCCATTTGCTAAAGAGAAAAATATCTAAATTGTTTTTTTGATTACAACTTGAAAGTTTTCTATGAATCAAGATTTTTTTTTTTCACTAAAGAAGAGATTCATCCAAACGAATCTTGATTCTTTCACATAATATTTATAAATTAAGATTTATTATCAATCAAGATTTTTCATTAATTGTCCTCTTATGATTCCTCTTGGTATTTTCTTAAGATGAGATTTTCTATATGAATCTTGAGAATTCTTATGCATGAATCAAGATCATTTATTATTTGTTCTCCTACAATTCTTTTGTTGTTGACTAATGAGAATATCTTTTTCGGAATTCATGACTTCAAATTTCTTTTGAAGATCTTTTACTATTTGATCTCCTAATATTTCCTTTTGATTATTTAAGAGGAGATTTGTCAAAATGAATCATCTTTTGGTATTTACATGATCTCATCTTTCATGATATGATTTTTCTTTGTATAATTCTTTGTATTCATGAAGTATATCTAATCATCAATTTTTTCTTGATATCTTTCATGTGATGACTTAAATATTTATACCTTTGTGATAGTCCTCTCTTTTTTCCTATGACAAAAGGGGAGAAAGAATTACTAGCGTGCAATCTCAAGGAAAGCACATTGCTAAGAAAGGCAAAACTTCCAAGCTTACACATTAAGGGAGATAGTTTTGCTAGCTTGGATAAATTGGTGTAATACGTGAAATGCTTTCAAACACTTACATTATTGAATGATTCTCCTTTTTGCCTATGACAAAAGGGGAGAAAATAAATGATGAATGTTTGGTACCACCAATCATGAAGTGATAAATGCTTAAAAATGTTGATTTAATATTTGGTATCATGAATGCCTTAGTATCATGCATGGGAGAAATAATGAATGTTTAATCTCATGATCAAAATGTTGATTTAATGCATGAAGTGATAAATGCTTAAAAATTTTAATGTCTTAGCATCATGTATGATTTGCCCATAGTGATGATTGATTTATTTTTGATATCATGCATGAAGTAAGGATAAAATTTAAGGTTTCGAAATTATACATATTTTAATTTAAAACTATAATGATGCACAAACATATTGAATTAAGAATGATACTTTATCTTTTTCATGATTTGGAAATTGATGCAAAGGGAAAAGAATTACAATATTGTATTCTTCCCTTCTATTTGACAATGACAAAGGGAGAGATAAATTTGTTAGCTTGCATGTTCTAAAATAATGTAAAACTTGCTAAATTTGCTAGCTTACAAATTGTAAGAAAAAAAAACTTGCTAGGAAGCAAAATGTTAGCTTGCACTTCTCAAAAGAGAAGAAAGAATTTGCTATCTTGAACATCACCAAGAATTGCTAGCTTGTATTCTCAAGAGAAGCAAAAGTGCTATCTTGCCTATCTCAAGAAGCAAAATTTGTAAACTTGCACAACTCAAAATTGTTGCTAGCTTGTATGTTGTAAAACTTACATATCTCTAAAACTTGATAGTTGCACTTCTCCTTTTTGTTGATGACAAAGGAGGGAGAAGATATGATGATATAAGAATCATATATGGTAGGATGTAATAGATATGATGATATAAGAATCATACATGGTAGGATGTAATATACTTTGATATTTTGATACCATGATGATTTGAAATATTTATGATGATGCATGTAAAACTTATGATAATGATGCATGCAATGCAATGATATGCATATAATGTGTTACAAATATTCATGATTAATTTTACTTTGACTTGAATTCAATTTGAATTCAAGGTTCTATCAATATGACATATTGATAGGGGGAGTTAAGATTAACTCCGTCATCAATTGGTTGTCATCATAAAAAAAGGGGAGATTGTTGAATCTCGAATTTCGATAATGAAACCAATTGATAGTGTTTATCTGATCTGCGCTTTAAGTGATGCAGGAAGCTTCGATCACGGAGAGACAATTAAAAGCAGGAAGAATCATGTTGGGCCAAAGTGGAACATGTCAGAATATTGGACGTCGAGCTAGAGGATCGGTGGATGTATTAGCAGAAGGCTTTAGGCTATGAGTTCGGGCATCGAGCCAAGAAAAGCAAAAATTATGCCAAGAAAATCGGAGTTGCATAGGTCAACTAGCCAATTGGGCAATCGGCTGCAAAAGAGGACGATGCGCCGAAGAATCGAACGATGCGTTGATAAACCAATGACATGCTAGACAATATTTGATTAGCTTTGTAATAATTGTCTAGATCGAAGTAGGTTTTAAGTATAATTGGATTGGAATTGGGCCAACTCAATTAGGGGCCAATTTGGGCCCAAGTTTGGGCTATGTTGGGCCAAGTGAAAGGCCCAAACAATGACCCAACAAGTGGAACCATCATGGCACAATCTCCGAGACTATGTCAGGCGGTGGTATTGCTACTCTGGGTGATGGTACCACTCAGACATAGTCTCTAAGACTGTGTTAGGTGGTGGTACCACCCAATGGTAGGGTGTCAAGCGGTGGTACCAACAGACTGGGCGATGGTACCACATAGTGTTAGTGTTGCATGCGGTGGTATCGTCAATATCTTGAAAACCAGGGATGAGACACTTTTATGCTTTAAGTTTGAATCCACTTGAGGCCTATAAATATCCCTCTCATCCCTGGTTAACATACATAAGCACACAGAACTTAAAAGTGGGAAAACGCTATGCAATCACTTAAGTGATCCCCTCCACTAGATCTAAAGTTTAGAATTCTGTTTAAGGAGGAGTGAGTGCTTGTAAAAGGTTGTCTCCTAAACATGTGAAAATGAGAAGAAGGGTGTAAAAGTATAGTTGATCTTTACCCATTGAAAGAATATCATTAGTATATGTTGGTGGCCTCAACGAAGGAGGAATAGAGAGTGGATGTAGGTTATGACGACCAAACCACTATAAAACTCGGTTTGCATTTCTATTTTGCTTTTCATTCCCTTACTGCAAACTTCTTTACTGCCTCATTACTTTAGCTGCAAACTCTTATAAACATTTTTAAAGTTAAGAAATTTTGTTATCGATTTTTATCGAAACAAAGATTTTTCGAACCGACGTCATTTTTATCTGCTGCACTAATTCACCCCCACCCCCCCTCTCAGTGTCATTCTTGATCTTAACAAACCCGAGGAGATGTAGTAGTAGAAAAAGTTCCATCCAAAGATTGTTGAATCTCGTATTTTGATGATGAAACCAATTAATAATATGTTTAAGTTTTAATCTGCGTTTTGAGTGACGTAGGAAGCTTCGATCAACATGAGACAATTAAAGTAGGAAAAATCATGTTGAGCCGGAGGAACATGTCAGAAGATTGGACGTCGGGCCAATGGATCGGTCGACGTATCGACAGAAGGCTTCGGGCCGTGAACTTGGGCATCGGGCCAAGAAGAGCGGGTATTGCGCCAAGGATATCGGAGTTGCGGAGTCAACTAGCCGATTGGGCAATAGGCCGCAGGAGAGGACGATGCGCCGAAGAATCGGACGAAGCGTCGAGGGACCAATGACATGCCGGACAACTTGGTTAATTGCTTAGGAATAATTGTCTAGATCAAAGTTTTATTTTAAGTGTGCAGGATTAACTACGATGAAAGAAAGACATGCAGTAGGAGTTGCGCCGGAGTCAAGACTATGATCACGTTGGGAGTTCGAGAGCTCGACGGAAGTCCGGATGGTCATCGGAGGTTCTGCGGGAACAAATCCGAGAAGTCCAGGAGCTTGCCAAAAGAAGTTCGTCGGAACTCGCCAAGTGGATCGTCACAAGTCCAGGAGTTTGTCGGAAGTTCGTTGAAGCATCGCTAGAGGTTCGTCGGATGTTCGCCGGAAGTTCGCTGGAAGCTCGTCGGGAGAAGCAATTGATGCACCGAAGCAAGTTGCAATAAATGTCTTAAGAGATTCGTAGTTAGCACGATGATTAAGTTAGAAATTGGAGGTGATCCCATTAACTTAATCTTGGGACAATTGGGCCCTTGACAGACCCAAATTGGGCCAAATGGATCAGCCCATTCAGACCTAGGTTACTTGGCCAGAGGTGGCATCGCCTGGGTTGGCGGTGGCATCGCCTAGGGCTCAGTCTCCGAGCTCTAGCTGGATGGTGTAACCGCCTCTGACAGAGGTGCAACCACCTGAGCTCGATCTCCGAGCTCTGGCAGGAGGTGCAACCACCCCTAACAAGCGGTGGCACCGTCTAAAGGCTCAGTCTTCGAGCTCTGCTAGGCGGTACAACCGCCAGACCCCGGAATTCCGGGAAATGACAGTTTTGAGCTCGGAATTCAAACTGGGTTGGGGCCTATAAATACCCTACTCTTTCAGCAATGAAAGAGCAACCAAAAACCATCGAAATCCTGATCTTACTCTATTATTTTTAGAGCTCAAAAGTGTTGTATGAGTTAAAAGCTCTCCTTCCTCTCTTCTTCCAAGTTTTGATTTGTTAAGAGAGGAAAGAAAATTCTATAAGGGTTGTCTCCTAAGCCCATCAAAAGGAGTGAAACTGTAAAAAGGTGGTTGGCCTTCGCCTATTGAAGGAAGGCCTCTAGTGGACGTCGGTGGAGGAAGCCAAAAGTGGATGTAGGTCAAGATTGACCGAACCACTCTAAATCTCAGTTTGCATTTACTTTGAGCATATTATCTTTACTGTAAACCTCCTCAATAGCTTACTGCCTTCTACGCATTTACGATCGTGTTTCAAAGTTCAGTATTTTCTGAATCGACGTTTAGACGTAAATCAATTTTATCGTACGAACATCATATTTCAGTTTGCGCTTACATTCTAATTTCCATCATAACTGCAAACTACCTTCATAGACTTTCTTTAACTGCATCTTGCTTGATCACAAGTTAAAGTGATTTACGAAACGGCTTTTCTACCGAAATTGCTCTTATCGTACGAACACAGTTTTAATCGTCAAAAGTTTTCCGCTTTAAAGAGGGTTTTTCGGTTGTTCGTCCACCGTTGTTTAACGGATTGGACTGCACTTATTGGAAAACTCGAATGAGAGTTTTCTTGATTTATATGAATTTGGATTTATGGAATATTATTGAAAACGGTTTTCAACTTCCCTCTAAACCGATGAATGAATGGTCGGATTTGGAGAAGTATTTTTCTTTAAACGCAAAGGCTATGAATGTCTTATTTTGCGCTTTGGACAAAAATGAGTTCAATTGGGTTTCTTTGTGCGAAACGGCTTTTGACATATGGCACACTCTTGAAATCATATATGAAGGCACTTCTAGAGTTAAAAATTTGAAAATCAACTTTTTGATGCATGATTTCGAGCTCTTTCAAATGAAGCAAAGCGAAACCATTGGTGACAAGTACACCCGTTTTACGGATGTCGTCAATGGTTTAAGAGCTCTTGGCAAATGTTTTTTAGATTTTGAACTTGTAAACAAGATTTTATGTTCTCTTTCTGAGAAGTGGGATTCAAAAGTAACTGCAATACAAGAAGCTAAAAACCTAAACAACTTACCATTTGAAGAACTAATTGGTTCGTTGATGACATATGAAATGGTGCACAATGCACATGATGAACAAAACAACCTTCCAAAGAACATGAAGGATTTGGAACCCTGGACAAATGAATACCACTTGAGCGATGACTCAAGTGATGAGGAAAATGATGAACTTGAACTTCGAACACTAAATCTTAATAAGTTTATTAAACAAAAATCAAAAATAAACAATGAACTTGAATGGAGGAAGAGGCCAAAGAAGAAGAACACAAAGTGGGATGAATCGAGCTCCTCTAAAAACGAGGAGAAAATTAAGAAAGGCGAGGTGGCAAACTATGCCTTAACCGCTTTCAATGATAAGGTAATCGAAATCCCCCTGATTTATTTTGAAATTACTTGATGCTTTCATGATGTATTTTCTTTTTTAGTCTAGAATTAATTTTCTTAAAAATTACATATTTAAAAATAAAAATACAAAAAATATGATCATGCTAGTAATTTCGAAAATGATAATATTACATATTTTATGATAAACAAACAAAATGATTTTGATTGAAAATATGAAATCGTGGTTAAGAAGTAATAATGTGTATCGTGTTTGATTAACATTGTTGAATGAAATCTTTGAAGTAATGCATAATGATGTAATGAAAATATTAAATGTTTTTGATACAATGATTGACAATTTTATGCATGAGATTTTAAGTTATACATGATGATAAGCATGTGTTATTTTCATTAGTGTATTTGAAAAACATATGGCAAAACCATGTCCGAATACATGAAAGTGTTAAATTTCATTTTTGAATTTTCTTGACCATAACAATTCATTTTTTAGAATATATTGATCTTGATGGTTTTATGACGAAATTCATTTTTCGATCCTAAATGTTGATGCATGTTTTTATTTAACATAAATGAAAAAGCATGCTAACATGAAATCAAATACTTAAAAAAAAGGAAAAATATATTATCAATGAAATTATGAATCTACCTATATTATGAATTTTGTGAATCATAAAAGTGATTTTGATGATTTAAATTTGAAATGAGTTTTATCAAAATCATGATATTGATTTCTTGGAATAACATGAGATTACCTTTGATGATCATTTTGATTCATAGAATTTTGGATTCATGACTTGGTATTACATTTGTTTATGAGATGGTTGAAATCTTCGTACCTTTGAATTCTTCCCTTCTCCTTTCAATTTTTGAATTTATGCATGTTATATGTTGAAGATTTAAAATCATGTTTTAGTATCATGCATATCTAAGAAATATTGATGTGACAAATTGAATGAGTTGAAAATGAATGATGATTTTTCTCTTGAATATAACTTGTGATATTTTTTATATAAATCATCATTTTGATTTCTCGACATTTGATACATGAGATTTTATTATAAATCAAAATTTCTCATTAATCGATCTTCTACGATTTTACTTGATATTCTCTTAAGAGGAGATTTTCTAAATGAATCATGATTTTTCCTTGTGAGTTCTTGGAGTTATTACTTGATTTTCTTTTAAAACAAGATCTCTTCTTTGTACTCCTATGATTTTTCTTGATATTTTATTTAAAGAAGATATTTACTATATGAATCATGTCTTTTGGTATTCAAATAATTTAATCCTTCATGACATGATTTCTTTGTATTTATGACTTGCATGGCTTGAAATGTTTTGGTATGATGCATGCAATGATGAAATATTCATGAAGTTAAAATAATGTATGCAATACTTATGATAATGATGTATATGATGTATTTATTGCATATGATGTGTATCATGAATGCTTTAAATGATGAATGTTTGGTATCATAATCAACATATTGATAAATGCTTAAAAATTTTAATGTTTGAGTATCATATATGATATGTCTATTAATGATGATTGATTTATTTTTCAATATCGTGCATAAAAAATAAGGTTTTTGAAATTATGTATGTTTTAATTTGAATATATAATGATGTACAAATAAGATTGATACTTACCTTTGTCATAATATGAAAATTGATATAAGGGTCTTCCTTTCTTTTTGACAATGACAAAGGGGGAGCAAGAATTTTTAGCTTGGACATCATGAAAAGAGGCAAACTAGCTAGCTTGCACAATTCAAGATGAAAGCAAAAATTGTACTTCTCAAAAGAGAAGATGCAAATGTAACATTTGCCAAATTATTTGCTTGTCTCATGTAAAACATTATCTCTTGCTAGTTTGGCATTTTGCTAGCTTGCACTTTGCAAAGAAAGCAAAAATTGCACTTCTCAAAAGAGAAGAAAGAGCTTGTTATCTTGAACATCACAAGCTTGCCTATCTTAAGAAACAAAAATTATAAAAGTGCTATCTTGCCTATCTCAAGAAACAAAACTTGCAACTTGCACATTGCAATAGGAAGCAAGAATCATGAGCTTACACAAGAAAGCTATCTTGCATTTGCTTTCGAAATTTTTGCTAGCTTGTATATTTTGAAACTTGCATATCGTAAAAATTGCTAGCTTGTAGTCTAAATAGAAGCAAAAAGTTGCTATCTCAAAAGAAGCAAATGTGCTATCTTGCCTATCTCAATAAGCAAAACTGCTAACTTGCACATCTAGCAAAACTTGACAAATTTGCATATTTCAAGAAGCAAGAGTTGCTTTCTTGAACATCTCAAAACTGCTAGCTTGTATGTTCTAAAATGTTATAATATTGCTAGCTTGCATGATGTAGAACTTGCTATCTTGAACATTACCAAAAGTGCTATCTTGTATGCTGTAAAACTTGCATATCTAAAACTTGATAGCTTGAATGTTCTAAGCATGATGTAATACTTGCTAAATTTTCTAGCTTCAAAACTGCATGATGATAAAACTTGATATTATGTTTTTCATGCAATGAGTTGAACTTATATTACAAACACAAAGAATAGTTGTACTTCTCCTTTTTGTTGATGACAAAGGAGGAGAAGTATGTTGATGACATGACATGTTATGCATAAGTTTATGATGACGTGTTGCAAGTATTCATGATGAATATTGCAATGACTTGAATTTAGTTTGAATTCAAAGTTCTATCAATATGGCATATTGATAGGGTGAGTTTGTTTAAACTCCGCGAGTTAAGTTTAACTTCGTCATCAATTGTTGTCATCATCAAAAAGGGGGAGATTGTTGAATCTCATATTTTGATGATGAAACCAATTGATAATTATGTTTATATTTTAATCTGCGTTTTGAGTGACGTAGGATGCTTCGATCAGGATGAGACAATTAAAGCAGGAAAAATTATGATGTGCCGGAGGAACATGTCAGAAGATCGGTCGATGTATCGACAGAAGGCTTTGGGCCGTGGACTTGGGCATCGGGCTAAGGATATCGAAGTTGCGGAGTCAACTGGCCGATTGGGCAATAGGCTGCACGAGAGGACGATGCGCCGAAGAATCGGACGAAGCGTCGAGGGACCAATGACATGCCGGACAACTTGGTTAATTGCTTAGGAATAATTGTCTCGATCAAAGTTTTGTTTTAAGAGTGCAGGATTAACTACGATGAAAGAAAGACATGCAGCAGGAGTTGCACCGGAGTCAAGACTATGATCACGTTGGGAGTTTAAGAGCTCGACGGAAGTCCGGATGGTCGTCGGAGGTTCTACGGGAACAAATCCGAGAAGTCCAGGAGCTTGCCAAAAGAAGCTCATCGAAACTCGCCAAGTGGATCGTCGCAAGTCCAGGAGTTTGCCGGAAGTCCGTCGGAGCATTGTCGGAGGTTCGTCGGATGTTCGTCGGAAGTTCGCCGGAAGCTCATCGGAAGAAGCGATTAACGCACCGGAGCAAGTTGCAGTAAATGTCTTAAGAGATTCGTAGTTAGCACGATGATTAAGTTAGAAATGGGAGGTGATCCCATTAACTTAATCTTGGGAAATTGGGCCCTTGACAAACCCAAATTGGGCCGAATGGATCAGCCCATTCGGACCCAAATTACTTGGCCAAAGGTGGCATCGCTTGGGTCGGCGGTGGCACCGCCCAGGGCTCAGTCTCCGAGCTCTGGCTTGGCGGTGCAACCGCCTCTAACAAAGGTGCAACCGTTTGAGCTCGGTCTCCGAGCTCTGGCTAGGCGGTGCAACCGCCACAGTCAGGCGGTGGCACCGCTTGAGCTCGGTCTCCGAGCTCAAGCAGGAGGTGCAACTGCCCCTAACAAGCAGTGGCACTGCCCAGAGGCTCAATCTTCGAGCTCTGCCAGGCGGTGCAACCGCCAGATGTCGGAATTCCGAGAATTAACAGTTTTGAGCTCGGAATTCAAACTGGTTTGGGGCCTATAAATACCCTACTCTTTCAGCAATGAAATAGCAACCAAAACCACTAAAATTCTGATCTTACTCTGTGATTTTTAGAGCTCAAAAGTGTTGTATGAGTTAAAAGTTCTTCTCCCTCTTTTCTTCCAAGTTCTGATCTTTCAAGAGAGGAGAGAAAATTTTGTAAGGATTATCTCCTAAGCCTGTCAAAAGGAGTGAAACAGTAAAAGGGTGGTTGGCCTTTGCCTATTGAAGGAAGGCCTCTAGTGGACGTCGGTGACCTCATCGGTGGAGGAAGCCAAAAGTGGATGTAGGTCAAGATTGATCGAACCACTCTAAATCTCGATTTGCATTTACTTTAAGCATATTATCTTTACTGCAAACCTCCTCAATTGCTTACTGCCTTCAGTGCATTTACAATCGTGTTTCAAAGTTCAGTATTTTCCAAATCAGCGTTTAGACGTAAATCAGTTTTATCGTACGAACATCATATTTCAGTTTGCGCTTACATTCTAATTTCCATTATAACTGCAAACTGCCTTCATAGACTTTCTTTAACTGCATCTTGCTTGATCACAAGTTAATGTAATTTATGAATCGGATTTTCTACCGAAATCGCTCTTACCGTACGAACGTAGTTTTAATCGTCGAAAGTTTTCCGCTGCAATACCCCCCCCCCCCCCCCCTCTTAGTACTCTTGATCCTAACAATTGCTATCATAGCCCAGTATTTCTCATTTCGGATTTACACCCAAGAGAAATGGCTCTTCATGGCTTTAAAAAGGGTTTTTCGGTTGTTCATCCACCATTGTTTAACGGATTGGACTACACTTATTGGAAAACTCGAATGAGAGTTTTCTTGTTTTCTATGAATTTGGATTTATGGAATATTATTGAAAATGGTTTTCAACTTCCCTCTAAACCGATGAACGAATGGTCGGATTTGGAGAAGAAGTATTTTTCTTTAAACGCAAAGTCTATGAATGCCTTATTTTGTGCTTTGGACAAAAATGAGTTCAATCGGGTTTCTTTGTGCGAAACGGCTTTTGACATATGGCACACTTTTGAAATCACAAGAGAGGACGATGTGCCAAAGAATTGGATGAAGCGTCGAGGGACCAATGACATGCCGGACAACTTGGTTGATTGCTTAGGAATAATTGTCTTGATCGAAGTTTTGTTTTAAGTGTGCAGGATTAACTACGATGAAAGAAAGACATGCAGTAGGAGTTGCGTCGGAGTCAAGACTATGATCACATTGGGAGTTCGAGAGCTCGACGGAAGTCCGGACGGTCGTCGAAGGTTCTGTGGGAACAATTCTGAGAAGTCCAGGAGCTTGCCAAAAGAAGCTCGTCAGAACTCGCCAAGTGGATCGTCGCAAGTCCAGGAGTTTGCCGGAAGTCCGTCGGAGCATTGTCGGAGGTTCGTCGGATGTTCGCCGGAAGTTTGCTAGAAGCTCACTGGAAGAAGCGATTGAAGCACCAGAACAAGTTACAGTAAATGTCTTAAGAGATTCGTAGTTAGTACGATGATTAAGTTAGAAATGGGAGGTGATCCCATTAACTTAATCTTGGGGCAATTGGGCCCTTGATAGACCCAAATTGGGCCGAATGGATCAGCCCATTCGGACCCAGATTACTTGGCCAAAGGTGGCACCGCCTGGGTCGGCGGTGGCACCGCCTGGTTCGGCGGTGGCACCGCCCAGGGCTCAGTCTTCGAGCTCTGGCTGGGCAGTGCAACCGCCTCTGACAGAGGTGCAACCGCCTTAGCTCGGTCTCCGAGCTCTGGCTGGGTAGTGCAACCGCCCTAGTTAGGCGGTGGCACCGTGTGAGCTTGGTCTCCGAGCTCTGGCAGGAGGTGCAACCGCCCCTGACAAGTAGTGGCACCACCTAGAGGCTCAGTCTTCGAGCTCTACCAGGCAGTGCAACCGCCCCAGTCAGGCGATGCAACCGCTAGACCTTGGAATTCCGGGAATTGACAGTTTTAAGCTCGGAATTCAAACTGGGTTGGGGCCTATAAATACCTCACTCTTTCAGAAATGAAAGAGCAACCAAAAACCACCGAAATCCTGATCTTACTCTGTGATTTTTAGAGCTCAAAAGTGTTATATGAGTTAAAAGTTCCCCTTCCTCTTTTCTTCCAAGTTTTAATCTGTCAAGAGAGGAAAGAAAATTCTGTAAGGGTTGTCTCTTAAGCCCATCAAAAGGAGTGAAACTGTAAAAAGGTGGTTGGCCTTTGCTTATTGAAGGAAGGCCTCTTATGGACGTCGATGTCCTCGTTGGTGGAGGAAGCCAAAAGTGGATGTAGGTCAAGATTAACCAAACTACTCTAAATCTCGGTTTGCATTTACTTTGAGCATATTATCTTTACTGCAAACATCCTCAATAGCTTACTACCTTATGCGCATTTACGATCGTGTTTCAAAGTTCAGTATTTTCCGAATCGGCATTTAGACATAAATCAGTTTTATCGTATGAACATCATATTTCAGTTTGCGCTTATATTCTAATTTCCATCATAATTGCAAACTGCCTTCATAGACTTGCTTTAACTGCATCTTGCTTGATCACAAGTTAAAGTGATTTACGAATCGGCTTTTCTACCGAAATCGCTCTTATCGTATGAACACAGTTTTAATCGTCGAAAGTTTTCCGCTGTACTAATTCACCGCCACCCCACCCCCCCCCCCCCCGCCCCCCCCTCTTAGTGCTCTTGATCCTAACAAAGATAACATCACAGATTCACTAAAAAGTCATCTTAAATTATCTTTGAGCATCACAGGGGTCTCATGGGGATTATACATATAGGTGATTGGCTTTAGGTTAAGTGGGAGATTGCTAGTCATAGGTGCCCTGCAAGTTAATCACATGAGTGATGACACGTATGATATGACATGCACTCTTTTTGCTTATTATATTATTTAGCATTTTATCACTTATATTGCTTGTTGCATATATATATATATATATATATATATATATATATATATATATATATATATATATATATATATATATATATATTGTGATGTCTATGTATTTCTATAATGGGAATTGGATTGTGATGAGATCATGATAATGAGACCGATTCACCTTTAAACATAGACCCTAAATAATACTGGTCATAGGTTACTCAAGAGGGATATTGAGATAACCGGACAGAATAGTATATTGTATACTCATCCATATGATGGAGACAACTGGTCTCATAGCTACTCATGCGGGGACACTAGGACTACAATGAATTTGCTAATTGGAGAATGAGTTCACTAATTGATCCGCTCATGGAATACTGGATGGTTGATGATGCCTTATTGTCGGATAGCGATTCTGTCGTCTCAGTGGTGTATTTGGTCCTTAAACTTGAGACAACATGGATGTCCTATATGAGTATAGGTTTAGAAGTTTCAGATTTGAGCCGGTCATCGAGAGTGGCAACCAATCTTATAAGAAATATTGAGTGTCGATAGAGGATTATATACTCTCGGTGTCATGAGAGGAATATCTCATGTATTCTTGCTCAGACAAATCCCTAGCTAGGGTCATTCGGATTGAGAGAGAAAGAGTTCTCCAGGAGAATCCGATTAAAGCGAGACATAAGTATAAACCGTATGGGTCTGACAACACCATGCCCGGTATACAATCTATGAGATATTAGATGAATGAGGTGTTAGGATCAATTTGGCACTAAGAAGGGGGGTGAATTAGTGCTTACGATAAAAATATCGATTTTAAAAAATTATGTTCGATGAAATCGATATCGGAAAAGTGTGCTTGACTTAGAGTAAGTGAATAAAGCAATTAACTCAAAAAAATAATAACAAAGATAATGAAAAGTAGAATAGAAATTGCACATCGAGTTTATAGTGGTTCGGTCGTCGTGTCCTACATCCACTCCCGATTCCTCTTCACTCGAGGCCACCAACTTCCACTACCGATCTTCTTTCAATGGGCGAAGATCAACTACCCTTATAACTTTTTTATCTTTTCATAGGCTCAAGTTAGAACCTTTACACCTCTAGACCTCACTCCTCCCTTAGAAGCCTTCTAACTCTAGGAGGAAGAGACTTACTAAACTTAAAGAGATTACAACATTTTTTCATCTTAGAATTATTTCCTCTTTTTGCTCAATTCTTACATCTCCATGCAAAAATAGCTGGGGTATTTATAGACCCTAAATGACTTCAAAAATAGAGGCAAAAAAGGTCTCATCCTAGGTCTGACGGTACCACCGCTTGTGCTGAGTGGTACCACCACTTATGCTAGGTGGTACTATCACTTGTAGCACTGATAGTGGAAAATACCACTGTCCAATTTGGTGGTACCACCACTTGACATAGTTTGGGAGATTATGTTTGAGCGGTACCATCGCCTACTCTGGCAGTACCATAGCTTGACACAATCTGGGAGCCTATGTCTGAGCGGTACCACCGCCTAGTCTGGCGGTACCACCGCTTGACCTTGCTACAGGACACTTAATGGGCCAAACAATAAGTACAATTCAGTCACGATTCAAGCCGAATTAGCCCCTAATTGTGTTAACATTGTTTCACCCCAATACCAACTAAATTAGACCTAAACTAATTCGATCTAGATAAATTATTACAAAGTACAAATTATATATTGTCCGGCATGTTATTGGTTCTTCCGGCGCTTTGTCCAATCTTTCGGTGCATCATCCTCTCCTTCGACATATTGTCCAATCGGTATGTTGACTCCCGTAACTTCTAATCTTCTTAGCGTAATATTCAATGCTTCGACCCGATGCCCGAACTCACGGCATGAAGTTCTTCTACCGGCACATCGACGGATCCTCTAGCCCGATGTCTAATCTCCTGATATGTTTTACTCCGACCCAACGTTTGATTCTATGCTATTGATTGAGGCTGATCGTCATAATCACCTCTATGATACTCGAATCGATAAAGTTCGGATTCAGTTAGATTTATCAAGTAACTAAATCAACGCATGCACTAGAGAACGAGGCAAAGGCCGCCTCCATTAATGTAGTATGTCATATGGATTCTAAGTGCTGATTAATTTAAGTGAATGCAGTGTCATCTTCGAGCAATTGATATGGAGAGATTAATTTTCCATTGATGAAGTATGAGGTTGCATTTTGCTCATGTAAGCAAGAGAATGTCACTTTTACAATCGTAACTTTGATCAATCTGGTTATATCATATCATACACATCATAATGTTTTATTTGTTAAGAGTACTCGAACGACATGCAATTTTGACTGTGTTACAAGAGTTTTTGATTGTTTGATTTGATGTGTTGGGAATTGAAGGCAACCAAAAGTATAATATCCA
This sequence comes from Musa schizocarpa, assembly GCA_900464855.2. Classification (NCBI taxonomy): domain Eukaryota; kingdom Viridiplantae; phylum Streptophyta; class Magnoliopsida; order Zingiberales; family Musaceae; genus Musa; species Musa schizocarpa. The sequence continues at coordinate 30,381,025 of LS990917.1, read as the reverse complement.
ACAACATCTGGTGTTTGGAGATGTCCAAACTTGGTTAGACTTCATAAAAAAAAAATACAATAGGTTAAACTTAAAAGTTCGTGTAATATTTAAGTTAGAAAGGGGGTTCAAAAGATCCTAAAGATTTTATCTAGTACATACAAGAGAGATTTAGTTAAACGATATACCTAATGAATTTTATAGTGTCTCTTAGTGATAAGTAAAGAATGACATAATGGACACATGGTCGTCACATAGTTGACGAATCAATCGTCAAAAGATTACGTCAACCCTACGAGGTCCACACATGACGATTAGATCTGAAAGACACGTGATCGTTGTGGGTGATATGAGACTGAGCGATCAATTATTCATATCCTGTGAATGCCGTAGATAGCTAACATGGGCTTAAGGTATGACAAACATCACTTGATACCTCTGCCCAAGGTATATTGCACATCCCTCTCTTATTACCAATCATCCCGAGCATAATCATCTTCGGGTCAAAGACCTCCAATTATGCACTCTAACATAACTCATAGTCAACACTAATCGACTGGTTTGATTAATATGAACTATACAATTAACTTGATCGTCTACTGGATATTTGTCAAGAGTGCCCCTATTTAATTTTTTAGGTTCAATACATCTACAAATAATACATCTATAAATAGTGATATGGAGTAAGACTTAGAACGGGCTTCCATTATATTTGAATCACAATCACGGACAAACAAAATCTGTACGAACACTTGAATATTTATTTAAGTAGATATTTAATTAGGATGATAATTATGTGGAATCATTCAGTGTTACCTGACGTAAAGAATCGATAGAATCATTAAACATTACATTTAACATTGTTGTGCACTATATTAATTTGATGGGATGTTTGGTTGTTGCCTTGGGCTGAGACACCCGAGTTAGTGTCGAGCTAATTATTATATCATTCGATAGTTAGTCAACATAGCAAATTCCACACAATCAATTTGTTAAGGTACATGTTAAATAAAATAGGTGCTTTCATGTTTCGCTCGGGAAAGGGAAATTGGACGGTGGGATGGAATTTCAACCCGAACCCAACATATAACTAAGCCAACCCAAACCGACGCGACCCGGTCTTATAATCAGATTGAGCCGGGCAGGTTTCGGGTTCGGTCCAACTCTGTACCCTGCTTGAGTGGTAAATCGTGTTCCCTGTCCCCGCCGAGGGACTTATTCTGCACCTGCACCCACAGATATCCTGATGCACACCAACCGTGATAGACGAACGAGCCGGAGGAGCTTGGTACATCCACTTTCCTTTTATCCTCGTTGGATAAGGTTCGTGCCCTTTCATCTTCCACAAACCCGTGCAACACAGGTTTCTGACAACAATGGTCGGTCTAACTCACCTACGAGTGAAAGTTTCCTGTTGCGTCAGGTCAGTGAACGATCAACAACTTGTCACGTCATCATCCCCGACTCAAACTAGTTGGATTAAACGGTAGCAAATCCAATACCTTACCTGCAAGTCTCTTCTTTCCATGTATTTTATCCGTCTCTACGGTGGAAACAAATGGCAGAATGAGAGGAGGCATGGGGAAGAAATATGAGAGGGAAAAAAACTTGATTCTTTTCATGAACACTACTTTTTTGGGAAAAAGACAAAGAAGGGATGGTGGGGGGAGGTGGGGCAGTTTGGCTCCCGAGGAAGAGTCCAGACAGAATAATTTCACACCACAGAGCCTTTCTTTTCCCGCCGTCCTGTAATTTGACAGAAACTCGCCCTCTGATTTCTTTTAACTTTGGTTGAGGGGATCACAGAGTCATCTACGATTTTAAACACCTCCCTTGCGCCATAAGCGACACAGGAGTAGTTCAGCACAGCGAGTGAATATAATACTGTGAGGAGTTCAGCGCAAAGAGTCGAGTTACAGGGAGGGGTGGGGGATTTGGGGAATAAAGGCTACAATGATTGTGGTGTCAAGAAAGGACGACGGTCAGTGTCAAATTACAGGCGACAGAGACGGGGGAGTGGGACCACTCTCGGAACAAGGTCAGAAATAAGGGCAATGGCTCATGGATGGGCCCTTAACGCCGTTACTCGGATGCCGAGTCACGGGAAGATCAGGATAAGGCCGGCCGAGGAGCACAAGATGCTCGCGTCGACTCACCTACTGGATTTCCGAGATCACCCCCATGAGGCAATGAGAGGGGAAGAGAGAATGGGGCAGTTTGGTCAGTTCGAATAGTATACCCCCGCTGTGGACGTGCAGTTCAACCACGCGGAATTGGAGACGGTACGATCATGTCGTCATCCTACCATCGGCCAGCGTTGGAGTAGAGCTGATTAAGAAACTGGACGAGACCGATACCTGACGGGGTATGATCATGACACCATAAAGAGAAGAATAGGGAGAGACCTTTATATTAATGTTTCGGCCACACTCGCTATATGTTTCCCCTTCAGGAACCGCCTCGGGCACTGCTGCGTATGAAATGCAGGAGCTTGATAAAGCATCTATACAAAAACTAATAAACAGTGCATAAAATACTGGAAAAAGGAACAAGTACCATGTAATTGCTGCGCCACCCCGAGTGTTACTAGAGATAATTTTATTTTTTATAATTTTATTTATTATTTTCAGCTATTACTAATTTAGTCATAGGACGTCGCTTCTTACAAGCCCCTCTCATAAAAAGTAGGAGAAAAGGGTGGCAGCGTAATTTGATAAGGTTTCCTTTTTAAACATTTTCCTCAAAGGTAAAAAAAAATTAAGGAAAAAAAAAGAAAATTAGGGCTTTTCAGAGAGAACGGAAGCCAGGCCGGTGACGACCTTGGCTCCCTTGTGAGACGCCTTGGGCTTCACCTCCGGCAGTTCCCACGCCGGCGCCGCCACCACCACTTCCGCTCCCTTCCCCTCCGCCTCCCGGGGTTCCTCCGCCGACCCGGCGGCGGCAACGCTCCCGCCGTTCTCACTTTTAGCTTTCCCATCCGATTCGGCAATCTCTACGACTTGGGCTGCTCGCATAGGATCGGCGGGAAGGATCGATCGCTCATAGGGAGCGAGCCATTTTGAGCGCAGGTACTCCGGCTTCCGCCACGGCGGGAAGTGCAGGCCCTTCTTCTTGAGGCTATGCCTCGCCGCCTCCGAGACGACGGCGACGATCTGGTCCACCCGGTCCACCTTCCCGACGAAGACGGACGGCAGGGACTGAAGCAACGCAGCGTAGCTCTTCGTCGACCGCGCGATCTCGAACTCCGACCGGAAGTCCACGTCCACTAACAGCCGCTCGAGACCGACGAATACGTCGATGTACTCGTGCTCGCCTGCCGTCAATTGATTGGCCAACACCCCCGGCGCCATCAGTCGACGACCGAAACGGAGAAAAGAAGCGGCGGGTTAAGGAAGTTAGACGGAGGAGGAACGTACCGGCGGGAAAGGACGGGGTCTTCTCCCACCGCGACTTGCAAATGGCGGCGTCGTAGCCGAGCGATCGGAGCCCGTCGGCGATCGCCTTCATATGCTCGTCCTTTTGGTTGCAATTCTTGCACTTCTCCACGACGCTGGACGCGTCCGCTAAGAGATTCCTCTCGGCGAGGGTTGCGCAAACCACCAAACCCTGTTGCAATCCATTTCCTTCTAAAAAAGGGAATATTACGGGTGTTGAGATAACGAAATCAAGTGCATAAGAAACCGACGATACCTTAATAACCTCGGCGGCAGAGACGACCGGAGGATCGCCGGCGTTGGAGGAGGGGAGGAACTCGAGGTCGTCATCGGAGCTGTCGTCGCAGTTGCCGTGGAAGCAGTTACAGCGGCTGCGACCGCACCGGGACGAGGGCTTCTCGCCACTGTCCTCTATGAAGTTGCGGACCATTTTGTCCAGGCAGACGGAGCTCGGCTCTAGATCAACGCCACCGGCGAGCCGCTCCGCCGACGAGATCCGAAGGACGCCGGGAAATTGCCGCTCGAACAGCCGCTTTAGCCTCCACTTCGGCACGGGCTTTACTTGATCACTCAGCAGCACATCGATCGCGTCGATCGGCTGGATCTTCATCGGAAACGGCATGTTCTCACCAAAATCGAAACTGGAAGCTAGTAAAACTCATCTCCACGCAGCAAATCAAGCTAGAGACGATGATATCCGAGATCGATGACAAGATCGGTGCCGATTTCAACAGCCAAAAGTAGTCCCAACATACGATTCGAGGAAACAAAATCGCCACACAATAATAACAACCAAAATAGTGGAAAGAAAATTACAATCGCGATCAGTAACTCGTCGACGAACACAATCGTCCAAAACTAAACCAAGAAAACAGAGGACCGCGAGATTCTTTACGATCCTTTGCAACCAAATCAGGTATCAAACAGGGAATGACTTCCTACGGCGAGTCGCTTCGCCACAAGGTTTCCGATGGAGAGGGGCGAAACGGAGACATTTACGATCTCCGTCCATGGCGCCCAGCGGCCGGCGATCGGCCTGAAGCCCCGATTCTCGCGTCCATTCTTCGGGTCCTCCGGCGGTGGCGATCCTTGGGGGACTGGGGAGTTCGTGAGGAGAGAGCCGGTGTTTGGGTGGGGTGGGGCGCGGGGCAGTTGTAAAGGGTTCGGAATGGGGCGAACGGGGAGGGAGGAGTGGGTAGTGCTGACTAGGACAACACGCGTCATCCTACGTGTCCCTTGTTGATCCGAAACCATACGGAAGACGGTTTCTGGTACGTTGGCCGGTTTCACGAACAGCGGTTTCGACGGGGTCATCGACGACACGCGTCCAGTCAGGGAAATCATGATGGACTTCAAATCACTATCTTATCTCCGGTTATCCTCTGCAACCACGCTTTTGCCACTCCACTTCCTGGTGTGCCATCTGCTAAAGTGTCAGTAACGTTATTAGTGGCTATAGGTAGTGGCGAATGCCCAAAAGGGGGATTTCCGTTCACGCGTACGAGATCATGTACCCAATCACACCGCCTGAGGTCCGACGCGTGTCCCATGCCTACTGCTCACAGGTTTAGGCACGGATAAGCAAACGTAATCAAGACGGAAGAAATTAAATCAATGATTAGGGTGGCTTTCGAATGATGAGGTCTCATTGCGGGGTTTTGGCGTCTTGTGATGATCAACGATGTCGGGTGAACGAAGAGGGCGGGGCCCGATGCGCAGCATCCCAATAGGTGATGAAAGCGTGGATTGGACTCGATCATTGCGTGCCGCTAAACTTGGCTGTAAACTCGGTTAGCCAGTTCCACAAGAAACATATATCGATCAAGTCATTCTTGCTTGCAGACAAGTCATGTCCATGTTGCTCCACTTGTCCGTGACAAATTTATGACCTATATATATATATATATATATATATATATATATATATATATATATATATATATATATATATATATATATATATATATATATGATCGAACAATTTATATGTAATTTGGTTTTCTCATGCATTTACTTCCTGTGATGATCATGGAATTAACCATTGCCTAGCTTTATGTGTAATTTGACAAGTTTTACATGATATGTCACGGCATGATCATGTCAGATGTCTTACTGCTTTTGTAGTGGAAGAGATGTAAACCAGGTTGAGTCTACCTGATTTCTTAGGACACGGTTGATCTTACATTGTCAAATAATGGAGTTGGAAGAAGACAAAAGAAAAGGACAGATCATGACGCATTCACATTGATTGCAACGATTACACCTCAATAGTTTGTGTTATTTTTCATGTAAATTTATCAAAATAAATAGTACATGTGTCTTTAATTAGTAGGCCAGCTGAAAAAAACACTAAAGTTGATATTTGTTCCTTCCATCACCTTTTTTTTCCATCGCAAAGGAGACTGTTAATTATTTTTTCATTAAAAATCATTTTACCATTTTGTTTGCAATCAAATATGCAAGAAAAGCTAAGGTTTTCTTTTCGATGTAGAAAAATAAGTAAATAAATATTCTTAAGAAATAATCTAGATTATTTGAACTTCTTACCAATTAAATACTTGCATTTATCTCAATGTGATTTCACCAGCAAATAGACAGCCAGAGGCACAAAAGAGAAATGTGGTGATGACAATAATCCTGTATAATTAAATCTCCACAGTGATGGAGGGCTAAAGTTGTGCAGATCTCATTCCTTACAAAGCTTCCCTGCTGAGGATGGTGAATTGGATGAGATGTCATAGTCCTTCTACACTCAACTGTGGCCATATACATGGACACCCATGCCTTCCTGCTTAAAGTTGCTTAGAACATTTCTCATGTCTTCTGGTTTAGAAGGAACCCTAGGTTTTATCAAGTGGTCATGCAACTCCCAAGGATGGTCCCAAAACCACGTGCTGGCATTCCTTGTCAATACTGTAGTGCCTGTGGCTCATGGGCAGGAACTGCTGCTAAAAGTTCGAACAAGAAACCTGCAAGTGTTTGCTTGAGCAAGAAGAGTCCATAGATTTTATGCAGCTCACATCAAGCAACTTTCTTGAGGTTTCTGTCGAGATAGATGTCTTGGAACTAATAGGGAAGTTTGTTTCTAGAGGGTTGGAACTGGGAAAATTATGTCACAGGAAAAAAGAGACCATAAAATCATAGAGATTTTGATTCTGGGAAGATAAACCACTTTTAATGGTGTGATGCTTCCTCCCTGAAATTGATGGATTCCTCTTGTAATTTTGAGTAATTTTAAAGGTAGCTGTTGTCTTCCTAAAGCTGGTTGGTTCTGATTTAATTTGCCAACAAAAATCACTATAAATCATATGTACTCTCTTAAAAATGCCAACAGTGTTATCAATTAATACCATACATCATGTCATATCAACTTTGCAATATTCCACAACCTATGATCAGTTATATGAGAGTTTTTGGGATGAACAAACGGAAAACGATGCAATAAAATGGAACACAAAAGTCAAAACGGATGCAAGTAAGCTGAGAGTCTTGTGATGTTGAAGACACTATTATTGTCTGCTGATCTGAGCTCTGGTTACATAAGCAGTAACATATTGTATAGTGCATGTCACATCCCGAATTTATAAAAAATTAATAAATCAGTAATTTATTATCCATAATTTACGTAATAAATTTTCTCATTTTCTTTTCATTATCTTTGAATTCAAATTATTGTCTTTACAGTAATAGATATTTTATTAGTTAGAAAATTGACATATTCTACATAGGGTCACAAGTCTGTTCCACCCAAGCTTCAGATCTATTACATAATAGTAGATTATTCTAAAAATAAATATAAAATAAAAATACATCAGCAACCACACAAGTAGGAACCTAAGAAAAATCATAAAAATAATCTTCAATATTCATGAAATATAAACAAATATCAATAATTCAATATGAAAATATATCTATTCATCATAAAACTTATGCATCAGAAAAATAATGATAATTTCTTACATAATAAACAAAATCATACATCAGCCACATGCAACACATACATAATAACAAAGGCGTATATCACCCAATGATACGGTCTCTCAATAACGAATGGAGAGGCATATTCCATGGGATGGATTCTTCCCAACAACGGATGGAGATAATCCATATCGCACTCCCAACAGCGGATGGAGTGGTATCCCTCACTCGCCCAAGTGGGAATACGTTCTTCCCAACAGCGGATGGAGGAACCATCTAACCATCATGTCTGACGACCCGTTAATCCCCGAAGGGAATCGTCATACCTACCCTCGACAAAGATACATAAACATTCATGATCATTCATTTACACTCATTCAATCACTCACGCATACATCAAGAAATCAATATGATTAAATATTATGAGAGACTATACTTGATGTAAATCTACTAGACTATGTTCATTGGTGGCTCCACACTATGATGGGCCCGTAGCTCCTTTCACATGTTGCACTCCCAATGTGAACTACTAGTCTAATCACATCTACTATATGATACTTATCATATCAATATCATAAATATAGAAAACCAATAATCATTTTTAAACGACACCTTCAAATAAAATCTTTAAATTCATCAAATTATAAAAGCATTAAACATCAATATCTCAATAGTTCTTTATCAATCAAAACTCTAATTGGAATAACTCAATTGACTTAAACCAAACTCAATTCGATTATGATCTAACGGAACCAATATCAAATCGTTATGGAACCGATATAGAATCACCCTAAATTGGTCTAATTAGATTTGATTGATCTCGATTAGATCAAATAAGTTTGAACCAATCAAGTTAGTTTAGAATCACCCTAAATCAGTTTTAACTGATCAAACCTATTTGATTTCGTCAATTAATGAGCTCAAACCAATACAGAAGGAGATTGGATTATGTCGTATAGTACTAACTCAAACCGAACCAACCCACTTGAGTCTTGGGCGGGTCATATACATTGCATATACCTGTTCCAGATACTAGGTTGAGTTAAGGTACAACGGACTATATAAAAGGAGTGACGATATGTCTAATACCAATCACGTAGCTGGGTAGGCTTAACTTCATGGACTAGACTAAGCCTCACTTATAAGTTGGGTTGGGCCTTACCATTGAACTAGGCCATGCTTGGCTCACGAATTGATTATAAACACATGAGTTGGGATCATATCTGACCCCTAGATTGAGTTATACCTAGTCACATAAGCTGGCCCATGCTTAGCCACATGGTTAGGTTATACCTTACCATATGAGTTGGGTTATACATGGCCATATGGACTGGATTGTATCTAGCCACATGAGTTGGTCCATGCCTAACCACATGGTTGGGTCGTAGCTTATCGCATGGACTGGGTCATACATAGCCATATGGATTAGATCGTACCTAGCCACATGGGTTGGGTCATGACCACATAGGCTAGGTTGTACTTAGTCACATAAGCTAGATTGTACATGATCACATGGTCTGAGTCGATTGGATCTGATCGATCAACTTGACTCAACTCAGACCCCAATTAGATTCCTCTTATCAAATTAAATTTTAATATTTAAAATTATTAAAAAATACTCAAATATATTAATTAAATATTTAAATTTATGATCTAAAATTTAAAACTAATTACATTATAGAAATTCACACATAATTCTTGAAACATAGATATAACTAATTAAATAAATTAGAACTATTATATTAAATAAAATTTTAATAATTAAATCAATATTAAAATTCACTTAAGCTTAAAAGATCAATACAAATCAAATAATAAATCTAACATTACAAATCAATTATTATTATTTAAAAATCATGAAAATTTGGAATTAAAACATCATCATTCATTATAAAATTGTAACAATCTCAGTGTCAAGATTTCAAAACACAAATCAAAGCTAATTAAAAAGAAAGAATCCTACCTCTCTTCGATTATCCTTTCCTTGATATAATCTCCTCAGAAAGTCATCTCCTCAATTCTTCTATTGTTAGGCCCAGTAGAAAACGAGAAATGAATAGTCCCTTTATAAAGAAGAAGATGAGATCTCCCCGAAAGGTAAGTAATAATTTAATTTTTATTTTTAATTTATTTTACATTTGCTTTCACACACAAAAAAGTAATATAATATTTATTTCTTATAGTTCACACACAAAAATGGAATGTAAACTATTTACTTCCTAAATATCAAATCACTCATTAGGAAATAAATCAATTAGTAAAATTCCTAACTTATCCATATGATTAAGGAAACCATATCGATGATCACAGTGCAAGTAAGGATCTGTCGTAATTAGGTACATCATTACTTCATCACCATTCTAGCAGTCTTAGAAAAAAGATTAACTATTCAATTTTGAAGTCATTGAAAAATATTTTGTCACTGCCATTTATGAATGATATTGATGGCATTACCAAGAGATTCCTTCCTGCAGTGAGCTTCTTGAAGGAATCGACACCCTCATTCTTGTGGCTCTGACTTGTTGCCCAAGTGTTCTTGTTAGATTATTACCATGATTCCACAGATTGAAGTTTCTAAAGTACTCCCACTCGAACCAGTTAAAGCTTAAGATAGCTGAAACAAATATGAAACATCATCCTATTTGATCACTATAATCAGTCTTATTTTGAGCCAACCCATGTGACTGTTTTGTTCTTTCTTCTATCCCTCTGTTGGTGCTATTTTTTCAGTACACAAAGGGCAAGATATTAGATGTTAGTTCCATCAGCACTCATTGTTCCAACCACCATATCATGACAAACACTAATGAATTTGTTAGGCAGAAATAGAACATGATGTCCTCAAATGCTAAGCTTTCTGAGTTCTTTGTTGTGACTTTATCATGTCGACATCACAGTAGGCAAAAGTCATATATGTCCGCACTGGGAAGTAACAGTTCTTTCTCATCGTGCTAAACTTGAAGTCATCTTGGCCTAATCCTTTTCCTCCTCCTCGTCTTATAAGCCACTGGTTCAATCCTTTTCCAACGGAGCAGTGCCATTGCTGTTCCTCATCAAACTTTATATGCAAGAGTGTTCTTTGACTCCGCAGCAAATTCCTTGCTCCCTGCATCGGTTTCAGCCTGTGAATCCATTTAGTTGTTTCCCAAAACCATAGACAAACAATTTGTGCTTTCAGCCGCATCATCATTCACTGAAGCAGCAAACTCATCGAAATGAAGTGCATGTTTGTACTCAGATTGACGAAGCTTTCTACAGTCTTGGCATCTCAAGGATGCGAACTTATATTCTGCAAATTCTCCATCTGGGTTGCACACAGATCCTGGCAGAAGAGAGCCTTTTCTTTTGGGCATTTACACAAGCTTCTCTCGGTCGACCATGGGCAGCGCGAATCTTAAAGCTGCCACGGCCTCATGTTCCTACTCGGATGTAGATTTTCTTCGGGCTTCGATGGCATGCGGAATCCGCACTCTTGAATTGGATTCTATTTTCCTAATTGGTTCCGGATCGAAGCGATATGGACCGGATGTGAGTCCAGTAAAGGCCTACAGCAAATCCGGGGACGAAGTCGTCGTCGAGTCGATTATCGGAATATAAGTTGTGTCCTGACCGCATTCTCCTCTCGATCATTGAGGTTCAGTATGAGGGCACTTTGGGAACTCCCGTCCTAAGTATATGAAGATTACTATTTGTAATACTTTTTTATTATTTATAATTTGGTCTTAAGAATTTTAAATATTTATAAATTATTTATTTATAAATATATATCCTTTATTTATAATTTAATTCTAATAACAATTTTTCACTCTATACTTTTGATTTTCTTTCTTCTTATCATCTTCTTAATCGTATGGAAAAAATTGATGAAATAAGATGAATTAAAAATAAAAAATAAAATTTAATATTTATTATAATATTTAATATTTTTAAAATTGTATAAATTTTATAATAGCTTAACAGAGATTATATCTTTTAATTTAAAAAGATGTCATGCGGAGAGGTAAAGGCAATAGGGTGCGTATTGAGGGATGTGGGAAGAAAAAAATAAAAGGATCGTAAGTAATAAAATATTATATTATTAATTTTTTAAGAGACTATAAATAGTAAAGAAAAAATTCTAAATGATAAGCTCCAAGTCCGTCCACATTTTAGCCCTCTCGTAATTTCTACCCTCTCACGCCCGCTTTGGTGCTGAGATCGGAAAGCCAGAGAAGTGGAAGAGGTACTTCTTGCTCTCCCTTGACATCCTTCGGATCTTGGGTCGTTCTTCTCGACTCGAGGATGGTTTCTTCGCCTTGGGGCTCTGATCGTGGCTCTTTCCGGTTGTGTTCGGCGTTAGATTCTGGGTTTTGGAGGAGGAATTTAAGGTTCCTCTGTCGTACTTCTGTTTCTAGCGTTTCGTTCGTCGTTAGGGGGCCAGTTCTCGTTGGATTTAGCGTTTTAGGTGCAGGTTTTGAGTTTGTGATGTTCTCATCTGGGTTTTGGCTTGATGCTTGGCTTGGGTTTTAGGGAGTTGACAGATGGCAGGAAAGGGAGGAAAGGGTCTTCTCGCGGCGAAGACGACGGCAGGGAACAAGGACAAGGACAAGAAGAAGCCCGTATCGCGGTCGGCCCGAGCCGGGTTGCAGGTAATTTTTGTTGATCTGTCTTCAGTCCTTGGTCAGCTTCCGACAACGTTGCTTCTGATAGATGGTTTACATTTACATGGGACTGTGTAGGATTAGGGTTTATCTTGCTGTTGTTTCAAATGCGCTATCCTGTTATTAGAGTTGTGGTTTGGGATTATTGATAGATCCAATGCATCTAACGTGGTAGTAGTTTAACATGCTGTGGTTTCTGAAAGACTCATATTTGATATGTTGGTTCAGTCTGGAAAACGAAGATGCCACTGTCGTTCATATAGGACCATTTATTTATTCGGTAAAAGAACGTTTCTTTCGGCTTTTTGCCCAAACAAATGCAAGCACAAAGGCTTAGGGAGGGCGCTTGAAGAGTTTCCACTGAGTGTGCACAAAGTCTAAGGGCACTTCCTTTCACCTTTGTCAGTGGTTGTCTTTTGTTTCTTCTCATGCCACCCCCTCAGCAATGGTGAGCAGTTACCAGCATCTCATAGAGAGAACAGATTACTGACCGGAGAAGATCCACTAATCATCAAGGTCTTTGGCCTTTTATAAATTTCGTTTCTTGTTTTCCTTTTCTCTGGTTGCTCTTATGCAGATCGGTTTACATCAGTTTGTTGTCACATTCTTTAGTAGGATGAACTCTGATTTTTTTCATCTTTGATATTGGTTTCTTTCTTTAGGGAATTCTGTTATTAAAAAATCATGTTTTGGATCAATTTGTCAAAGTAAAAGTTTCCTTATCTGAAGGCTCAGAAATATTAGTTCTACATGCTAATTGTTTTGTGGTGGAGTCCTATAATTTGCTCTAGTCGTGCAATTAATGGGTTGATTGAGTTCCATTTGTCGAGTTTGGAATTGTAACTGGGTTAAATTATTTTAATAATGGATGTTCATGTCACCCTTGAGTTAATTGGACTTACCCAGTTGATTAGATTATATATCTATGACTGTCGGATTTCATGGGTGTTTAGTGTTGGGTTTAGTAAAGATTCTAACATGATAGTAGGATGGGTCATGTCAGGATAGATATATATCTCTCTCTTTCTTTCTCACTCTCTTATTAAAGTAAACTAGTATTAGAAAATAATAATTCAAAATACCTTGTTATGTCATTGCTATTTAAAAATACTTGGAAGATATACTGTGTTTGCAACATCTAAATGCCTATGCTGCAAGAATAGATATGCATAATTAGTTCATGGGATGAACTCAATTAGTTGATGGATGAATATTGGTGCCCATATATTAGATGATCCGCATATGGATTTGTGGTGGTTCAGGTCGATGTAGTCTGTCTCATGAAGCTGTAGCTCTTAGGTGATTGCTTGTGGCAAAGAAAATGTTCTGGGATTATTCAATAGTTATTTTCTTGATGGAAAATGGTTTCTATAAGATTATTCTGCTTGTAAATGGGTTGAAATTACTGTTAAGATGGGTTAAGTGTTGACTGTTATGTTTTCAAATTGTTATGGATTTGTGCTAAATGGCATAGTTGATGTTATTCAACTGATGAAGCTGTTCTGATAGTTGGTCGTTTGGTGATTTCTGATTGTTTTGTGATTTACATTGGTAAATAATACGTATTGAAAAAACAAATATGCAGTTTTCTTTAACATGTTCATGTATTGTTAATCAACATTTTGCATGGTTTTGTCACTTGTTTCAAATTGTTTACTTTTAACAGTGAGCAGCGGGATTCCAAAACATTGCCCCTGAGAAATGAGCATCATTGTTATTATTGTAATTTCATCCTGAATATATTGATGTAACTTCAAATTCTTCACAAATTTATTAAGCTCTTCAATGCCAAATTAAAATCATGTTAACCCATGTCAACTACTCACATTATGCATGGCCAAATCAAAAGCAGTCTGTCTTTTTTAAAGTGGAAAAATTAAATTGGATAACTTGCATAGTATGCTCACATTAAGGGTCATCCTATCTGCTGCCAGCATTCTCATACCTGGATGCATCTAAAATTTTGTTAATGTTGCGCACTTGCCTTATGATAGTTCCCTGTCGGCCGAATTCATCGGCAATTGAAGTCAAGGATTCAAGCAAACGGACGTGTTGGTGCCACCGCAGCTGTGTACTCGGCAGCAATCCTGGAGTACTTAACAGCAGAAGTGTTGGAGCTTGCAGGGAATGCTAGCAAGGATCTTAAGGTGAAGCGAATAACTCCGCGCCACCTTCAGCTGGCTATCCGAGGGGATGAGGAGCTTGACACCCTAATTAAGGGCACTATCGCTGGTGGTGGAGTCATCCCCCACATTCACAAGTCGCTCATTAACAAGTCTTCCAAGGAGTGATCATACTATTCCCATTGGATGCATGTATGCTTTTCCAGATAAGTAACTTGTTCTGATTGTGAACCTCTAGGTGGTTTGAGCAACATGATGTTTTGCCTTTGCAGGATTTAGCAACGATAGGGCTTTTGTTTAGCTTTGATATTTAGCATTTGGTCTAACATACAGTTAATTTTCATGTAGTTTCTACAGAGGTCTGGTTGTCCATCTTGATCTGAAACTAAAGCATGATAACACTAACATTGATACTTCGTTTTTTTGTTTCTGCTGGGTTGTATTTGCATACCCCTGTTTTTCATGCTCTCTCTGGAGGATGTCGTGCTTCTATAACTGTTTTACCTGCTCTTATAGCTGTTTTGCATGCTGTTATCAGCTAGCAGAATGTTAATCCGAAGAAGTTTATTGGGTGACTAGTTATCTAGACATAATATTGTTATGGTAAGCGTGGTCATTCACTTTGGGTTACAAACCAGAGCAAATCTCAGACTCGGTTTTACTCATTGCAATCTTTTTGGATCCAAATGTTTTTACTTATTTTCATTCATTTAAATGAATCGTATGGGACTTTATTTATTGCTGTAAATGTCATGTGATAATTGATCGGTTAATTTTGTGGAGTCAGTCAAAATGATTAGTTGAAAATGTTTAAACACATTCTAATGTTTGTTAATTGCTTTTATGAGATTAAATCGGGATATTATAATAATACAGAATAATTTAGTTAATTTATTAATAAAATAAATTTGATTAATTTAGAGATATTTGTTTCATATATATTAAGTTGTCACATGATAACATCTACTCAAGAAAAAAGCAAATGTAAGAAAATATAAGAAAATTTGTAAGAAAATATAAGAAAATTTATCTTCATATTAAAGGTATCATATGTTTGATTTGATGTAATTATATTTTTTTGTTATTTCTGTAATTTTCTTGCCATTCTTATACTTGCATTATGAAAAGGTGTAAAAATATTATAATAAATTAATAAAAAATAGAATAATAAATTGAGTGTTTTTTTACTTGTGCGAGATTATATATTTGTATTTTTGGTATGATTTCATCATCCATATGCAAAATGTAAGAAGGTGCAGGATAGAGGATGGTGCAAGGTATTCATTATAAGAGCTTAGTCCTATTGCTATTCCTCTCATCAAGAAAATGATTTGTTGCTAATCACCCTACATCATAGTGGTACCAAAATATTTGGTCTAACTCAAGATATTCTATTCGATCTATATATCAATTATATAAACTCGTGATGAGTTTTCACACATCTGAAACATATGATGTAGAAGTAATTTAGTGGGTTTATAAATAAAATAAATTTGATTAGTTTAGAAATATTTTACATATTTAATAAGTTGTCATATAATAACATCTGCTCAATAAGAAAATAAATAAATATAAAAAAATTTGTTACTAAATGATTTGATATTCTCGTCAAGGTCTAATATAATCTCATGATTGATAGTTTCACATTGTGATATGTTCTATGATATTCGATATAGAACATTTCATGATGTTCTTTGTGTCGTTATGCATGTATAATTTTGTCATACTCAATTCGCTCATCATATTTAATATTAGATGATATCATTTATCAAGATATTATATAATTGATCCCTTAAATTTATTGACTCTAAATCAGAGACAAAATGTTTAAACTCATATAAATAATAATATCATATTTTATAAATCAATCTAAGTTATTAAACAAGGGCGTTAAAACAAAAATGGCAGTGGCAAGAAAATTAATCACATTGTCTCCACGGTATTAATTAGTATTTGAACAACGAGACAGTTTGTTTAAGCTTTTATTGATCTGTGTCCATCAAAGACGACTTCTAATGCCTTCGGATAGCTTGCTCTGCTTGCTATTCCAAAGTTTGAGGCTATATTATTAGATGATAGATACCACGCCATGCTTGCCGTGCACATCGTGCAGACACTGACAGGATTATTTATTTATCTTATCTTTATGCTTAACAATATCTTATTTCATTTAAGTGAAAAAGACAATTCCAACTCAATAGCTAATGCCTTCTCTCCCAAAGGAGATTTGATTAATCTCACTGTTCCGCATCGAAAGATACGGCACAGTTCAGCACCGTCCACGTGGTAGCATACGAGAATCATGATGGGCGACAAGGGACTTCCAGGCTAATACGATGTGACATTTCGGATCCAAACAAAGCGACCACATGACTCTTGCATGGACTTCCAGGCTAATACGATGTGACATTTCGGATCCAAACAAAGCGACCACATGACTCTTGCATTATTTAACACCATACAAGTCGACGTCATTCCGAACATTTCGAAAAGCTCGAAACAATACCGCATGACGTGGACTTGTATGGGTCGATCATCACTCGCGCCCCGAGGATACAAACTATCATGCTTGGCGTCGTACAAGTCGATGTCGAACATCATAGACTCGTTCCGAAAAGCTTAAAACGGTATTGTTGCTAGTCATAGGTGTCATGCAAGCTAATCACGTGAGTGATGACACATATGATATGACATACACTCTATTTGCTTATTATTATTCTGATATTTTATCACTTTATATTGTGATGTTCATGAATTTATGCAATGGGAATTAGATCATGATGAGATCATGATAATTAGATCAATTCACTTTTAAACGCAGACCCTAAATGATCCTGGTCATAGGTTACTCGAGAGGGACATTGAGATAACCAGACAAACTGGTATGTTGTATATCTATACATATGATTGAGGCGGTTGGTCTCATAGTTACTCGTGTGAGGACACTAGGGCTATAATGCAGTGCTAATTGGAGAATAAGTTTACTGATTGATCCGCTCATAGAATGTTGGATAGTTGATGATACCTCATTGTCAGACAACGATTCCATCGTCCCAATGGTGTACCTGATCCCTAGACTTGAGACACCAAGGATGTCCAGTATGAGTACTCCATTCTTTGATACCAGACTTATAGGTTTGGAAGTTCTAAATCTAGCACAATTGATCATTGGGAGTGATAGCTAACCTTACAAGGGTTATTGAGTATCGATGAAGGATCATCTGCTCTCGGTATTATGAGAAGAATATCTTATGTGTTCTTGCTCAAACAAATTCTTAGCTAAGGTCATTTAGATTGAGAAAGAAAGAGTTCTTCAAAAGAATCCGATTAGAGTGAGACTCAAGGAGAAACTGTATGGGATTGATAGCACCTGTTGGGAAATCTTTTTGCGACATCACATGCACAATAGAAGAACATAAAATAAAAACCATAAATTTTCCAATATGTGTTCGTCGTCGTGCATAGATTGGTGCGCAAAACCCACGATACAAAAAATCACATGTTAGATAGTTGTGTTACCTAGGGATATTGTATATCCCTAAATTCTTGCAGATCTGTAGGAGTGGATGAAGGAGGTCAAACGTCTTCCTCTCTAGTGGTGATTCACACAACAGGGCTGCAACGACGCTCCTTAAATCTCTAGGCTGCTATTTAAGGAGGAGAAAATGAAAAGAGAATAGAAGGTGGCAACTAAGAAGCCCCAACCTATGGGCCTTTAGTTCCCTCATATTTATAGAGGCCCCTAGTTAACCCTAATGGATCCTGCACTATTGGGTATTGGATCTCCATTCAATTACCTAAGTCTCTTAGATTAGTGGGTCTCTACCCAATAATCTCTTATTAGCTCTTATTGGATCTCATTCATGGGATCCAATAATTTAAGGGCTTATTGGATATCCAATAAGATAGGGGCTCTAGCGGATATCTCATATCCGAACCTCTTCTCGTCACAACACCTAACATATATGTGTAACCCTCTAGGCCCAATATCGAGCTGGCCATGAGTCATATCTATCAGAACTCCTTTTGGCTCAGTGAATTATTATCTCCATAATAATTCACTCGACTCATCGATTACAGACGTACTAGGCCATTATACCGAAGTCCCCAAATGATACATGGAAATCAAATCCTTTGGACCGATCTATCCTTAGTTACCGTGTACCTATAGTCCCTCATCCATATAATATCCCAAAAATGATATAGCGGGCATGGTGCTGTCAAGCCCATACGGTTTCTCCTCGAGTCTCACTCTAATCGGATTCTCCCGGAGAACTCTTTCTCTTTCAATCTGAATGACCTTGGCTAAGGATTTGTTTATGCAAGAACACACGAGATATTCCTCTCATGATACCAAGAGTGGATGATCCTCTATCAATACTCAATAGCTCTTGTAAGGTTGACTGCCACTCCCAATAACTGGTTGTACTAGATTTGGAACTTCCAAACATATAAGTCCGATATCAAAGAGAGGAGTACTCATATAGGACATCCTTGGTGTCTCAAGTCTAAGGACCAAATATACTAATGGGACTACGGAATCGTTGTTTGACAATAAGGTATCATCAACCATCCAATATTCCGTGAGCGAATCAATCAGTGAACTCATTCTTCAATGAGCACTTACGTTGTATCCTTAATGTCCCCACATGAGCAGCAATGAGACCAACTGCCTCCATCATATGGACGGGTATACAATACACTAGTCTATCTGATTATCTCGATGTCCCTCTCGAGTAACCTATGACCAGAATTATTTAGGGTCTGTATTTAAAGGTGAATTGATCTCATTATCATGATCTCATCATGATTCGATTCTCATTACAAAAATTCATTGACATCACAATATATATGTATATATACAACAAGCAATATAAAGTGATAAAAATATCAAAATATAATAAGTAAAAAAATACGTATCATGTCATACGTGCTATCACTAATGTGATTGGCTTGTAGGGCACATATGACTAGTAATCTCTCACTTGACCTAAAGCCAATCACCTATGTGTCTGATCCCCATCAGGCCCTTGTGATGCTCAAAGACAATATGAGACAACGACTTTGTCAGTGGATCTGTGATGTTATCTTCGAATGGAACTCTTTCCACTACTACATCTCCTTGGGCTATGATCTTTCTAATAAGCTAGAACCTCCTAAGAACACTTCTGATGAGACGTCGGTTCCCTCATTTGAGCAATCACTCCATAGTTATCACAATAAGGAAATTGACTCCTTGCTACCTAGCAAGACTCCTAGATCTGTGATGAACTTCTTCATCCAGACTCCCTCTTTTACTACCTCTAATGTAGCAATGTACTTCGCCTCTATGGTCGAGTCAGTAGTAATATCTTGCTTAGAACTATTACAATATACTACTCCTCCATTCAAGATGTACACATACCCCAAATTTAACTTACTATTATCGACATTAGAATAGAAACTCGAGTCTATGTATCCTTCAACCCTGAGGCTACTATCTCCATATACCAATAAAAGATCCTTAGTCATTCTCGAGTACTTAAGGATACACTTTACTGCTTTCCAGTGCTCGAAGCTTAGATCCGCTTGATACCTACTCGTGACACTCCGAGCATGCGCTATATCAGGCCTGGTACATAGCATGACATACATGATAGACCCTTTTGCTGAGGCATAGGGTATCATATCCATGTTTGTCCTTTCTTCAGGGGCCTTTGGAGACATACTCCTAGAAAGCGATATCCCATATCTCATCGGTATGAGACATCTCTTGGAATTTTTCATGTTAAACCTTTTGACAATAGTGTCTATGTACCTAGACTAGGATAAGCCAAGCATCCTCTTAGATTTATCTCTATAGATCCGAATCTCCAAGATATAGGATGCTTCCCCTAAGTTTTTCATAGAGAAGTGTCTAGATTGTTAAATCTCGGATTTTAATGATGAAGTCAATTGTAATTTGTTTGATCTAATCTATGTATTGAGAAAAGTGTGTAGGATTAACTATGATAGTAGTAAAACATAAAGCAGGTGTTATGCCGGAGTCAAGATCGGGATCTCATTGGGAGTTCGAGAGTTCGTCAGAAGTTCTACCGGAACCAATCGAGAAGTCCAGGAGCTTGCCAAAGAAGCTCATCGGAACTCGCCAAAAAGATCATCGTAAAGTCCAGGAGCTTGCTGAGAGTCCGTCAAAACATTGCCGAAAGTTCGTCGGATGTTCATCGGAAGTACGTCGGAAGCTCGCCGGAAGAGCAATTGATGCATCAGGACAAGAAGTGCTGTAATTATATCTTAATTATTGTAGTTAGAGCGTAAATTAAGTTAAGATTGAGAGGTAATCCCACTAACTTAATTAGGAGCCAACTGGGCCTATAATAGGACTAAATTGGGCCAAATTGAGTAGCCAATTCAGCCCCTAAAAATATGACCAGTGGTGGCACCGCTTGAAAAGCAGTGCCCCAGGATTTTTGGGTGATGGCACCACCCAGACTGGGCAGTGGTACCATTGGTAATTAATGTTGCCAGCGATGGTACCACCCCTGTCAGGCGGTGGTACCGCTAGAGCTCGGTTAGGCGGTGGTTCCGCCCAGTAATGGCGGTGGTACTGCCAGTACTCCGGAAATCCAGGATGAGACACATTTTGGCTCCAATTTTGAAGCCATTGGGGTCTATAAAAACTCCACCATTTTCTGCATAAAAGGGCACGAAAGCTATTGGCATAATCTTGAGTTCTTGAGTCTTAAAATGTTGTAAAAGTGAAGAGTTCTCCTCCTTCATCTCTTAGCCTTGTAACCATCCAAGAAAGAGGAGTAAGACTTGTAAGGGTTGTCTTCTAAACCCGACAAAAGGAGAAAGAACTGTAAAAGGTGGTTGGCCTTCGCCTATTAAAGGAAGGCCTTTAGTGGATGCCAAAGACATCGTCAGAGGAGGAATCCAAAAGTGGATGTAGGTCATATTGACCGAACCACTTTAAACTCTTGTTTGCTTTTCATTTGTTCAATTTACATTACTGCAAATCTCCTTAATCCTCTATTACACTTTTATGAAAGCATTCAAGTTCATATTATCTCAGAAACGGATTGAATCGAAACCATTTTTGTCAGAATCAGTTTTAATCGAAACGAACATTTTTATGAAATCAGGAAAGTTTTCCGTTGCAATAATTCACCCCCCCTCTTAGTGTTGCTCTTGATTCTAACAATTGATATCAGAGCAACGTTTACTCTAATTTGGTTTTAAACCCAAGAGAGATGATATTTGTCAGCAACCTAGAGGGCCATTCAATTACACATCCGCCCATGGTTAGTGGGACGGATTACATATATTGGAAGACTAGAATAAGGATCTTCCTAATTTCAATGGATTTCGAATTATGAAATATTATAGAAAATGGCTTTCAAAAGTCTTCTCTTCCAATGAACGATTGGAATGAGTTGAAGAAGAAGACTTTCACTTTAAACGCAAAGGCTATGAATGCCTTGTTTTGTGCCTTAGATAAAAACAAGTTTAATCATGTGTCCATTTGTGAAACTGCTTTTGATATTTGGCACACACTCGAAGTGACTCATGAAGGCACTAGTAGAATGAAGGAGTCAAAAATTAATCTTTTAGTGTATACTTATGAGTTGTTTCGAATGAAACTGAGTGAGACCATTGGAGAAATGTACACTCGATTTACGGATGTCGTCAATGGTCTAAAAGGACTTGGTAAAGGTTTCTCGAATTTTGAACTTGTTAATAAAATTTTAAGATCCCTTCCAAAGAGTTGGGACCCTAAAGTCACGGCCATTCAAGATGCTAGAGACCTAAATAATTTTCCTCTCGAAGAACTATTTGGGTCACTAATGACCTATAAGATGATTTGTAAAGCTCATGAAGAGCTTGAGGACACCCTTCCAAAGAACAAGAAAGATATGACACTAAAAACCTAAGAAGACCACTTGAAAGAAAACTCGAGTGATGAGGACCTTGATGAAGACTTGACACTCTTAACAAGAAAATTCAAAAAATTCATAAAAAGGAACAAATTTAAAAATGATACTAAAAATAAATTTGAACCTAAGAAAGATCAAGTAATATGCTACGAATGCAAGAAACCGAGACATTACAAAAGTGAATGTTACCTAGCTAAGAAGAGGCAATCAAAGAAGAAGGCTCTTAAAGCAACATGGGACGACTCAAGTGCATCCAAAGAAGAGGAGCATACCATTACCGAGCAAGTTGCTCACTATGCACTAATGGCCATTAGAGATAAGGTAACAAGTTTTTTTGATGCAAAATTATCCTTTCATGAACTATTAAATGCTTTTCATGATTTATTTGATGAATATAAATCAATTAGTAAAAAATATAAATTGTTAAAAAAGGAGTGTGATTCTTTTGTTAGCAATTACAATAGATTAAAAATTGAGCACAATGATAGTTTAGCTCCATGTACGAAATGTGATAAACTAGAAATACTTAGAAAGGAAAACTTGCTATTCAAAGAAATATAAAAAAAAATTGAGGTTGATAGCAAGTCCTTGAATATGATCCTTGCTAATAAGGGTCACGTTCATAGGAAATGCGGAATCAGATTTGTGAGTAGCTCTCACCAAAATCCAACCACCTTTGTTAAAGGCCTTACTTTATATGTTTCATCCCTAAACAAATGCAACTTTTGTTGCAAACTTGGGCATGTAGCTTATCATTATCCATTCAAGAAATGTAGTCCACATAAATTGATTTGGATTCCTAAAAGAACCTCAAATGACTAAATGAAATATGATAAGCTATGTAGATCGATTTTTAAGACACCCAAGGTCAAATGGATATCTAAAAATTTATAGAAAAATGTATCATCACAAGCTAGGAGCAAGAGATGATACCTTGATAGTAGATGCTCAAGGCATATAATTGGAGATCCATCTCAATTCTCCAAGCTCACTAGCATAGACGAAGGATATGTCACCTTCGGAGACAACAACAAGGGTAAAATCATTAGCTAAGGAACTATAGGTAACAAATCCAACTTCTTTATTGAAGATATGTTATTGGTTGATGGCTTAAAGCATAATCTCTTAAGCATTAATCTATTGTGTGATAAAGGATACATCATTAAATTTGAATATAATGCTTGCATTATTGAAAAACCCCAAAAAAACGCATCTATGATTGTCTTAAAACAAAATAATGTATACACTATCGACATTAATGATCTATGTAATGAAATATGCTTTTCGGTTTTGAATGACGATGCTTGGCTTTGGCATAAGAGATTAGGTCATGCTAGCATGAAACTAATCTCTTAAATTTAATCTAAAGAACTTGTAAAAGGAATTCCTCATATCAAGTTTGTCAAAGATAATGTGTGTGATGCATGTCAACTAGGAAAATAAATAAAAGGTAGCTTCAAACCTAAGAACCAAATAAGCACCTCTAGACCTTTGCAATTGATCCATATTGACTTGTTTGGACCAATTGCTACATCAAGCCTAGGAGATAGCAAATACACATTCGTCATTGCAGATGATTTTAGTAGATACACATGGACTTACTTTTTGGCACACAAAAGTGATTGCTTTAGGTATTTCTCTATATTTTGTAAACTAGTTCAAAATAAAAAGGGCGTTATGATTTCGTCAATATGAAATGATCACGGTGGTGAATTTCAAAACCATGATTTCCAAGAATTTTATAAATATAATAGATACAACCATAACTTCTGTACTCCAAGAAATCCTTAACAAAATGGAGTAGTAGAAAGTAAGAATAGAAACTTACAAGAAATGATTAGAACTATGTTAAATGAACATAGCCTACCCAAATATTTTTGGACCGAAACCATAAATACGAATATTTAGATACCTAAAAGGAACTCCTAAACTAGGATTATGGTATCATAAATCTAAAAACTTTAAATTGCTTGGTTATGCTGATGCGGATTTTGCTGATTATAGTTTAGATAGAAAAAGCACATCCAGAACATATCAATTTTTAGGATGCGCACTTGTTTCTTAGTCTTTCAAGAAACAAAACTCAGTTGCATTATCTACAACCGAAGCTGAGTACATAGCTGCAGGTGCATACTGTGCTTAAGTTATATGAATGAAAAATACTTTAAAGGATTATGGAATTGACCTGAAAAACATACCTATAAAGTATAATAACACTAGTGCAATATACTTAGCAAAAAATCGTATTCAACACTCTAGAACTAAATACATTGACATTAGACATCACTTCATATGAGATCTTGTTAATAATCATCATGTAATATTAGAGTTTATTGATACGAAACATTAATTAGCCGATATCTTTACAAAACTATTAAATGAAGAATAATTTAATTTCATTAGAAAGGACTTAGGGATGTTAAACTATCAGAATGTATTAATTAAACATTAATTAACCAGATACATTTTTCCATACGAGTTTTTACGATGTTTGCATATAAATGATGAATCATGAACTTATGGTATGCATTTTACAATACTAGTTCAATATAATGTTTGAGTATGGTATGCATTTTATATGATGAATCATGAGCATATAATCATTAATACGAATTTTCTTTTCTTATGATGCGAATTTTACATGATAAGGTTGTGTGGTTCATAACAATAAAAATCCTGCATGATAAGGTTGTGTAGGTTCATGCAAATTGGTATCACCCCCCTCCTCCCCACACAACTATGTGAGCAGTGCCCAGTTGGCGGTAGCACCGCCCAGCTAGCGGTGCCACTGCCCGCAATTTGCCCCCTTATAAACACAAGTTAGGGCTGGCAGTAGAACTGACCCCAAATCATTTAGCACTCCTCCAAACAGCTCCAAACCCATTGCTCTCCCTCTAGCAACTCAAAAATCTCCACTTCCCACTAGATCAAGGATCAATCTCCGACATTCTTTTAAAGATCACTAGAAGGAGAACTACTAAGGTAATCTCTACACAAAATTGATTCTCCTTTGTATTACTTGTTCTTGCTCCTTATTTTCCATCATTATTGTAGCCTTAATGAGTTCAAGAAGATCCTCTAGGGACAAAGGGAAGAGGAGATTAGATGAAAATTATGACTCCCTACTTTTCGATTCTAATCAACATGCCCTAAAATTTTTATCCATAGAGTCTAGACATGTTCATAAGGGTAAATATGTTGATTTAGATGAATTAAGTGGTTTGGAACCTATTCAATGGTTTGCTAATCTAGACATTCTCTCAATCCTTCAAATGAGTGAACCTATCTACCCTAGACTTGTTAGACTATTTTACAATAATTTATATGTAGATGAAGATGAAAGGGTATCTACCTAACTATTAGGACATCATATACCTATTACGGATAGAACCATTTGCAACATCATAGAAATTCCGGTAAAAGAAAGAGAGTGTTATTTTAGAGGACAATGGGATGATGAAATAGTTGGGACTACTTATGTTGATGCCTTAGGAATAATTTTTGGCAATCCTAACTTAACGATTCTTCCAAAAAGCTGTGAACATTTACTACCTTTAAGCACCAAAATACTTCATCACATCTTGATAAATATCATTCTCCCAAAGTAATATCATCATGATGAAGTAAGCCAAATGGAACTAGGTACCATGTGTTAGATTATGAAGGGACATAACAATTATTTTGGTTACCTAATCCAACAAAACATGATTGAACTATAAAAAAAGGACATGATGCTTCCATATGGTGGCTTAATCACAAGACTACTCCATGCCTATGATATTGCCATTCCACCCGATGAAGAAGTTATAAAACTAGACTGATTTAGTATCATAAATACAAATATACTACGATGGATGAGATGTACATTAAAAAATGGTATATGGACTAGATTGCCTAGAAGGACTGATCCCCTCCAACCTGAATCAGAACCTGAAACACTAATTTTTAGGGGTAATCTATCTCCTCCAACTGGTCCCTTTAAGGAATCACCTCTAATAGAGCAAGTATCTCCCTCATCCATCGATGACATAGGGACTCGGATGGATCGATTTGAACAACGTCAAGATTGACTTGAATAATGCCAAGATCAAATTTTGACTGACCTGCAATAGATTCATCAACAACTCAATACCTTGTTTAGACATTTTGTCTGGCCACCACCTGAATAATTAATTATGACTTTTTACTAATGACAAAGGGGGAGAAATGGATGAAATCCCCTTCTTTTATTCTGCTTACCTTGATGTTATAATCTTATGTTGTTTACCTTGATGTTGTAAACTTAAAATGCTACTTACTTTGATGATTACAATTATGTGCTTTGATTTCCATGCTATCTCTTCGAATGATGAGTATGATATCATGTTTACCTTAATACTAAAAATTTCTATCAATATCATGCTTACTTTGATGCTGAAAATTTCGATGATTTTGACTCGAAAATGGATGTCATGTCTTGACATTATTTCTATCGATGAATACGTGGTATCATATTTAGATTTGGAATATCATGATGTGTATGATGATAATAAGTCTAAATTATCAATTTGATGGTTGAATTCAAAGGCATTGAATTCAAGAGTATCTTTTCTCAATTATGGCATATAGATAGGGGGAGTTAAGATTAACTCCATCATCAATTGGTTGTCATTATCAAAAAGGGAGAGATTGTTGAATCTCGGATTTTGATGATGAAATCAATTGGTAAATTATTTAATCTAATCCACGTGTTGAAATAAGTGTGCAGGATTAACTATGATAGCAGTAAGGCGTAAAACATATGATGGGCCGGAGTCGAAGACTCGGACGATATACCGGGAGCTTGCCGAGAGTTTATCATGAGATCACCGGAAGCACGTTGGAAGACTTGCTGAAAGCTCATTGGGAGATCACCAGAAGCACGTTGAAAGACTAGCTAAGAGTTGGTCGAGAGTTCGCTAGAAGCTCGCCAGAAGACTCACCGAAAAGTTCGTCGGAAGATCGCCGAGTGAAAAATCGATATATCGGACCATGGTTGCCTTAATCCTAGTTATAACAATAATTAGAATTGATTTGGGAGGTAATCCCATCAACTCTATCAGGGGCCAACTAGGCTCAGAGTTGGGCTAGTTTGGGCCGGAGTCAAGGCCCAACCAAGATGTTGAATTCCTGGCCGGCGGTGGCACCGCCTGGAAAGCAGCACCCCAGGTGGTCTGGGTGGTGGTACTGCCGATAGTTATTGCTGCCAATGGTGGTACCACCCTTGTCAGGCGGTGGTATCGCCCTTGTCAAGCTGTGGTATCGCCTAGACTAAGCGGTAGTACCGCCCAATGTCAGGTGTCAGGCGGTGGTACCGCCAATACCCCATAAATTCAGGATGAGACACTTTTTGACTTTATTTTTGAAAGCCATTGGGGTCTATAAATACCCCACCCTTTTCTGCATGAAAAGACATGAAAGCTATTAGCATAATCTTGAGTTCTTGAGTCTTAAAGTGTTGTATAAGAAAAGAGTTCTCCTCCTTCATCTCGTAGCCTTGTAACCATCCAAGAAAGATGAGTGAGACTTCTAAGGGTTATCTCCTAAACCCGGCAAAAAGAGAAAGAGCTGTAAAAGGTGATTGGCCTTCGCCTATTGAAGGAAGGCCTTTAGTGGACGTTGGAGACCTCGTTGGAGAGCTCATGATGCCTTATTATAATGATAAGACAATTATCAAGCATTCATGAAACATTTCAAGTATCTATAATGCATATGAAATACATTTTGATATGTTTTAAGCATTTGAGATGTGTTGCGATGTATTTGATGATTCTGATTATATTTCAAGCATTCACAAAACATACAAGCATTTATGATAAGATGCTAGCATTTACGATAAGATATATTTCAAAAATTTATAATGCCAATTTGTCATCAATTTACCACATTTTGGTATCATTTCTCCCCCTTTGTCATCAACAAAAAGGAGAACCATTCAACAATGCAAGTGTGGTAAACAAAATTAAGCAAGTTTCACACCAATTTATCCAAGCCATAAAGGAAGGTAAGAAAAAACTTTTCATGATAACCTTTTTGGATAAGTTAATATTTTTACTCGAGAGCTTTTTGGTTGTTCTTTAAATGTGCAAGTTTCTTTCTTCCCTTGTCATAAAAATAAGAAGAGGAAGAAATGTATGGAAAGAATCCATTAAGAACCAAATTCATGAAATGATTTAAACCAAGTCAAATTCAAAACAATAAATGAGTTTTATTCAATCATGTTTCAATTTTAACAAAGAGAAGGGATTCATGAAAAGGATCAAGATATCCATGTGAAATAAAATTGCCATTCTTGCAAGTAATCATCACACACTAGAAATCATCTTTCAAGGGAAGAGTAAGGAAGAATTAATGGGAAGGGAGCATCATATGAAAAAGAAATTCATGAATAAAACTTCATAAATCAAATCCATTTCTCATTAGAAATTCATAAGAGTGAAATCCGTGAGAGATGCATTTGTCAATAAATTCTATGAGTGAAGTGATTAAGTGTATCAAAAATCATTAAGTGATAGAGCAAAGGTATGAAATAAATTTGATACCAAGTAAATTGATATTCCGGATTTCATAAAGGCCTTGGATATGAAATGAAATAATTTCATGAAAGCCTTAAAAAAAATCGAGAAAGTCCGGAAAAGATGCACATCAAATTCATGCATTCAGATAATTTAATATTCCTAACTCCCTTCTAATGAAATCAAATTGTTCTTCATTTAAAAGTTTTGTAAAGATATCGGGCAATTGATATTTCATATCAATGAATTCTAAAATTACATCATAATTATTAACATGATCTCGTATAAAGTGATGCCTAACGTTAATATGTTTAGTTCTAGAATGTTGAATATGATTTTTTGTTAAACATATTACACTTGTGTTATCACATTTTATGAGAATATTCTTAAGATAAATTCTATAATCTTCTAATGTATTTTTTATCCATACGACTTGTGCACAACATGCACTAGCCGCTATATATTTGGCTTCGGTCGTAGATAGTACAATCGAGTTTTGTTTCTTGGAAGGCTAAAAGACAAGTGCATGACCTAAGAGTTGACATGTTTTGAATGTGCTTTTTCTATCTAATCCTAGATTAGTGGTTCCTTTAAGATATCTAAGAATTCTTTTAACTGCTTTAAGATATGATAGTGTAGGATTAGATTGAAACCTAGCACAAAGTGCTACGCTAAACATGATGTTCGGTCTAGTTGCAGTGATGTATAGTAAACTACCTATCATACCCCTATAAGCTTTTTGATCAATGTCTAACTTTCGTAGAGGTACTCATAGGTGTATTGATAGCCTTTAAACTATCTATTTTAAACCGTTTTAGTAAGTCTAATGCATATTTTGTTTGACTAAGAAAAATACCATTACAAAGTTGTTTAAAGGATCCAGATATCCATTGGAATTCATAAAATTCATCTTTCATGAGAAGAATAAGGAAGAATTCATGGGAAATGAGCATCACATGAAAAAGAAATTAATGAATAAAACTTCATAAATCAAATCTGTTTCTCATTAAAAATTCATATGAGTGAAATCCGTAAGAGATGCATTTATCAATGAATTCCATGAGTGAAGTGATTAAGTGTATAAAAAATCTTTAAGTGATGGAGCAAGGGTATGAAGCAAATTTGATATCAAGTTAAGAGGAAGATAAAAATAAAATAAAATCATGAAAGCTCCATTCATGCGATGAATTAGGAGGAAGATAGTCCAGAAAAGAAATTCAACAAACTCATGCATTCGGACAATTTAGCATCCTTAACTCTCTTCTAATAAAATCAAATTATTCTTCATTTAAAGGTTTTATAAAGATATCAGCTAATTGATGTTTCGTATCAATAAACTCTAAAGATATGTCATGGTTATTAACATGATCTCTTATGAAATGATGCATAATATTAATATGTTTCGTTCTAGAGTGTTGAATAGGATTTTTGGTTAAACATATTGCACTCGTGTTATCACATTTTATGAAAATGTTCTTAAGGTGAATCTTATAATTTTCTAATATATTTTTTATACATACAACTTGTGCACAACATGCACTCACCGCTATGTATTCGGCTTCAATTGTAGATAGTGTAATCGAGTTTTGTTTCTCAGAAGACCAAGAGACAAGTGCATGACCTAAGAATTGACATGTTCCGGATGTGCTTTTTCTATTTATTCTACATCCAACAAAATCCGCATCAGCATAAGCAATTAGTTCAAAATTTTTAGATTTTGGATACCATAATCCTAGATTAGTGGTTCCTTTAAGATATCTAAGAATTCTTTTAACTGCTTTAATATGAGATAGCTTAGCATTATATTGAAACATAGCATAAAGTCCTATGCTAAACATGATGTCCGATCTAGTTGTGGTGATGTATAGTAAACTTCCTATCATACCCCTATAAGCCTTTTGATCAAAGCTTTCTACACTTTCGTCAATGTCTAATTTAGTGGAGGTACTCATAGGAGTATTGATAGCCTTTGAACTATCTATATTAAACCATTTAAACAAGTCTAATGCATATTTTTGTTTGAATAAGAAAAATACCATTACTAAGTTGTTTGATTTGTAAGCCTAAAAAGAAAGTTAGTTCACCCATTAAACTCATTTCAAACTCTTGACTCATACTTTTGGCAAATGATTTGCATAAGAATTTATTTGTAGAACCAAAAATGATATCATCAAAATAAATTTGAACAATAAGAAAATTATTTTTAAATTTTTTAATAAATAATATAGTATCAACCTTGCCTTTAGAGAAATTATTTTGGATAAGAAAGGAGCTAAGTCTCTCATACCAAGCCCTTGGGGCTTGTTTTAATCCATATAGTGCTTTAGTTAATTTAAACACATGATTCAGAAAATTATCATTCTCAAATCCAGGAGATTATTCAATACAAACTTCTTTGGAAATAAAGCCATTAAAAAAAGCACTTTTGACATCCATTTGAAATTGTTAGGATCAAGAGTGGCACTAAGAGGGGGGGGTGAATTAGTACAGCGGAAAAATTACGTCGATTCGAGAAACTTCGTACAATAAAAATTGGTTTCGACTCATATCATTTGTTTCACTTTCAATAATAGAGAAGAAAAGGTTGGGCAGTTGGCAATGTAGTAAAGAGAATTTGTAGTAAGGAAAGAACACACTAAAATTTATAGTGGTTCGATCGTTGTGACCTACATCCACTTCCGATTCCTCCTCTATCGAGGTCACCGACGTCCACTAATGATCCTCCTTCAATAGGCGAAGACCAACCACCTCTTTACAGCGCTTTCTCCTTTTCACAGGTTTAGGAGATAACCCTTACAAGCTTCACACCTCTCTTGAATGTTCTCAACACTTAGAAAGGGAGGAGGAGGACTCTTGCACTTTTACAACACTTTTAACACCCCTAAAATTTAAGATTATATTTACACTTTCGTACCCTTTCATGCAGAAAAGGGTGAGATATTTATAGGCCCCAATGGCTTCAGAATTGGAGTAAAAAAGTGTCACATCCCTAGATTTTAGGGTACTAGCAGTACCACCGCCATTATTGGGTGGTACTATTGCTTGTAGTCTGACATTGGGCAGTACGACCGCTTGACAAAGCTCGAAGACCGAGCTTTAGTGGTACCACCACCTGACATGGGTAGTACCACTACCGGACAATATTAACTATTAGTAGTACCATCGCCCAGACCACTTGGGAGACTGAGTCACCAGGCGGTGCCACCATCGGCCGTGACTTTAGGTGCTGAATAAGCTATTTAATCCGGCCCAATTCAGTCCTGTTAAGGGTCCAATTAGCCCCTAACTGAGTTAGTGAGATTACCTCCCAATCCTAACTCAACTTAAGGTCTAACTATAATAATTAAGACATTTAACAAAGTATTTTTGTTCTAGTTCGTCAATTGTTCTTTCGATGAGCTTCCGGCGATCTTCTAGCGAACTTCCGACAATCTCTCGGCAATGTTCCGTCGGACTTCCGGTAAGCTCCTGGACTTCATGACGATCTTCTTGGCAAGTTCCAATGAGCTTCTTTGGCAAGCTCATGGACTTCTTGGTTAATTCCGGTGGAACTTCCAACAAACGTCCGGACTTACGACGAACTCTCGAACTCCCAACAAAATCTCGATCTTGACTCCTGCACAACATTTGCTTTATGTTTTACCACTATCATAGTTAATCTTGTACACTTTTCTTAACATAAAATTAGATCAAATAATTTACCAATTGATTTTATCATCAAAATCCAAGATTCAACAAAAATAACTTAAAATTATTACTACTAGCATAGGTAAGTAGCATTCTTATGGCTTCTAATCGGGCCACAGGAGCGAAGGTTTCATCATAATCGATACCTTTTTCTTGGTTGAAACTCTTGGCCACTAATCTAGCCTTATTTCTAATTACGATACCAAATTCATCTTGCTTATTTATAAAGACCCATTTAGTACCAATAACTAAATGGTCATTTTGCATCAGAAGAAGCTTCCACATCTTATTTCTCTCAAATTGGTTCAACTCTTTTTGCATTGCAATAACCCATGAATCATCTTTCAAGGCCTTGTCAATGCATTTAGGTTCAATTTGAGAAAGAAAAGTGGAGTTGGCACAAAACTTTTTAAGAGAAGAACGAGTTTAAACTCTTTTTGATGTGTCTCCTATGATTAACTCCTTAGGATGAGCATCTACCTACTTTCATTCCTTGGGTAAGGATGTTTCGGAAGAAGATGTGTCCAAATTGCTAGTTTGAGGAGAGGGTGGGTTTATTTAAATTCAAATAATCAAAATTAAGATCATCATCAAACTCAGTTTTCTTCGGTTCAGAAACTTCATTAAAGACAACATGAATAGACTCTTCTATAACCAAAGTTCTTTTGTTAAAGAGACAAAAAACTTTAGAAATAGAAGAGTAGCCAAGAAAAATTCCTTCATTAGATTTTGCATTAAACTTTCCTAAGGCATCTTATTCATTCAAGATAAAACATTTACAACCGAAAACTTTAAAATATAAAACGTTTGGGTTTTTTATTTTTTCACAATTCATAAAGAGTTTTGAAAAGTAATGGTCTTACTAGAACCCTATTCATGACATAGCATGCCATATTAACGGCTTCGACTCAAAAATATTTGGGTAGGCTATGTTCGTTCAATATGGTTCTTGTCATTTCTTATAAATTTCTATTTTTTCTTTCTACTACATTTTATTGAGTATTTCTCAGAGTAGAGAAATTATGGTTGTATCCATTAGATTCATAAAAATTTTGGAAATCACGGTTTTGAAATTCACCACCGTGATCACTTTGAATTGATGAAATCATAAAGCCTTTTTCATTTTGAACAAGTTTATAAAACTTAAAAAAATACCTAAAGTAATCACTTTTGTGTGCCAAGAAATATGTCCAAGTGTATCTATTATAATCTCCACAATGGCAAAGGCATATTTGCTACCTCCTAGGCTTGATGTATCAATTGATCCAAACAAATCTATATGAATCAATTGCAATGATCTACAAGTGGTTATTTGATTCTTTGGTTTAAAACTACCTTTTATTTGTTTTCCTAATTGACATGCATCACATACATTATCTTTAACAAATTTAAGGTTACGAATTCCTCTTATAAGTTCTTTAGATGAGATTTGAGAGATTAGTTTCATGCTAGCATGACCTAGTCTTCTATGCCAATGCCAAGCATCATCATTCAAAACCGAAAAACACATTTCATTACAAAGATAATTAATGTCAATAGTGTATACATTATTTTGTTTTAGGGCAATCATAGATGTGTTTTTGTGTGGTTTTTCAATAACATAAGCATTGGATTCAAATCTAATGATGTATCTTTTATAACACAATTGACTAATGCTCAAAAGATTATACTTTAAGCCATTAATCAATAATATATCTTCAATAAAAATGTTAGGTTTATTACCTATGGTTCCTTTGCCAATGATTTTACCTATATTATTGTCCCCAAAGGTGACATACCCTTCATTTTGGCTAGTGAGCTTAGAGAATTGAGAGGAATCTCCATTCATGTGCCTTGAGCATCCACTATTAAGGTATTATCTCTTACTCTTAACTCGTGATGGTAAGCATTTCTTAAAAAAATAATGATTTTTAGGTACCCATTTGATCTTGGGTGCCTACAAAATCGATCTATTCAACTTATTATGTTACATTGAGTTATTTGAGGTTTCTTTAGGAACCCAAATTAATTTATGTGGACTATATCTCTTAAATAGACATTTGTACACAATATGTCCGGGTTTGCAACAAAAGTTGCATTTGGTGTGGGGTGATACATGCAAGGTAGGTCCTTTAACAAAGGTGGTTGGATTTTGGTGAGAGGTACTCACAAATCCGATTCTGCTACTTCTATGAACGTGACCCTTATTAGCAAGTATCATGTTTAAGGACTTGCTACCAACATCAAATTTCTCCAAGGTTTCATGTAGTTACAAATTTTATTTTTTAAGCATTTCTAATTCATTATATTTTGTGCAAGGAGCTAAACTATCTATCATGTTCAATTTTTAATCTATTAAAATCATTAACAAGAGAAGCATGCTCCTTTTTAAATAGTTTATACTTTTTACTAACTAATTTACATTCATCAAATAATTCATGAAAATCACTTAAAAGCTCATTGAAAGACAAATTTGCATCTAATGAACTGCTTACCTCATCTCCGATAGCCATCAGTGTGTAGTGAGCAATTTGCTCTTAGTTGGTTGGCTCCTCTTCTTTGTCCTAAGTTGTTTTAAGCGCCTTCTGTTAGGATCGGAGTGACACTAAGAGAGGGGGGTGAATTAGTGCAGCGGATTAAAACTTGTAAGTTTGAAACTGAATTCGTAAATGCGAGGAGATTTCGATTCGACAATAACTTGAGTAAAGTGAGAAGATGAAAATGAAAGCTTGTTGCGGTGTAAATAACAATTTCAGTAAGGTAAGTACTCACACATTCAAGGAACACACTAATTTAAAGTGGTTCTGTCAAATGACCTACATCCACTTGTGAAGCCTTCTTCGATGTGTTGAATCTCGTATTTTGATGATGAAACCAATTGATAATTGTGTTTATGTTTTAATCTGCATTTTGAGTGACGCAGGATGCTTCAATCAGGATGAGATAATTAAAGCAGGAAAAATTATGTTGTGCTGGAGAACATGTCAGAAGATTGGACGTCAGGCCGATGGATCGGTCGACGTATCGACAGAAGGCTTCGGGCCAAGAAGAGCGGGTATTGCGCCAAGGATATCGGAGTTGCGGAGTCAACTGGCCGATTAGGCAATAGGCCGCAGGAGAGGACGATGCGCCGAAAAATCGGATGAAGCATCGAAGGACCAATGACATGCCAGATAACTTATTTAATTGCTTAGGATTAATTGTCTCGATCGAAGTTTTGTTTACGTGTGCAGGATTAACTATGATGGAAGTTGCGCCGGAGTCAGGACTATGATCACGTTGGGAGTTCGAGAGCTCGACGAAAGTTTGGACGGTCGTCGGAGGTTCTGCGGGAACATATCCGAGAAGTCTAGGAGCTTGAGAAGCTCGTCGGAACTCGCCAAGTGGATCGTCGCAAGTCCTGGAGTTTGTCGGAAGTCCGCAGGAGCATCACCAAGGGTTCATCGGATGATCGACGAAAGTTCACCGGAAGCTCGCTAGAAGAAGCGATTGACGCACCAGAGCAAGCTGTCCTTCGAATTGACGTAGTTGGTACGTTGATTAAGTTAGAAATGGGAGGTGATCCCACTAACTTAATCTTGGGGCAATTGGGCCCTTGAAAGACCCAATTGGGGCCGAATGGATCAGCCTATTCGGACCCAGATGACTTGGCCAGAGGTGGCATCGCCTGGGTTGGCGGTGGCACCGCCTAGGGCTCGGTCTCCGAGTTCTGGCTGGGCGGTGCAACTGCCCCTGACAGGCGGTGGAACCGCCTGAGCTCGGTCTCCAAGCTCTGGCTGGGCGGTGCAACCGCCCCAGTCAGGCGGTGGCACCGCCTGAGCTCGGTCTCTGAGCTCTGCCAGGTAGTGCAACCGACCCTGACAAGCGGTGGCACCGCCCAGGAGCTCAGTCTCCGAGCTCTGACAGCGGTGCAACCGCCCCAGTCAGGCGGTGCAACCGCCAGACCTCGAAATTCCAGGAATTGACAGTTTTGAGCTGCAAATTCGAACTGTTTTGGGGCCTATAAATACCCTACTCTTTCAACAATGAAAGAGCAATGAAAACCACCGAAATCCTGATCTTACTCTGTGATTTTTAGAGCTCAAAAGTGTTGTATGAGTTAAAAGTTCTTCTCCTTCTCTTCTTCCAAGTTCAGATCTTTCAAGAGACGAGAGAAAAGCTTGAAAGGGTTGTCTCCTAAGCCCTCAAAAGGAGTGAATCTGTAAAAAGGTTGTTGGCCTTCGCCTATTGAAGGAAGGCCTCTAGTGGACGTCGGCAACCTCATCGGTGGAGGAAGCCAGAAGTGGATGTAGGTCAAGACTGACCGAACTACTCTAAATCGCGCTGCTCTCTGGTTTGCATTTACTTTGAGTTCATTATCTTTATTGCAAACCTCCTTCATAGCCTACTG
Source organism: Musa schizocarpa (assembly GCA_900464855.2). NCBI lineage: Eukaryota > Viridiplantae > Streptophyta > Magnoliopsida > Zingiberales > Musaceae > Musa > Musa schizocarpa. Next base: position 30,344,426 of record LS990917.1, on the reverse strand, counting down.
TGTTCTGTGCTTTTACGTCTGAGTTTTCAAACTCAATACTTTTCAAATCGTGTTTAGACATAAATTAGTTTTCTCGTAAATCACTCTAAATCGAGCTGCTTTTTGGTTTGCATTTACTTTGAGCTCATTATCCTTACTGCAAACCTTCTTCATAGCTTTCTGTCTTCTGCACTTTTACGTTTACGTTTCCAAGCTCAATACTTTCCGAATCGTGTTTAGACGTAAATCGATTTTCTCGTATGAACATCGTATTTCAGTTTGCGCTTACATTCTGATTTCTATCACAATAGCAAACTGCCTTATCAGATTTGTTTTTAACTGTCTCTTGCCTAATCATAAGTTAAAGTGATTTACGAATCGAAGTTTCTGTTGAAATTAGCTTTGTCGTACGAACTCAGTTTTAAAATACAGAAAGTTTTCCATTGCACTAATTCACCCCCCCCCCCCTCTTAGTGCTCTTGATCCTAACAATTGGTATCAGAGCCCGGTTTTTCTCATTTCGGATTTACACCCGAGAGAAATGGCTCTTCATAGCTTTCAAGAGGGTTTTTCGGTTTTTCGTCCACCGTTATTTAACGGATTGGACTACACTTATTGGAAAACTCGAATGAGAGTTTTCAACTTCCCTTTAAACCGATGAACGAATGGTCGGATTTGGAGAAGAAGTATTTTTCTTTAAACGCAAATGCTATGAATGCCTTATTTTGCGCTTTGGACAAAAATGAATTCAATTGGATTTCTATGTGCGAAACGACTTTTGATATTTGGCGAACACTTGAAATCATGCACGAGGGAACTAGTAGAGTCAAAGACTCGAAAGTTAATTTTTTATTGCCTGATTTTGAGCTTTTTCGAATGCAACCAAGCGAGACTATAGGCGACATGTACACCCGTTTCACGGATGTCGTCAATAATCTAAGAGTTCTTGGTAAATCTTTTTCGAATTTTGATCTCGTAAGCAAGATCTTAAGATCCCTTTCAAAAAGGTGGGATCCTAAAATAAAGGCAATACAAGAAACAAAAGATTTAAATATTTGTCCACTTGAAGAACTTATCGGTTCATTGATGACATATGAAATGGTGCACAATGCACATGATGAACATGATGAACAAAACTACCTTCCAAAGAACAAGAAGGATTTAGAACTCCGGACGAATGAATACCACTTGAGCGATGACTCAAGTGATGAGGACAATGATGAACTTGAACTTCGAACACTAAATCTTAATAAGGTTATTAAACAAAAATCTAAAATAAACAATGAACTTGAACGGAGGAAGAGGCCAAAGAAGAAGAACAAAAAATGGGATGAATCGAGCTCCTCCGAAGACGAGGAGAAAATCAAGAAAGGCGAGGTGGCAAACTATGCCTTAACCGCCTTCAATGAAAAGGAAATCAAAATCCCCCTGATTTATTTTGAAATTACTTAATGCTTTCATGATGTATTTTCTTTTTTAGTTTAGAATTAATTTTCTTAAAAATAACATGTTTAAAAATAAAAATACAAAAATTATGATCATGCTAGTAATTTCGAAAATGATAACATTGCATATTTTATGATAAACAAAATGATTTTGATTGAAAATATGAAATCATAATGTGTATCATGTTTGATTAATATTGCTTAATGAAATCATGATTTGAAGTAATGAATAATGATGTAATGAAAATATTAAATGTTTTTGATACAATGATTGATAATTTTATGCATGAGATTTTAAGTTATACATGATGATAAGCATTTGTTATTCTCATGAATGTATATGGCAAAACCATGTCCGAATGCATGAAAGTGTTAAATTTCATTTTCGGATTTTCTTGACCATAACAATTCATTTTTGAAAATCTATTGATCTTGATGGTTCTATAATGAAATTCATTTTTCGATCCTAAATGTTGATGTATGTTTTTGTTTAACATAAAGGTAAAGGCATGCTTATAAGAAGCAAATCATATGAATAAAAATTTATAAATGCGATCCTCTATCTTATCGACTTTTCAATAAATCTATGTTTGTCATATATGAATTTATTGAATGTGACTTTGAGGATGATTTCAGATTTCACAAATGTTTGATTCATACTTATGACATGAGATAATTGAATCCTTGACTTACTCTTTATATGGCTTGAAAATAGATGTTTAAAATCTTGCTTGATGAGTTGTTTTATAAGATTTTGCCTTTACATCTTGAACTTTCATGCTTATCTTGATTTGGCTTATAATGCTTAGATGAAAAAGAATCATTTAAAAAAATAAAAAAATTACTTTTCCCATCTGATCGAGATGAATGATTTCATGATATTTTGTGAATCTCGAAATTGATTTTGATGACTTGATTATGAATTTCAAGTTAATGATTTGATTTGAATAAGTTTTATCTAAATCATAATCTTGATCTTGTAAAATTGAAGTCACAAATAATATCTTGTGGTATTCATGAATTGATACTCACAATATGAAAGCATTGGTATTCATGACTTGAATTGGATTGAAACATTGCATGCTTAAATTAATCATTCTCCTATGTTTAAAAAATTCTTTAAATGCCTTATGTGATGATTGAAAACTAACTTGCTTTATGATAAATCTATATATACAATTTTGATGAATTTGACGATTTGAATTTGAATGAGTTTGTGTTCAAATTATGATCTTGGTTTCTTGGATATACTACTTGAGATTTTTTTTAATCACAATCTCTTCTTTGTACACCTACAATTTTTGTTATTTATAAAAGGAAGAGATTTGATAAAATGAATCATGTCTTTTGGCATTCAAATGGTCTTATCTTTGATGATATGATTTCTTTGTATCTATGATATAAATGCCTTGAAATGATTGAAATATTTTACACTTTTATGCTCTTCCCTACTTCTTTCTTATTTTCAATGACAAAACGGGGAGAAGTTTTGATCATGCATGGTAGGATATAATTTGACAAAATTGATACCATCATGATATGAAACATTTATGATGTGCAATTATGCATGCAATAATTGTGCTTTCTAATTATGATGTGATGTAAATCATGATTTAAAATGCTGAGTGCTAAGTTACACATTTTGAGAAGAAATTGCTATATTGAAACATTAATGTAATTATGAATGGTGATATGATATTATGCATGTAATACTTCAACTTATGATAATGATGCATGCAATGATAAAATTTTCATGATGAAAAATTGTCTTGACATTCATAACTTGATTATTCATCCTTTGTCATGATTTTGAAATCGTTGTAAAAGGAAAAAGAACTACAAAACTGTATTCTTCCTTTCTTTTTGACAATGACAAAGGGGGAGATAGCTAGCTCGCACAAGTCAAGAAGATGCAAAAACTTGATTGCTAGCTTGCCTATCTTAAGTAGCAAAGATTGCTAACTTGCTTATTTCAAGAAGCAAAAATTGTCTTCTTGAACATCACTATCTTGAATATCTCAAGAAGCAAAACTTGCAATTTGCACATTGCAATAGGAAGCAAGAATCATGAGCTTACACAAGAAAGCTATCTTACATTTGCTTTCGAAATTTTTGCTAGCTTATATATTGTGAAACTTGTATATCGTAAAAATTGCTAGCTCGTGGTCTAAAGAGAAGCAAAAAGTTGCTATCTCAAAAGAAGCAAATATGCTATCTTGCCTATCTCAAGAGGCAAAAATACTAACTTGCACATCTAGCAAAACTTGACAAATTTGCATATCTCAAGAAGCAAGAGTTGCTTTCTTGAACATCTCAATATTGCTAGCTTGCATGATGTAGAACTTGCTATCTTGAACACTACCAAAAGTACTATCTTGTATGCTGTAAAACTTGCATATCTGAAACTTGATAGCTTAAATGTTCTAAGCATGATGTAATACTTGCTAAATTTTCTGGCTTCAAAACTGCATGATGATAAAACTTGATATTATGTTTTTCATGCAATGAGTTGAACTTATATTACAAACACTTGATTATGGTACTTCTCCTTCTTGTTGATGACAAAGGGGGAGAAGTATGTTGATGAAAGTATGTTGATGACATGATATGTTATGCATAAGTTTATGCATAAGTTCATGATGTAGTGTTGCAAGTATTCATGATGAATATTGCAATGACTTGAATTTAGTTTGAATTCAAAATTCTATCAATATGGCATATTGATAGGGGGAGTTTGTTTAAACTCCGGGAGTTAAGTTTAACTCCGTCATCAATTGGTTGTCATCATCAAAAAGGGGGAGATTGTTGAATCTCGTATTTTGATGATGAAACCAATTGATAATTGTGTTTATGTTTTAATCTGCGTTTTGAGTGACGCAGGATGCTTCGATCAGGATGAGACAATTAAAGTAGGAAAAATTATGTTGTGCTGGAGAAACATGTCAGAAGATTGGACGTCGGGCCGATGAATCGGTCGACGTATCGACAGACGGCTTCGGGCCGTGGACTTGGGCATCGGGCCAAGAAGAGCGGGTATTGCGCTAAGGATATCGGAGTTGCGGAGTCAACTGGCCGATTGGGCAATAGGCCGCGGGAGAGGACGATGCGCCGAAAAATCGGATGAAGCGTCGAGGGACCAATGACATGCCGGACAACTTTGTTAATTGCTTAGGATTAATTGTCTCGATCGAAGTTTTGTTTAAGTGTGAAGGATTAACTACGATGGAAGTAAGACATGCAGCAGGAGTTGCGCCGGAGTCAGGACTATGATCACGTTGGGAGTTCGAGAGCTCGACGGAAGTTCGGACGGTCGTCAGAGGTTCTGCGGGAACATATCCGAGAAGTCCAAGAGCTTGAGAAGCTCGTTGGAACTGGCCAAGTGGATCGTCGCAAGTCCAGGAGTTTGCCGGAAGTCCGCAGGAGCATCATCGAGGGTTCATCGGATGATCGACGGAAGTTCACCGGAAGCTCGCCGGAAGAAGCGATTGACGCACCGGAGCAAGCTGTCCTTCGAATTGTCATAGTTAGCACGTTGATTAAGTTAGAAATGGGAGGTGATCCCACTAACTTAATCTTGGGGCAATTGGGCCCTTGAAAGACCCAATTGGGGCCGAATAGATCAACCCATTTGGACCCAGATGACTTGGCCAGAGGTGGCACCGCCTGGGTCGGCAGTGGCACCGCTTGGGTCGGCAGTGGCACCGCCCAGGGCTCGGTCTCCGAGTTCTGGCTGGGCGGTGCAACCGCCCCTGACATGTGGTGGAACCACCTGAGCTCGGTCTCCGAGCTCTGCCAGGCCTGACAAGTAGTGGCACCGACCAAGAGCTCAGTCTTCGAGCTCTGACAACGGTGCAACCGCCCCAGTCAGGCGGTGCAACCGCCAGACCCCGGAATTCCGGGAATTGACAGTTTTGAGCTCCAAATTCGAACTGGTTTGGGGCCTATAAATATCCCACTCTTTCAGCAATGAAAGAGCAACGAAAACCACCGAAATCCTGATCTTACTCTGTGATTTTTAGAGCTCAAAAGTGTTGTATGAGTTAAAAGTTCTTCTCCTTCTCTTCTTCCAAGTTCAGATCTTTCAAGAGAGGAGAGAAAAGCTTGTAAGGGTTGTCTCCTAAGCCCGTCAAAAGGAGTGAATCTGTAAAAAGGTGGTTGGTCTTCGCCTATTGAAGGAAGGCCTCTAGTGGACGTCGGCAACCTCATCGGTGGAGGAAGCCAAAAGTGGATGTAGGTCAAGACTGACCGAACCACTCTAAATCGCACTGCTCTCTGGTTTGCATTTACTTTGAGTTTATTATCTTTACTGCAAACCTCCTTCATAGCCTATTGTGTTATGCGCTTTTATGTCTGAGTTTTCAAGCTCAATACTTTTCGAATCATGTTTAGACGTAAATCGGTTTTCTCGCAAATCACTCTAAATCGAGCTACTCTCTAGTTTGCATTTACTTTGAGCTCATTATCCTTACTACAAACCTTCTTCATAGCTTACTGTCTTCTGTGCTTTTACGTTTGCGTTTCCAAGCTCAATACTTTTCGAATCGTGTTTAGACGTAAATCGGTTTTCTCGTACAAACATCGTATTTCAGTTTGCGCTTACATTCTGATTTCTATCACAATAGCAAACTGCCTTATCAGATTCGTTTTTAACTATCTCTTGCCTAATCACAAGTTAAAGTGATTTATGAATTGAAGTTTCTACTGAAATCAACTTTGTCGTACGTACTCAGTTTTAAAACGCAGAAAGTTTTCCGCTGCACTAATTCACCCCCCCCCTCTTAGTGCCCTTGATCCTAACATGATGAGGCTCCCAACTTTCACTAGCATATCACTTTGAAGGGGAAGGATAAATACCCCTCTTACAACTTTTAGAAGTGGTTCACACTCTTACAAATTTTCAACGAAAAGGAAGGAGGTGAACACTTAAGCAATTGAAAATAAGGCTTGCTAAAAACTTTACAAAGGCTTTTGTCTTAATCTATTGCTTCTCAAAAAGTTGTATTATATGCTGAGAATTGAGGGGTATTTATAGACCCTAAGAGGATTCAAATTTGGGCTCCAAATTTTGAATTATCTTGGGTTCCCGATGCTGGCAGTGCCACCGCCTGTTAGTGTCTGACACTGGCAGTGTACTGGCGGTGCCACCGCCCAGTCCGACGATACCACCGTTGAACCTCTCGGGTGCTGGGCGGTGCCACCGCCGGACCTCTCGGGTGCTGGGCGGTGCCACCAACTAGTCCGGCGGTACCATCGCCCAATCCTTCGGGTTCTGGGTGGTGCCACCGCCTAGTTCGGCGGTTCCACCGCCCGACCTTATGGTCACTGGTTGGGCTTCAGATTTGGCCCAAACCAAGTCATATTCTGGCCCAATTGGCCCCTAACCAGGATATAGGATTATCCCTTAATCCTATCCTTAATTAAATATAAACTACGCAACTGAAATCATAGTCCTAAGTAAGTTTTTAATCAGCAAACGTCGAGTTTTCTTTCGGCGAGCTTTCCGACGATCTTTCGGTGGACTTCCGATACACCCTCGGATTTCTTCCGGTGGACTACTAGCAGGCTCCCGATCTTGTGGTGAGTTCAGCGAGTAGCCAAGCCTTCTCGGTGATATCTACGAACCTCCGACGGTCTCTTCAGTGGACTTCCAAAAACTTCGACAAGTCCCCGATTTCTTCTCGGTTGGTTCCGGTAGCATCTCCGACGAATCTTCAAACTTTCGGTGGACTCTCGAACACCCATCGAACTTGACTCTGGTAGACTTGCTTTATGTCTTCAAGCTATCATAGTTAATCCTGCACACTTAACTCAATAATGTAGATTAGATCAATTAACCCATCAATTGATTTCATCATCAAAATTCGAGATTCAACAATCTCCCCCGTTTTGATGATGACAATCAATTGATGACGGAGTTAAACATAACTCCCTCTATCTACATGCCATATATTGAGAAGATAAAAACTCTTAAATTCAATTTCTTTGAATTCAAGACCAAACCGATAAGTTCTATTCGTTGAACTTATCGTTATTTTCTATAAGCATGAGCAAATACGAAACATCATATTTCTCATAATTTCAAGCCATGAAAATTATTTTCAAGTCGAATGATGAAAGATAATTTTTATTTCGACAAGAGATATGAACTTTCAACATAAATCTCATGATATAAATGTAAGGCATGATTTCATATGATCATGAGATGAAATGACAACCAATCTAAAAACTTTCATATTGTGATATTCTCAAAAAGTTTTGCGATGCATATAAGACATTTGCATTACACAAGCTTTTGCAATTCATATAAGACATGCTATCACATTTGCGATGCATATAAGACATTTGCATTATACAAGCTTTCGCAATTCATATAAGACATGCTATCACATTTGCGATGCATATAAGACATTTGCATTACACAAGCTTTTGCAATTCATATTTTGCACAAGTCATCAATGTTTTGCACATTCTTCTCCCCCTTTGTCATTAACAAAAAGGAGATGAGGTTTTAAGCATAAAACTTATGATCATTGAAGTCATTTATAAAATCATCTCATAAGAAAAAAAATATTGAAAAGGAGATGACAAAATTGTCAAAGCTTCAACTTGGCATTAATATTGATCATTCAAGGAAGACATCAAATCATCCAAAATAACATGAAGGAGCCATCAAAATGTTGACAAAATTTTGGAAAGAAACATCCAACATCATATACTAGGATAATGTCAAACGCATGTCAAGGTAGCACAGAGGTTTACAATAATAAGAAAGAAGTCAAATCCATGAAAACCGAAAAGAGGATGAAAATTTTTTGAAAATAATATACAATCAAGTGTTGAATCTCGGATTTTGATGACGAAATCAATTGATGGATTAATTGATCTAATCCATATTATTGAGTTAAGTGTGTAGGATTAACTATGATAGCCTGAAAACATAAAGCAAAGATACCATAGTCAAGTTCGATAGGTGTTCGAGAATCCGAAGATTCATCGGAGATGTTGCCGGAACCAACCAAGAAGAAATCGGGAACTTTCAGAAGTCCGCCGAAGAAATCGTCAGAGGTTCGTGGAGATCACTGAGAAGGCTCGGCTACTCGCTGAACTCGCCACAAGATCGGGAACCTACTGGGAGTCCACTGGAAGAAATCCGAGGGTGTATTGGAAGTCCGCCGGAAGATCGTTGGAAAGCTCGCCGGAAGGAGACTCAACGTTTGCCGGTTAAAACTTGCTTAGGACTATGTTTTCAGTTGCGTAGCTTGCATGTAATTAAGGTTAGAATTAAGGGATAATCCTATATCCTGGTTATGGGCCAATTGGCCCGAATATGACTTAGTTTGGACTGGATTTGAAGCCCAACCAATGACCGGTAAAATCGGGCGGTGGAACCGTCGGACTGGGTGGTGGCACCGCCCAGAACCCGAGAATCGGGCGATGGTACCACCGGACTGGGCAGTGGCACCGCCCAGCACCTGAGAGGTCCGACGGTGGCACTACCAGTACACTGTCAGTGTCAAACACTAACAGGCGGTGGCACCGCCAACATCGGGAACCCAAGAGAATTCAAAATTTGAAGCCCAAATTTGAATCCTCTTGGGGCCTATAAATACCCCTCAATTCTCAGTAGAGAATACAACTTTTGAGAAGCAATAGATTGAGAGAAAAAAAAAAAGGCCCTTAGCAAAGTCTTTAGCAAGTCTTGTTTTCAATTGCTTGAGTGTTCACCTCATTCTTTCTCGTTGGAAATTTGTAAGAGTATGAACCACTATAAAAGATTGTAAGAGGGGTATTTGTCCTTTCCCTTCAAAGTGATTTGCTAGTGGAAGTTGGGAGCCTCTTCGAAGAAGGCTTCGTAAGTGGATGTAGGTTATTTTAATCGAACCACTTTAAATTGGTGTGTTCCTTGAATGTGTGAGTTCTTACTTTCCTGAAATTGTTATTTACACGCTGCTAGCTTTCAGTTTTCATCTACTCAAGTTACTATAGAAACAAAATCTTCTCATATTTACGAATTTGTTATTAAACTTACAAGTTTTAATCCGCTACACTAATTCACCCCCCCTCTTAGTGCCACTCCGATCCTAACAATTGGTATTAGAGCTAGGCTCACTGTCATATTTGGTTTAATACCCAAGAGAGATGGCTTACTCCGGCATGCATGAGGGTCATTCTATTACACATCAACTTATGTTTAATGGGTCAAATTACACGTATTGGAAGACTCGTATGAGGATCTTCGTCATTTCCATGGATTTCGAGCTTTGGACTATTGTCAAAAATGGATTTAAAAAATCTTCTCTTCCGATGAGCAAATGGGATGAATCGGAGAAGAAGGTTTTTGCTTTAAACACAAAGGCTATGAATGCCTTGTTTTGTGTATTAGACAAAAATGAATTTAATCGTGTTTCAATTTATGATTCGGCTTTTGATATTTAGAAAACTCTTAAAGTCACTCATGAAGGCACTAGCCGAGTGAAAAAGTCCAAAATCAACATTCTTGTGCACTCTTACGAACTTTTCCGTATAAAACCAAGTGAGTCCATTGGAGACATGTACACCCGTTTCGCGGATGTCATCAATGGACTCAAAGCTCTTGGTAAAGATTTTTCTAACTTTGAACTAGTAACTAAAATCTTAAGATCCCTTCCAAAAAGTTGGGATCCAAAAGTTACGGCCATTCAAGAGGCCAAGGACCTTAAAACATTTCCTCTTAATGAACTTATTGGGTCTTTAATAATCAATGAAATGACATGCCATGCTCATGAAGAGCTCGAGAACCCCCTTCCAAAGAACAAAAAGAATATGACGCTGACATCACAAGAAGACCACTTGAAAGGAACATCAAGTGATGAGGATAGTGACGATGACATTGCACTTTTAACTCAAAAAATTTAAAAATTTATAAGAAAGAATAAATTTAAAAATAACACCAAAAATAAACTTGAACATAAAAAGGACCAAGTAATATGCTACGAATGCAAGAAGCCGGGGCACTTCAAAAATGAATGCCCCCAAGCCAAGAAGAAGCAACCGAAAAAGAAGAAAGCTTTAAGAGCGACTTGGGATGATTCAAGTGATTAAGAAAGTGAAGAAGCTAGCAACAAAGAGGAGGCAAACTTTACGCTAATGACTTTAGGAGAAGAGGTATGTGATTTAATTAATGAAGATTTATCTTTCGATGAACTTTCTATTGCTTTTCACAAATTATTTGATGAGTGTAGAACTATTAGTAAGAAGTTTAATCTTTTAAAGAAAGAGTATGTCTTACTACAAAATAAGCTTGATAGTTTTCAAACTCCTCCATGCTCTTAAGTGTAAACACTTAGAAGCAATAAAAAATAAAAATTTGCTACTTAAAGAGACCTTAAACAAGTTTAAGGTCGGTAGCAAGGGATTGGACATGATCCTTGCAAACAAGGGTCATGTTGCAAATAGAAGTGGAATTGGTTTTGTGAGAGGATCTCACCAAAATCCTATCACCTTCATTAAAGGACCCACATTACATGTTTCACCTTGTTTGAAATGTAACTTTTATTGTAAATCCGGATATGTTGCTTACAAATGTCCATTTAGGAAAATTAGTCCACATAAGTTGATATGGGTTCCTAAAGGAACTATAAATACTTCATTGATGAATAACAAAATTGGTAGATCAATTTTTGAGGCACCCAAAATCAAATGGGTACCTAAAAACCATCCTCTTTTGTAGACAAACCCATAAGCTAGGAGCAAGAGATGGTATCTTGATAGTGGATACTCAAGACACATGATTGGAGATCCATCTCATTTCTCTATGCTCACTAGCAAAGAAGGGTACGTCACCTTCGGAGACAACAACAAAGGCAAAATAATTGGCAAGGGAACCATAGGTAACAAATCATGTTTTTCAAATGATGATGTATTACTAGTTGAGGGATTAAAACATAATCTCTTAAGTATTAGTCAATTATGCGATAAAGGTTACATCGTTAGATTTGAATCTAATACGTGCATTATTGAAAAACCAAACAATAACTTGTCAATGATTGCTTTAAAACAAAATAATGTCTACACCATCAACCTTGATGAACTAAGAAATGAAATATGCTTCTCCGCTTTAAATGATGATGCTTGGCTTTGGCATAGGAGATTAGGCCATGCAAGTATAAAACTAATATCTAAGATCTCATCTAAAGAATTAGTACGAGGGATTCCCAATATGAAGTTTGTTAAGGACAAAGTATGTGATGCGTGTCAACTAGGTAAACAAATAAAAACTAGTTTCAAATAAAAAAAATCAAATTAGCACAACTAGACCATTACAATTGATCCATTTGGACTTATTTGGACTAATTGACACGACAAGTCTAGGAGGAAGCAAATATGCTTTTATAATTATAGATGACTATACTAGATATACTTGGACCTATTTCTTGGCTTACAAAAGTGATTGTTTCAAATGTTTCTCTAAATTTTGTAAACTCACTCAAAACGAAAAAGGCTTCATGATTTCATCAATTCGGAGAAATCATGGTGGCGAATTTCAAAACCGTGACTTCCAAAGTTTTTGTGAAGTTAATGGATATAACTACAACTTCTCCACTCCAAGAAATCCTCAATAAAATAGAGTAGTTGAAAGAAAAAATAGAAACCTACAAGAAATGGTAAGAACTATGTTGAATGAACATAGTCTACCTAAGTATTTTTGGGTCGAAGCTGTGAATACGGCTTGCTACATCATGAATAAGGTTCTAATACAACCGTCTCTATAAAAAACGCCCTATGAATTATGGAATAACAAAAAACCAAATGTTTCTTATTTTAAAGTTTTCGGTTGCAAATGCTTTATTTTGAATGAAAAGGATGCTTTAGAAAAATTTGATGCCAAATCCGATGAAGGCACCTTTCTTGTTTACTCTTCCGTTTCTAAGGCTTTTTATTTTTTTAACAAAAGAACCTTAGTTATAGAAGAGTCTATTCATGTAGTTTTCAATGAAATTTCTGAGTTAAATAAAAATGATTTTGATGATGATATTGGTTTTGAAAATTTAAATTTAAATGAACCCCTTCCTCAAAATAGTAACTTAGATGCATCTTCTTCCTTACCTAAGGAATGGAAGTATGTGGTTGCTCATCCAAAGGAGCTAATTCTAGGAGATATATCAAAAGGGGTTCAAACTCATTCTTCCTTCAAGAATTTTTGTGCTAACGCCGCCTTCCTTTCTCAAATCGAACCTAAATGCATTGACGAGGCCTTGAAAGATGATTCTTGGGTCATTGCAATGCAAAAGGAATTGAACCAATTTGAGAGGAATGAGGTATGGAAGCTTGTTCCTAGACCTAGTGACCATTTAATTATTGGTATTAAATGGGTCTTTAGAAACAAGCAAGATGAATGCGGTATCGTGGTTAGAAACAAGGCTAGATTAGTGGCTAAAGGTTTCAACAAAAAAGAAGGTATCGACTATGAAGAAACCTTCACTCTTGTGACAAGATTAGAAGTCATTAGGATGCTACTTGCTTATGTTAGTAGTAATAATTTTAAACTATTTCAAATAGATGTCAAAAGTGCCTTCTTAAATGGTTTAATTTATGAAGAAGTATATGTCGAACAACCTCCTGGATTTGAAAATTTTCTTCTTCCTAATCATGTATTCAAATTGACTAAGGCTCTCTATGGCTTGAAACAAGCTCCTAGAGCTTGGTATAAAAGGCTTAGTTCTTTTCTTATTTTAAATAATTTTACCAAGGCCAAGGTTGATTCTACATTGTTTATCAAATACTTTGAAAACAATTTTCCTATTGTGTAAATTTATATTGATGATATTATTTTTGGTTCTTCGGATGAATCACTATGTGAATCATTTGCCAAGTGTATGAGTCATGAATTTGAAATGAATCTAATGGGTGAATTAACCTTCTTTTTAGGATTGTAAATTAAATAACTTAGTGATGGTATATTTCTTAATCAATCTAAATATACATTAGAATTGTTAAAACGATTTAACATGGATGGTTCAAAAGTGATATACACTCCTATGAGTACTTCGACGAAGTTAGATATGGATGAAAATGGTGAGAATTTCGATCAAAAAATGTATAGGGGAATGATAGGTAGTCTACTTTATCTCACCGCGACTAGACTAGATATCATGTTTAGTGTAGGACTTTGTGTTAAGTTTCAATCTAATCCTAAATTATCTCATCTTAAGAGTGTTAAAAGAATATTTAGATATTTTAAAGGAACTCTCAATTTAGGATTGTGGTATCCGAAATCTGATAAATTCGATTTAATAGCTTATGTAGATGCCGATTTTGGCGGATGCAAGATAGATAGAAAAAGTACATCTGGAACATGCCAATTTTTAGGACATGCACTTGTTTCTTGGACTTCCAAGAAACAAAACTCAGTTGCACTATCTACAGTGGAAGCCGAATACGTTGCTGCAAGTGCATGCTGTGCACAAGTTGTTTGGATGAAGAATACATTAAAAGACTATGAAATTTACTTGAAAAACATTCCCATAAAATGTGATAATACAAGTGTCATATGTCTTACCAAAAATCTAATTCAACACTCTAGAACTAAGCATATCGACATTAGACATCATTTCATATGAGATCATGTCCTTAACAATAATGTCGTTCTAGAGTTTATTGACACAAAGCATCAATTAGCAGATATTTTTACAAAAGCCTTAAATGAAGACCAATTTGAATTCATTAGAAGGGAACTAGGCATGTTAAATTGTCCCCGAGTATAAGCTTGTTTGAATGTATTTTCTGAAAAGTTTTTCATCCTCTTTCCATTCTTTCGTGGATTTGATTTCTTCTTTCTCTTTCGATTCTAAATAACATATTAAAGTGCAATCCAAGATCCTATCCCATCTTGAGCCAAACACCTCTAAAAAACAAAAAAGGGGAGGAAAGAAAAATTTTCTTTCTCTTTCTTGGCATGCCAGTGGTGGCACCGCTAGAACCAGCGGTAGCACCGCCTGAGCACTCGGTCACCAAGCAGTGGCACCACTCGGATTGACGGTGGCACCGCCCGAGATTTCCTTTATAAGAAAAGGGGTTAGGGCTGGCAGTGGAACCACCCCCAACCCGTGAGAACTCTCCCTAAATCTCCCACAACTCCTTTAAAACTTCTCTAACCCTCATTCGAACCTTTAGAAGCCTAGGAGAGAGATTCTTGTTGGTTCAAGCTCTCCATCTTTCAAGGAATTCTCCATAAGGTAAAATCTGAAATCTTTCCTTCCTTTTCTCATTATTTTGCCTACTCTTCATAGTTTCATATTCTTGATCTATCATCTTGTCTAGATAATGGCTCTTTAGAGATCAACAAGAACAAAAGGGAAAAGGGTTGAAGGAGATTCATACGACCAAAATCATTTTAGATCCAAAGAAGTAGCTCTTAGGTTTCCAAATTTCGAAACAAGAACTATACATAAGGGTAAACATGTTGATCTAGATGAACTAGGAAACCTAGAACCCATTAGATGGTTTGCACATTTAGATGCCTTACCTCTCCTACAAATCAATGAACTAATTTATCCTAGGTTAGTTAGACTATTTTATGCAAACTTATGTATGGACAACAAAAGCCTAAGTACTTACCTTTTAGGAACATAAATTAAAATCTTTGATAGTACTATTTGTGAACTAATTGGAATTACTGAAAAGGATAGGGGCTGTTACTTTAGAAATAAATGAGATGTCAATGTAATCGGAGCAACTTACTCTGAAGCCTTAGAAACTATCTTTGAAAATCTGAACCTAGGCATGATACCCAAAAGTTGCGAGCACTTACTACCCTTTAACTCTAAAATTCTTCATAACATTATGACTAGCATACTACTTCCCAAGAAATTTCATCTTGATGAAATGAGTCAAATAGAGCTAAGCACCATGTACTGGATTATGACCGGACAACATAATTGCTTTGGATACTTAATCCGACAACACATGCAGGATATAATAGCTAAAGACACTATGTTACCATATGGGGGGTTAATCACTTGATTAATACTTGCCCATGATATTTGTGTCTCGCCTAATGAAGAAATAATTCAAGTTGATCAATTTAATACCATCAATAGAAATCTACTGAAAAGACTTAGGTGCATATTTAGCAATGGTATATGGGTTAGGCAATCTAGAAGGACTGATCCAATTCCCCCACCAGTAGAACACCCCGAAATACTAATTTTTAGGGGAAATGAATCTCCTCCTCCTAGTCCTTTTGGTGCAACACTCTCAGCTCCTGCTTCATCTTCTGCAGAACTCATTATGGCAGAATTGCATTAGATCAAATCACAACAAGAACAACTTAAATCACAACAAGAGCAAATTCAAATTCAGCAAATTGAAATTTTGAAGGAACTACGACAAATGAATCCAAAAATAGATGTCATATATAAGAACTATGGATTTCCTCCTAAGGATTAATCGATATGCCTTCTTATTCTGTTACCTTGACATGTGATCCATGTATGATTACTCTTAATGCCAAGTTAAAATTTTGTCATCTTCTTTCTTTTGTATGAAAGCCATGCTTTTTTAATGAGATGAATTTTGAATGAAAGCTGAATTTTTGAAATGCATTCTGGATGAATGTTGATTTTTTTTATGAGATGAATTCTGGATGAATGCTGATATTTTTTTTTAAATGAATTCTGGATGAATGCTGAATTTTTAACGAGATGAATTCTGGATAAATGGTTGTTTTGTAATGAGATGAATTTTGGATGATTGATGTTAATGTTGAATTCCTTTTCTAATGATTTTATGATCACAAATTGTATGCTTAAAGTCTCATCTCCTTTTTGTTGATGATAAAGGGGGAGAAGAATGAGCAAAACATGAATTGTGATGACTTGTGCCAATTCTACAGTATGACTTATATGAATTGCAAAAGCTTATGTAATGCAAATGTCTTATATGCTTCGATAGCATGACTTGTATGAATTGCAAAAGCTTATGTAATGCAAATGTCTTATATACATCGATAGCATGACTTATATGAATTGCAAAAGCTTGTGTAATGCAAATGTCTTATATGCATCGCAAAACTCTTTGAGAATATCGCAAGTTCTTAGATTGGTTGATCATATGAAATCATGCTTTATATTTATATCATGAAATTTATGTTGAAAGTTCATATCTCTTGTCGAAATGATAATAGTCTTTTATCATTTGACTTGAAAATAATTTTCATAACTTGAAATTATGAGAAATACGAAGTTTCGTATTTGCTCAAGCTTATTGAGAATAATAATAAGTTCAAACGAATAGAACTTATCAGCTTAGGCTTGAATTCAAAGAGATTGAATTCAAGTATTTTTATCCTCTCATAATATGGCATATAGATAGGGGGAGTTATGTTTAACTCTGTCATCAATTGATTGTCATCATAAAAAAGGGGGAGATTGTTGAATCTCAGATTTTGATGATGAAATCAATTGATGGATTAATTGATCTAATCCATATTATTGAGTTAAGTGTACAGGATTAACTACGATAGCCTGAAAACATAAAGCAAAGATACTGGAGTCAAGTTCGATGGGTGTTCGAGAATCTGAAGATTTATCGGAGATGCTGCCGGAACCAACCAAGAAGAAATCGAGGACTTTTGGAAGTCCATCGAAGAAATCATCGAAGGTTTGCGAAGATCACCAAGAAAGCTCGGCTACTCACTGAACTCACCACAAGATTGGGAGCCTGCTGGGAGTCCACCGGAAGAAATCCGAGGGTGTATCGGAAGTCCGCTAGAAGATCATTGGAAAGTTCGTCGGAAGGAGACTCAACATTTGCCGGTTAAAAACTTGCTTAGGACTATGTTTTTAGTTGTGTAGTTTGCATGTAATTAGGGTTAGGATTAAGAGATAATCCTATATCCTAGTTAGGGGCCAACTGGGCCCGAATATGACTTGGTTTGGGCCAGATTTGAAGCCCAACCAATGACTGGTAAAATCGAGCAGTGGAACTGCCGGACTGGGCAGTGGCACCACCCAGAACCCGAGAATCGGGCGGTGGTACCGTTAGACTGGGCGGTGGCACCACCCAACACCCAAGAGGTCCGGCGGTGGCACTGCTAGTACACTGTCAGTGTCAGACACTGACAGGCGGTGGCACCGCCAGCATCGGGAACTCAAGAGAATTCAAAATTCGGAGCCCAAATTTGAATCCTCTTGGGGCCTATAAATACCCCTCAATTCTCAGCAGAGAATACAATTTTTGAGAAACAATAGATTGAGAAAAAAAAAAAGGGCCTTAGCAAAGTCTTTAGCAAGTCTTATTTTCAATTTCTTGAGTGTTCACCTCCTTCTTTCTCATTGAAAATTTGTAAGAGTGTGAACCACTATAAAAGGTTGTAAGAGGGGTATTTGTCCTTCCTCTTCAAAGTGATTTGCTAGTGGAAGTTGGGAGCCTCTTCGAAGAAGGCTTCACTAATGGATATAGGTCATTTTGATAGAACCACTTTAAATTGGTGTGTACCTAAAATGTGTGAGTTCTTACTTTCCTAAAATTATTATTTAAACTACTGCTAGCTTTCGATTTTCATCTACTCAAGTTACTATCGAAACGAAATCTCCTCGTATTTACGAATTCATTATTAAACTTACAAGTTTTAATCCGCTGCACTAATTCACCCCCCCTCTTAGTGCCACTCCGATCCTAACATCGAGCTCATTCACAAGGACAATTCAACATGCCTAATTCCCTTCTAATAAAGTCAAATTGATCTTCATTTAAGGCTTTTGTAAAAATATCCACTAATTGATGCTTTGTATCAATAAATTCTAGAATGACATTATTATTATTGACATGATCCCGTATAAAGTGATGCCTAATGTCAATATGCTTAGTTCTAGAGTGTTGAATTAGATTTTTGGTTAGACAAATAGCACTTGTATTATCACATTTTATGGGAATGTTCTTTAAGTAAATTTCATAGTCTTTCAATGTATTTTTCATCCAAACAACTTGTGCATAGTATGCACTTGCATCTATATATTCGGCTTTCGTTGTAGATAGTGCAACCGAATTTTATTTCTTAGAAGTCTAAGAAACAAGCGCATGTACTAAAAATTGACATGTTTCGGATGTGCTTTTTCTATCTATCCTACATCCGCCAAAATCGGTATCTGCATAAGCTATTAAATCAAAATTATCAGATTTTGGATACCATAATCCTAAATTAGGAGTTCCTTTAAGATATCTAAGGATTCTTTTAACACTTTTAAGATGAGACATTTTAAGATTAGCTTGAAACCTAGCACAAAGTACTACACTAAACATGATATCTGGTCTAGTTGCGACGAGGTAAAGTAAACTACCAATCATTCCCCTATATGTTTTTTTTATCAAAGCTTTCACCACTTTCATCCATGTCTAACTTAGTAGAAGTACTCATAGGAGTGTTTATAGCTTTTGAACCATCCATGTTAAATTATTTTAATAATTCTAATGTATATTTAGATTGATTAAGAAATATACCACTACTAAGTTGTTTAATTTATAATCCTAAAAAGAAGGTTAATTCTCCCATTAGGCTTATTTCAAATTCATGACTCATACATTTGGCAAATGATTCACATAGTGATTTATCCGAAGAATTAAAAATAATATCATCAACATAAATTTGAATAATAAGAAAATTATTTTCAAAATGTTTGATAAATAATGTAGTATCAACCTTGCTTTTTGTAAAATTGTTTAAAATAAGAAAGGAACTAAGCCTTTCATACTAAGCTCTAGGAGCTTGTTTTAAGCCATAGAGAGCCTTAGTCAATTTAAATACATGATTATGAAGAAGAGAATTTTCAAATCCGGGAGGTTGTTCAACATACACTTCTTCAGAAATAAAACCATTCATAAAAGCGCTTTTGACATCCATTTGAAATAGTTTAAAATCATTACTACTATCATACGTAAGGAGCATCCTAATGGCTTCTAATCTTGCCACAGGAGTGAAGGTCTCTTCATAGTCGATACCTTCTTCTTGGTTGAAACCTTTGGCCACTATTCTAGCCTTGTTTCTAACCACGATACCGCATTCATCTTGCTTGTTTCTAAAGACCCATTTAGTACCAATGACTACATAGTCACTAGGTCTAGGAACAAGCTTCCATACCTCATTACTCTAAAATTGGTTCAATTCCTCTTGCATTGCAATAACCCATGAATCATCTTTCAAGGCTACGTTAATGCATTTAGGTTCAATTTGAGAAAGGAAGGTGGCGTTAGCACAAAAATTCTTAAAGGAAGAATGAGTTTGAACCCCTTTTGATGTATCTCCTATAATTAGCTCTTTTAGATGAGGATCTACATACTTCCATTCCTTGGGTAAGGAAATTTCAGAAGAAGATGCATCCAAGTTACAATTTTGAGCAGGGGGTTCATTTAAATTTAAATGATCAAAACCAAGATCATCATCAAAATCATTTTTCTTTAACTCAGAAATTTCATTAAAAACTATATGAATAGACTCTTCTATAACTAAGGTTCTTTTGTTAAAAACACGAAAAGCCTTAGAAACAGAAGAGGAACCCAGAAAGATGCCTTCATTGGATTTAGCATCAAATTTTCCTAAGGCATCCTTTTCATTCAAAATAAAGCATTTGCAACCAAAAAATTTAAAATAAGAAACATTTATTTTTTGTTATTCCATAATTCATAGGGAGTTTTTGATAGAGATAGTCTTATTAGAACCCTATTCATGACATAGCAAGCCGTATTAACGGCTACGGCCCAAAAATACTTAGGTAGACTATGTTCATTTAACATGGTTCTTGCCATTTCTTATAAATTTTTATTTTTTCTTTCAACTATCCCATTTTGTTGAGGATTTTTCGGAGTGGAGAAGTTGTGATTATATCCATTAGATTCATAAAAACTTTGGAAGTCACGGTTTTGAAATTCGCCACCATGATCACTCCGAATTGATGAAATCATGAAGCCTTTTTCGTTTTGAGTAAGTTTACAAAATTTAGAGAAACATTTGAAACAATCATTTTGTGAGCCAAGAAATAAGTCCAAGTGTATCTACTATAGTCATCTACAATTACGAAGGCATATTTGCTTTCTCCTAAACTGGTTGTGTCAATTGGTCCAAATAAGTCTAAATGGATCAATTGTAATGGTCTAGTGGTGCTAATTTGATTTTTTGGTTTGAAACTAGTTTTTATTTATTTTCCTAGTTGACAAGCATCACACACTTTGTCCTTAACAAACTTCATATTAGGAATCCCTCGTACTAACTCTCTAGATAAAATCTTAGATATTAGTTTCATACTTGCATGGCATAATTTCCTATGCCAAAGCTAAGCATCATCATTTAAAACGGAAAAGCACATTTCATTATGAAGTTCATCAAGGTTGATGGTGTAAACATTATTTTATTTTAAGGCAATCATTGATATGTTATTGTTTGGTTTTTCAATAATGCACACATTAGATTCAAATCTAACGATGTAACCTTTATCGCATAATTGACTAATGCTTAAGAGATTATGTTTTAATCCATCAACTAGCAACACATCATCAATTGAAAAACTTGATTTGTTACCTATGGTTCTCTTGCCAATGATTTTATCTTTGTTGTTGTCTCCGAAGGTGACATACCCTTCTTCTTTACTAGTGAGCATAGAGAAATGAGATGGATCTCTGGTCATGTGCCTTGAGCATCCACTATCAAGATACCATCTCTTGCTCCTAGCTTGTGAGTTTGTCTACAAAAAGAGGATGGTTTCTAGGTACCCATTTGATTTTGGGTGCCTAAAAAATTGATCTACTAATTTTGTTATTCATCATTGAATTATTTATAGTTCCTTTAGGAACCTATATCAACTTATGTGGGCTAATTTTCTTAAATGTATATTTGTAAACAACATATCCGGATTTATAAGAAAAGTTACATTTCAAACGAGGTGAAACATATAATGTGAGTCCTTTACTAAAGGTGGTAGGATTTTGGTGAGATCCTCTCACAAAACTAATTCCACTTCTATTGGTGACGTGACCCTTGTTTGCAAGGATCATGTCCAAGCCTTTGCTACCAACCTTAAACTTGTTTAAGATCTCTTTAAGTAGTAAATTCTCATTTTTTATTGCTTCTAAGTGTTCACACTTAGAGCATGGAGGAGTTTGAAGATTATCATGCTTATTTTGTAGTAAGGCATGCTCTTTCTTTAATAGATTAAACTTCTTACTAATAGTTCTATACTCATCAAATAATTCGTGAAAAGCGAAAGAAAGTTCATCGAAAGATAAATCTTCATTAATTAAATCACATACCTCTCCTCCTAAAGCCATTAGCATGAAGTTTGCCTCCTCTTTGTTGTTAGCTTCTTCATTCTCGGAATCACTTGAGTCGTCCCAAGTCACTTTCAAAGCTTTCTTCTTCTTTGGTTGCTTCTTCTTGGCTTGGGGGCATTTATTTTTGAAGTACCCCGGCTTCTTGCATTCGTAGCATATTACTTGGTCTTTTTTATGTTCAAGTTTGTTTTTGATGTCATTTTTAAATTTGTTCTTTCTTATAAATTTTTAAAATTTTTGAGTTAAAAGTGCAATGTCATCGTCACTGTCCTCATCACTTGATGTTCCTTTCAAGTGGTCTTCTTGTGTTTTAAGTGTCATATCCTTCCTGTTCTTTGGAAGGAGGTTCTCGAGCTCTTCATGAGCATGACACATCATTTCGTAGGTCATAAGAGACCCAATAAGGTCTTCAAGAGGAAATGTTTTAAGGTCCTTGGCCTCTTAAATAGCCGTAACTTTTGGATCCTAACTCTTTGGAAGGGATCTTAAAATTTTAGTTACTAGTTCAAAGTTAGAAAATCCTTTACCAAGAGCTTTGAGTCCATTGATGACATCTATAAAATGAGTGTACATGTCTCCGATGGACTCACTTGGTTTCATTCGGAAAAGTTTGTAAGAATGTACAAGAATGTTGATTTTGGACTCTTTCACTTGGCTAGTGCCTTCATGAGTGACCTCAAGAGTTCTCCAAATATCAAAAGCCGAATCGCAAATCGAAACGCGATTAAATTCATTTTTGTCAACTCCACAAAACAAGACATTCATAGCCTTTGTGTTTAAAGCAAAAACCTTCTTCTCCGATTCATCCCATTCACTCATCGGAAGAGAAGATTTTTGAAATCCATTTTCTACAATATTCCAAAGCTCAAAATCCATGAAAATAAGGAAGATCCTCATATGAGTCTTCCAATACGTGTAATCCGACCCATTGAACATAGGCGGATGTGTAATAAAGTGACCCTCTTGTATGTCGAAGTATGCCATCTTTCTTGGGTATTAAACCAAATATAAGAGTAAGCCTTGCTCTGATACCAATTGTTAGGATCGAAGCGACACTAAGAGGGGGTGGTGAATTAGTGCAACGGATTAAAACTTGTAAGTTTGTAACCAAATTCGTAAATGCAAGGAGATTTTGATTTGCCAATAACTTGAGTAAAGTGAGAAGATGAAAACGAAAGCTTGTTGCAGTGTAAATAATAATTTCAGAAAGGTAAGTACTCACACGTTCAAGGAACACACCAATTTAAAGTGGTTCGGTCAAATGACCTATATCCACTTGCGAAGCCTTCTTCGATGAGGCTCCTAACTTTCACTCGCAAATCACTTTGAAGGGGAAGGATAAATACCCCTCTTACAACTTTTACAAGTGGTTTACACTCTTACAAATTTTCAACGAAAGGAAGGAGGTGAACACTCAAGCAATTGAAAATAAGGCTTGCTAAAAACTTTACAAAGGTTTTTGTCTCAATCTATTGCTTCTCAAAAAGTTATATTCTCTATTGAGAATTGGGGATATTTATAGACTCTAAGAGGATTCAAATTTGGGCTCCAAATTTTGAATTCTCTTGGGTTCCCGATGTTGGCGGTGCCACCGCCTGTTAGTGTCTGACTTTGACAGTGTACTGGCGGTGCCACCACCCAGTCTAACGGTGCCATCGTCGGACCTCTTGGGTGCTAGGCGGTGCCACCTCCAGACCTCTCGGGTGCTGGGCGGTACCACCGCCTAGTCCGGTGGTACCACCGCCTGATCCTTCGGGTTCTGGGCGGTTCCATTGCCCAGTCCGATGGTTCCATCGCCCGACCTTACGAGTCACTGGTTGGGCTTTAGATTTGGCCCAAACCAAGTCATATTCGGGCCCAATTGGCCCCTAACCAGGATATATGATTATCTCTTAATCCTAACCCTAATTACATGCAAACTACGTAACTGAAAATATAGTCCTAAGCAAGTTTTTAACTAGCAAACGTCGAGTTTCCTTTCGGCGAGCTTTCCGGCGATCTTCTGGCGGACTTCTGATACACCCTCGAATTTCTTCTGGCGGACTCACAGCAGGCTCCCGATCTTGTGGCGAGTTCAGCAAGTAGCCAAGCCTTCTCGGTGATCTCTGTGAAGCTCCGACGATCTCTTCGGCGGACTTCCAAAAACTTCGACAAGTCTCCGATTTCTTCTCGGTTGGTTCTAGCAGCATCTCCGACAAATCTTTGGACTTTTGGTGGACTCTCAAACACCCATCGAACTTGACTCCGGTAGACTTGCTTTATATCTTCAAGCTATCATAGTTAATCCTGCACACTTAACTCAATAATATAGATTAGATCAATTAACCCATCAATTGATTTCATTATCAAAATTCGAGATTCAACACCTTCTTCTTCTTTGGTTGCTTCCTCTTTGCTTGGGGACATTCGCTTTTGAAATGTCCTGGCTTCTTGCATTCGTAGCATATAACTTATTCTTTCTTGTATTCAACTTTATTTTTTATGTCATTTTTAAATTTATTACTTTTTTTAAAATTTTTGAACCTTTTTGTCAAGAGTGCCTAGTCATCATCATAGTCATCATCACTTGAACTTTCTTTCAAGTGGTCTTCATGAGTTCTTAGTGTCATATGTTGTATCTCAGATTTTGATGATGAAGTCAATTGTCATTTGTTATCTAATCCATATGTTGAGATAAGTGTGTAGGATTAACTACGATAAAAGTAAGATATGCAACAGGAGTTGAGTCGAAGTCAAAGACTATGATCACATTGGGAGTTCGAGAGCTCGACGGAAGTCCGGACGGTCATCGGAGGTTCTGCGGGAACAAATCTGAGAAGTCTAGGAGCTTACCAAAAGAAGCTCGTCGGAACTCACCAAGCGGATCGTCGCAAGTCCAGGAGTTTGCTGGAAGTCTGTCGGAGCATCGTCGGAGGTTTGTCGGATGTTCGTCGGAAGTTTGCCGGAAGCTTGCAAGAAGAAGCGATTGACTCATCAGAGCAAGCTGTAATAAATGTCTTAAGAATTGTCATAGTTAGCATGTAGATTAAGTTAGGAATGGGAGGTGATCCCATTAACTTAATCTAGGGGCAATTGGGCCCTTGACAGACCCAAATTGGGCCGAATGGATAAACCCATTCGGACCAGAATTCCCACTAGGTGGTGGCACCGCCTAGGAGAGGGTATCCCAAGAAAGCTGGGCAGTGCAACCGCCCTAGACAGGCGGTGGCACCGCCTGGGCTCAATCTCCGAGTGAGATTGGGCGGTGCAACCGCTCCTGACAAGCGATGGCACCGCCAGGGGTCTTCGAGCGAGATTGGGCGGTGCAACCGCCCTAGGCAAGCAGTGGCACCGCCAGGGCTTAGTCTCCGAGCGAGACTGGGTGGTGCAACTGCCCCTGTCAGGTGTTGGCACCGCCCAGAAGCTCAATCTTCGAGCTGCCAAGCGGTTGTACCGCCCCAATCAGGAGGTGGTACCGCCAGGACCCCGAAAATCCGGGAAAAGACATTTTTGAGCTCTAAATTCAAACTAGTTTGGGGCCTATATATACCCTACCCTTTCCTGCATGAAAGGGCACTGAAAATCCAATCTTACTCTGTGATTTTTAGAGCTCAAAAGTGTTGTAAAGGCTAGAAGTTCTCCTCCCCCTTTTTCCAAGTTTTGATCTTTCAAGAGAGGGGAGAAAAGTTTGTAAGGGTTGTCTCCTAAGCTCATCAAAAAGAGTGAAACTATAAAAGGGTGGTTGGCCTTCACCTATTGAAGGAAGGCCTCTAGTGGACGTTGGTGACCTCGTTGGTGGAGGAAGCCAAAAGTGGATGTAGGTCAAGATTGACCGAACCACTCTAAATCTCGGTTTGTATTTACTTTGAGCATTCTATCTTTACTACAAACCTCCTCAATAGCTTACTACCTTCAGCTCTTTTACAAACTCACTTTCAAGTTAAGTTTTCGAAAATAGTTTTACGTCAGAAATCTGTTTTATTGTACGAACATCATATTTCAGTTTGCGCTTACATTCCGATTTCTATCTTAACTGCAAACTTCCTGCCTTACTTTATTTCAAATACATTTCCATAAGCTTTCAAAGTTATTATCTGCATGAAACGACTTTTACGTCAGAATTGGATTTCAACGTACGAACGCGGTTTTAATCGGCGAAAGTTTTCCGTTGCACTAATTCACACCCCCCCCCTTTTAGTGCTCTTGATCCTAACAATTGGTATCAGAGCTGGGTTAACTCTCAAACGGATTAAAACCCAAGAGAGATGGCATACACCGGAAACCAAGAGGGCCACTTTATTACATGTCCACCCAGGTTCAATGGGACGGACTATACCTTTTGGAAGACTCGAATGAGGATCTTCCTTATTTCAATGGATTTTGAATTTTGGAATCTTGTTGAAAATAGATTTTCAAAGTCTTCTCCTCCAATGATCGATTGGAATGAATTAGAGAAGAAGACTTTCACTCTTAATGCAAAGGCTATGAATGCCTTATTTTGTGTGCTTAATAAATATGAGTTCAATCGTGTTTCGGTTTGTGAAACCACATTTGATATTTGGCATACACTTGAAGTGACTCACGAAGGCACAAGTAGAGTGAAAGAGTCAAAAATCAATCTTTTGATACATTCTTTTGAACTTTTCCGAATGAAACTGAGTGAGACTATTGGCGACATGTACACCTGTTTCACGGATGTCGTCAATGGTCTAAAAGGACTCGGCAAAAGTTTTTCGGATTTTGAGCTCGTAAATAAGATTCTAAGATCCATTCCTAAGAGTTGGGACCCTAAAGTCACTGCTATTCAAGAGGCTAAAGATTTAAACAACTTCCCTCTTGAAGAACTAATCGGGTCATTAATGACCTATGAAATGACTTGCAAGGCTCATGAAGAGCAAGAAGATATCCTTCCAAAGAACTGGAAGGATATGACACTTAGAACTTTAGATGACCACTTAAGAGAAAACTCAAGTGATGAGAACTGTGATGATGACTTGGCACTTCTAACAAGGAAATTCAAAAAACTCATTAAATGAAACAAGTTTGAAAGTGACACAAAAAATAAACTTGAACCCAAAAAGGACCAAGTTATTTGTTACGAATGCAAAAAGCCAGGACACTACAAAAGTGATTGTCCTCAAGCCAAGAAGAGAACATCAAAGTAGAAAGCGCTCAAAGCAACATGGGATGACTTGAGCACGTCTGAAGAAGAGGAGTCCAACACCGAGCAAGTTGCTCATTACGCCTTAATAGCCATCGGAGAAGAGGTAACAAATTTAATTAATGCAGATTTATAATTTGATGAATTATTAAATGCCTTCCATGACTTATTTGATGAATGCAAAACAATTAATAGAAAATATAAATTGCTGAAAAATAAGCATGATAGTCTTGTTAGCAATTTTGATAAATTAAAAACTGAATATCACGATAGTTTAGCTCAATGTGAAAAATGCCATGATCTAGAAACTCTCTAAAAGGAAAACTTGCTACTTAAGGACACCTTGAAGAAATTCGATGTTGGTAGCAAGTCTTTGAACATGATCCTTGCAAACAAGGGTCACGTTCCCAAAAGAAGTGGAATCGGATTTGTGAGAAGTCCTCACTAAAATCCAACCACCTTCATAAAAGGGCTATCTTACATGTTCAACACCAAAGCAAATGCAACTTTTGTTGCAAACATGGACATAAAACGTATCATTGTCCATTCAAGAAAATTAGTCCGAACAAGCTGATTTGGATTCCTAAAGGAACCATGATAAACTCTATGCAACATAATATACAATGTAGATCAGTTTTTGAGGCACCCAAAAGTAAATAGTACCTAAAAATCACCCCTTCTTGTAGAAACATACACCATAAAAAACCAGGAGCAAGAGATAATATCTTGCTTTTTGGGTACTCGATATTCATGACTCGAGATCCAAAAGAACACGTAATGCTCTCTAGCCTAAATAGTAAAAAGAGGATTAGAAAATTAATATTGTAGAGTGATACTAATATAATCCTATTTAATCCCTCAGATTTTGAAACTCATAATTCTCCCTTCACATACCCTCTGGATTTCTGAACTCATCGAATTGATTTCTTCTTTCGATCTAACTATATCATTAACTTACGTCTTACAAGCAAAGTTTGTCATAAACTTACAAAGCTTACCAACGTGGATAATAAGTCATCAACATGTCTAAAATTGTGTATGACATTTAAAGTAGAATATGCACGTCACAACATCTATTTTGAACGTACGAAATTTCTCATCTTGAAATGAAAACTCTTGTGTAATTACGAAAGTAAAGTTGATTGCTCCACAAATGAAACCTCTCCTCAAGTTGAAAACATCCAAATCAGTCTATACAACCCCCAAACAAGTGCTTGCCGCCTATAGGCGGCCGCACCGCCCAAATGGCGGTAGCACCGCCGGCTATCACGGGTTGCAAGCGGTTGCACCGCCCCAGCCAGTGGTGCAACCGCCCGCAATCTTGCCCCTTTTAAACCGAGCTAGGGCTGGCGGTGGAACCAACCCCAACTTACTCCCTTCCCCTCTTTACACCACCAAAGCTTCTCCACCTTCATTTCTCCCAAATACTCCTCATTTCAAAGCAAAAGATCAACAATCTCTCTTTCTCTTAAGGATCTCACTTAAGGAATTCTCTAAGAACCCTTTAAATTCTATTTTTGAGTCATTTACTCTTGCTCATTACTATCTTCTTAAATAGTAGTAGTTATGGGCTCTAGAAGATCCTCTAGGGACAAAGGGAAGAGGAGATTAGAAGAAGACTTTGATCTGACCCTTTTCGATTCAAAATATCATGCTGAAAAATTTTCTTCCTTCGAATTTAAAAGTGTCAATAAGGGAAAACATGTAGATCTAAATGAACTAAGAGACTTAGAGACAATCCAATGGTTTACAAACTTAGATCTACTCCCAATTTTACAAATTAGTGAACCCATCTATCCAAGACTTGTTAGATTGTTTTACAACAATCTACAAGTAGATGAAGAAGAAAGAATATCTACCTATCTCCTAGGACAATACATCTCCATTACGGATAGATTCATTTGTGACATGATAGGCATTCCCGTAAAAAATAGAGGTCTTTATTTTAGAGGATCGTGGAATAATGAAACAGTTGGGACAACATATGTTGAAGCCTTAGGACCAATTTTCGGTAATCCCAACTTAGTGATAGTTCCTAAAAGCTGTGAACATATACTAAGGTACTTCATCATATCATAACTAGCATCATTCTCCCTAAACAATACTATCATGATGAAGTAAGTCAAATGGAATTAGGAACCATGTATTGGATCATGAAAGGATATAATATATGTTTTGGTTACCTTATCCAACAAAACATGATAAAACTATCTAAGAAAGACATGATGCATCCATATGGTGGTATAATCACTAGAATACTTAAATCCTATGATATTCCAATACCACCCGATGAAGAAGTGATGAAAGTAGATAGGTTTAGCATAATAAATAAAAATCTACTTCACTGATTGAGATGTTTTTATAGAAACAATAATTGGGTTAGAATGCCTAGAAGAACCGATCCCCCTCAACCAGAACCAGAACCCGAAACACCAGTCTTTAGGGGTACTCAAATCTCCTCCAATCTATCCCTTTGAGGAAACACATCCATTTGAGCAAGCTCTTGCATCATCTATCGAAGACATTAGAATTCAGATGGACCGATTTGAACAAAGACAAGATCGGCTTGAACATCGACAAGATCAAATCCTATCTGAACTGCAGCAAATTCATCGACAATTTGACTCTTTATTTAGGCACTTTAATTTTCCACCTCCTGAATAAGCTTGTATATGTGGACATAATCACCTCTTGTTGTAACAATTATATTGTTGTAAACTCTTTATGTTACTCACCTTGATCACAAGGCCTTGATGACTACTAATCTTTGATATGGTTACTTGATGTATTAATTGGTGAGAATATGCAGGGTTACGTTGCTCAATCTCGTTACTTATTGTCGGATTTCATGTTGAAATTAAATGTTTCTATAATGCCTACTTTGAAAACCTTGTGTCTTGGTTTCCATGATAAATGTAATTTGAGAAAGTAATATAGCCATGAAATTGATGTGTCATTTCCATGATGTTAATGTGACATAATATTACGATGATGTTGATGTATTGCTATAATACTAAACATCAACTAGTTGATATTTTTACAAAACCTCTAAGGAAGAATAAATTGATTTTATTAGAAGAGAATTAGGAATGTTAATGTGTCTGAATGCATAAACTTGTTAAAATCATTTTTCGAACTTTATTGATTGAATGATCAAATCACTTGATTGCCATTACATGGCTAAAATTACATGTTGGAAATTATGTTTTTTGGATACAAAAATTTCCATAACAATGAGCATGTTTTGTCTTCATGATTGTATTTGAAAATCTATAGTATAGTCTTGTTCGAATGCATGAAAGTGTTAATTTCATTTTTGGATTCTCTTAACTGGTATCCTAACAATCAGATTTTCTTGATACATTATCCTTTTCCGAACTTAATAAGCATAAGTATATCGAGTTTGATTCTCATCATTGATTTTTGACATATGTAATCAACTAGTAAAAATATCTCTCATACACTTATCATGTGAAAAATATTTTTTGAGAAATGAATTTGATAAAATGATTCCTGCGTGTAAATTTCTTTTTGAAATATGGATGATAGTGTTTTTACTTGCAAGGATTTATTTCACATACATATCTTGATCCTTGTAAAAATGGAATATGATTTAATCTCTCATTGATTTTAACTTCATTCAAAGTAAACTCACAAATAGCTGGTATCAAAAATAGCCTTCCTCCTTCATGCAAAAAGATAATAACAAATGAAAAGAAAAAAGTATTAAAAGCTATCTCCATATCATGTTTTCCTTGAGATGTTTGCATAATTGGTATCCTATCACTCACTGTTGGAAAATGATATGAACCTAGGTATGGCATGAATAAAACCGCATTTATGCTTAAAAATTATTTATATCGTTTTTCTTTTTGTTGATGACAAAGGGGGAGAGATATATGAATTGATGCTATGATTATGCCATGCTTGCATCATCGAAAATATATGAATCGATGATAACTATGATTGCCATATTTGCATTATGCCATGTTTGCATCATATTAAGATATCAAGAACTTGCATCGTAATTTTATATGTTGATATCTTATGTTGAACTGCTACAATTATTCATATTTGAAATGTAAAACTTGAGAATGAATGTCAAGTCTTGACATCATTTTCAGTAAGATACATCATGATAGGAATTATGATGGGAGTAATTGATAAGGTTAAAAGTTCTTAACTTATCAATAAGTCTATTGATTTCAAAGGCCTTGAATTCAAGAATGACTTATCTCAAGTATAGTATATAGATAGGGGGAGTTAAGGTTAACTCCGTTATCAATTGATTGTCATCATAAAAAAGGGGGAGATTGTTGTATCTCGGATTTTGATGATGAAGTCAATTGTTATTTGTTATCTAATCCATATGTTGAGATAAGTGTGCAGGATTAACTACGATGAAAGTAAGACATGCAGCAGGAGTTGAGCCGGAGTCAAAGACTATGATCACGTTGGGAGTTCGAGAGCTCGACGGAAGTCTAGACGGTCGTCGGAGGTTCTGCGGGAACAAATCCGAGAAGTCCAGGAGCTTGCCAAAAAAAGCTCGTCGGAACTCGCCAAGTGAATCGTCGCAAGTCCAGGAGTTTGCCGGAAGTCCGTCGGAGCATCGCCGGAGGTTCGTCGGATGTTCACCGAAAGTTTGCCGGAAGCTCGCTGGAAGAAGCGATTGACGCACCAGAGAAAACTATAGTAAATGTCTTAAGAATTATCATAGTTAGCATGTAGATTAAGTTCGGAATGGGAGGTAATCCCATTAACTTAATCTGGGGGCAATTGGGCCATTGATAGACCCAAATTGGGCCGAATGGATTAACCCATTCGGACCAGAATTCCTACTAGGCAGTGGCACCGCCTAGGAGAGGGTCTCCCAGGAAAGCTGGGCGGTGCAACCACCCCAGGCAGGTGGTGGCACCACTTGGGCTCAGTCTCCGAGCGAGACTAGGTAGTGCAATTGCCCCGGACAAGCGGTGGCACCACTAGGGCTCAGTCTCCGAGAGAGACTGGGCGGTGCAACCGCCCCAGGCAAGCAGTGGCACCGTCAGGGCTTAGTCTCCGAGCGAGACTGGGCGGTGGCACCACCCAGAAGTTCAATCTTCGAGTTGCCAAGCGGTTGTACCACCCCAGTCAGGAGGTGGTACCGCCAGGACCCCAGAAATCTAGGAAAAGATATTTTTGAGCTCTAAATTCAAATTAGTTTGGGGCCTATATATACCCCACCCTTTCCTTCATGAAAGGGCACCGAAAATCCAATCTTACTCTGTGAGTTTTTAGAGCTCAAAAGTGTTGTAAAGGCTAGAAGTTCTCCTCCCTCTTTTTCCAAGTTTTGATCTTTCAAGAGAGGAGAGAAAAGTTTTTAAGGGTTGTCTCCTAAGCCCGTCAAAAGGAGTGAAACTATAAAAGGGTGGTTGGCCTTCACCTATTGAAGGAAGGCCTCTAGTGGACATCAGTGACCTCGTGGTGGAGGAAGCCAAAAGTGGATGTAGGTCAAGATTGACCGAACCACTCTAAATCTCGGTTTGCATTTACTTTGAGCATTTTATCTTTACTGCAAACCTCCTCAATAGCTTACTGCCTTCTGCTCTTTTACAAACTCACTTTCAAGTTAAGTTTCCGAAAATGGTTTTACGTCGGAAATCAGTTTTATCGTACGAACATCATATTTCAGTTTGCGCTTACATTCTGATTTCTATCTTAGCTGCAAACTTCCTGCCTTACTTTACTTCAAATACATTTCTATAAGCTTTCAAAGTTATTATCTGCACGAAACAACTTTTACGTCGGAATCGGTTTTTAACATATGAATGTAGTTTTAATCGTCGAAAGTTTTCCGCTGCACTAATTCACCCCCCCCTCTTAGTGCTCTTGATCCTAACATCATATCCTTCCTGTTCTTTGGAAGGTTGTTCTCAAGCTCTTTATGAGCATTGCAAGTCATCTCATAGGTCATTAGTGACCCAATAAGTTCTTTGAGAGGAAAGTTATTTAAATCCATAGCTTATTGAATGGCCGTTACTTTAGGGTCCCAACTATCTGGAAGGGATCTCAAGATTTTATTAACAAGTTCAAAGTTCAAAAAACATTTGCCAAGAGCTTTTCAACTTTTGACGACATCTATAAAATGGGTGTATATGTCGATAATAGTTTCGCTTGGTTTCATCCGAAACAACTCATAAGTATGAACTAAAATATTTATTTTCGACTCCTTTACTTTACTAGTGCCTTCTTGAGTGATTTCGAATGTGTGCCAAATAGCAAAAGCCGTTTCACAAATAGACACTAGATTGAACTTGTTTTTATCTAAAGCACAAAACAAGGCATTCATCACCTTGGCATTTAAAGTGAAAGTCTTTTTCTCTAACTCATTCCAATCATTCATCGGAAGAGAAGACATTTGAAAGTCATTTTTCACAATGTTCCATAACTTAACATCTATAGAAATTAAAAAAATCCTCATTCTAGTCTTCCAATATGTGTAATCCGTCCTATTGAACATGGGTGGATGTGTAATTGAATGACCCTCTTGGTTGCTAGCAAATGCCATCTCTCTTGGGTTTCAAACCAAACAAGAGTGACCTTGCTCTAATATTAATTGTAAGAGGGCGAGAGGGCTGAATTAGTGCAGCGGATAAAAGCGTCGGTTTAAAATTAAAAAAATGATTTCGGAAGATAGTTTGAAAGTGTGTTTGTTCGTAAGGGTGGTGAAAGTGAAGTAAGGAGGAAGTGAAGCAATTGCAAAGTAAGTAAATGACAATAATAGAAATGTAAACTAGAATTTATAGTGGTTCGATCTTTGTGACCTATATCCACTTCCGATTCCTCCTCCGTCAGGGTCACCGACATCCACTAATGGTCTTCCTTCAATAGGTGAAGACCAACCACTACTTTCCAGCATTTTCTCCTATTCACAAGTTTAGGAGATTACCCTTACTAGCCTCACACCTCTCTTGAATGATCACAACACTAGAAAGGGAGGAGGAGGACTCTTTGCACTCCTACAACACTTTTAACACCCCAAGATTTCAAGATATTATTCATACTTTTGTGCCCTTTCACGAAGAAAAGGGTGGGGTATTTATAGTCCCCAATGACTTTAGAATTGGAGTCAAAAAGTGTCACATCCCTAGATTTCAGGGTATTGGTGGTACCACCGCCATTATTAGGTGGTACTACCACCTACAGACTGACACTATGTCACGGACAAACTTCTAAACAGGATGTTTGATGTAATGCTTATGTATGTCCATGTCTTTTGGGTGTGTTCATGCTTTGTACAGCATGTTGAGGGACGACCGAAGGCTTAATAGTCCCATTTTAGTTGGGTTGGTGGCTGCTTTAGGCTTGTAAATAAAGGTTGTGTCATGTGGACACGTGCGAGTGATTTTCGGTCTGTAATGGACCATTTTACCCTTTATTGTGCAACTGTTTAGAGCTTGTAAAGTCTATTTGTATTTTGCATTGTTTATAAAGTATTTTTCGGAGATGTTTGCTTGTGGATCCCGAGTGAGGCCTTTTCTCTATCCTGTTCTCTCTTTTGTGGGACCTAAGGGACCATGGGAGGCTTCGGGGAGGTTGACTTTTGCGGATGGATACGCAAGGGTGCCGCACGACTTAGGCAAAACCAGCTAAGTCCATGACAGATGGTATCAGAGCCGGACAAGCACTCATAGAAACACTTAGCATGCAAACGTGGGTGACCTAGCGGGGCTGCGTTGAGGGCAGTCAGCACACGTGCGACCGTTTGGGGGAAAACGGGCATGGAGATGTAGGGAGAAGGAGTCGCTCGGAGGAGCGGGCATCTGAGATTGGCATTCAGAGGAATGGCCAACCCTTCGCGCAAGAGGCACCATGAGAACAGACAAGCTTGGAAGAATGTGAAGCGCACAAAGGTTGGGATGGCTGAGTTTGAGCTACGGCTCAACGTTGACAACTATACTTGATGGTGCTCAAGGCAAGCGAGGCGCTTAGTAAAGGATGAGACCATGCAAGGTGGAATGAGTTGCTCAACAACCAAAAGAGTTATGCAAAGCTCACAGAGGTGAGGGGAATTGCTAGCTCGAAGAATTTGGTACTCATACATGGGCTGGTATGCGGACAATGGAATGTTCGTGGCCATCCCAAGGCGACCGAAACTCGGTGCCATGGAGCATTGAAACTTTCTCTTCGGTATGTGAAGGATACGTCCGTAGGAGGCTGAAGGGTGTAACTTGTTCAGCATGTTGCTAGGCCTTGAGGGGTGCAGCGGGGGCTGTATTGACGTGGAGTCGCAATCTAGCAAGTGTGTTTGCAGGAGGCAGAACAATGCATAGTTTGTTCAGCAGATCGGAGTAGTCAAAGGGGATGGTGGTCTCCGAAATGAAGAGATGTTGCTCCAATGGGACAGTAATCCAGGAGGGATAAGTCCCGGCTCTCCAGAGGGAGAATCATGTGGGGCGGACCTCACAAGTTGAGGAGGAGTACCTCAACAAACAACAACTCCATGAAGCTCAATGGACTGAGCAAGCGGCGAGATGCATTGCGAGATCAAGTGGGGGAGTGACCCAAAGAAACACAAATGAAGGCACACTTGGAGTCGATACGAAGATCGGACTCAAGGGAGGGCTGATCCGTGGAATGGTGGGCGCAAGGGCCACCATCAACTCAATGCAAAAACGAGGAGCGGAGCAACTTGGGTGTAACTTGGCGAAGTAACCAAGTCGCATGAAGGGAGCCAGCATAGAAGATGGAACATGGACAAGAGGCATAGTGCTTTCCTTGGACAGAGGTCAAGGACATGAACTCTTGCAGAGGCAAGAGCAAGATCATGTTGTTCCATGGGTCATTTATTTTGACGGAGTGGACTCATCTTGCATGGTGGCAAAGACGAAGGGAGCTTCTGGGCACATGCACTTTATCTCGGAGGAGCATTTGATGGAGGAACTAAGGTGACTCAATTTGCGGAGGCGAAGTTGGGTTCAAAAGGCCTTAGCACGGGGCAAGAGGACGCAGAGGCGGGTACTCTTGAAGAATATGCCACAGTGTTGTCATTCAAGTTGCTATAAAGGAGGCAGTGCGCAGCGAAGATTGTGCTGGTAGGGTAGAGGCCCAGGATCCAGACAATGGTGCACTAATTGTAGTGAAGTCGGGGGACTTTGGGAGCTACTAGGTGACGGACTGTCCTAGTGCGGTGCTTCATCGTGGTGTGACCCAAGAGTGGGTGGATGAAGGTCGATTGCCAAAGGAGCGAACAAAATCGAAGGTGGAAGAGACCCTGCGATGTATTGGTAGAGGCCACACATGAAGGGTTCATAATTCGAGTTCATCCCACAAGGATCAGAATGCAATAGAGATGTCACCAGGAGGCGACATGGTGCAGCGGATCGTGGTGGAATAGTTCGTGGCAATGCGATTCACACAACCTAGCCCCGTGAGGGACTAGATCATACGGAGGTATGATCAGGAGCTATTGGAAGCTCCACTTCAGTGAACAACACGACGGCAAGAAGGGCTATGGATTCAAGGAGTGAAGGCCATGGTACCGCAGAGGCGGGTCTTCCATGCGTGCATCGAATTTTGCATTGGATGAAAGCCTTGGTCATCAGCATATGGGGGCTGTGTTCCACCAAGGGAAAAGTTCGAATGCAAGTACCACTGAGTCCCATGGGAGGGACTTGATCATACAGTGGTATGATCGAAGCAACTGGAGAGTTGGACTGCTCCAGAGCTCATATTCGCTTAAGGGAGCCCGACAAGTCAGAGGACAAGGTCGAGTAAGCGAACATTGCTACCAAGGAAGCTAAGGAGAACAGAATTAGTGCAAACCCTATAACGTGATGGCAGAGGCCGTGCATTGGAGTTGCAGTCTGTCTTTCCATCGACCAAAGGGTGCTGCTTAGAGAACACAGAGGTGTTGAAGTAGGGGGTCGAAAGGGGCGAGGAAGCGACGACGAGTCCAGAGGGACTTAGCTACCAAAAATCAAGCATCAGATAGAATGGAGGTGGACTTGGAGGAGTACCACAGAGACATATCTACTGATTGTGAAGAAAAGGGATGCAGATGCGAGGTGACGGATGGTAGTGCCATGGGCATGGCAGCGCCATGGTACTGTAGAGGCGGGACTTCCGTGAAAGTCATTGATCCCTTGCTCTCATGGAGGGAGAGCGCTTGGCCGTAAAAGGGGCCGAGGAGGTAGAGCATGCAGAGGCAAACTCCAAGTACCGAGACAAGGCTGAAGGGCAGAGGCCAAGGAACTTCGTAAGACCAGTGTCAATGAGTTTCTCATCAAGATAGCCGAAAGTGAAGGACTTCGGGTCATGTAAGAGTGCTCGACCAAGGAACGAAGTTATCAGTACGCAGTGCTGTACCTTCGCTACTCAGGGGAGTAGGCGGCAGGGTTGATGGAGAAGACGGTACAATCCCAGAGGCGACCAAATCTATTAGAGAATTACTCCAAGTTGGGATGAAAACTTCCTGTATTCCAGAAGTTCGATGGCATTGAGAAGGTGAATTACAGTAGCTAACTCAACGCAAGGAGTGCAAACACTTCGAGTGATTCAGAAGTGTGAGCAAAGAGCAGGCGAAGGCCAGTAACCAGCTCGATGCATGGAGTACAACCTCGAGGAGGCAAGCGAAATCAAGTAACCCTTGCCTTCTCAACTCTTAAGAGAATGGGTGAAACCGAGTACCCCAATTCTCTTATCTATCCAGTAGAGGAGCTCTGCATATGTTCAAAGACCCTTCGAAGATAATGGAAGACAATAGTTGTCAAATCCTCACCAATGGTGATCAGTGTTACTGAGAGTAGATTGTCCGCTTCATTTCCCAACGAAATGCCAATCGAAAGTGGAAGTGATGCAAACCTATTTGGATGCGACAACTAAGTGAAAGAAGAGTCAATGAGCAAATATTGTGGAGGAAGGACCCAAATCATCAGAAGTTTATGAAACGATGCTCGTTAAAAGCTCCAACAAGCATCCACCCAGTTCAAACAGCATGAGGCATTTGAGAGACTAGCGCAGTAAGGATGGTCTTTTCCTTCATCTGGAGGATCCGCAGGAACCAACAGGGATCAACACAACTCAGCCAACCCCACACTAGAGTCAGAGTCATTGGCGAGTTGAAGCAGCAAGGCGGATCAAAGGTTCAACTACTCAAAAACAGCAGCGGAGAGCAGTTGGGAGCCAAGAGAGGCATTGCAGCTAGAGCAGAAGATTGAAGACTTAGCAGAGGCGAGGAGTTGTAGTGTCGACAAAGGCTTCGACGAGGACGTCGAAGGAATAAGTGGGGGAGAATGTCATGGACAAACTTCTAAACAGGATGTTTGATGTAATGCTTATGTATGTCCGTGTCTTTTGGGTATGTTCATGCTTTGTACAACATGTTGAGGGACGACCAAAGGCTTAATAGTCACATTTTAGTTGGGTTGGTGGCCGTTTTAGGCTTGTAAATAAAGGTTGTCATGTGGACACATGTGAGTGATTTTCGGTCTGTAATGGACCATTTTACCCTTTGTTGTGCAATTGTTCAGAGCTTGTAAAGTCTGTTTGTCTATAAAGTGTTTTTCGGAGATGTTTGCTTGTGGATCCCGAGTGAGGCCTTTTCTCTGTCCTGTTCTCTCTTTTGTGGGATATAAGGGACCATGGGAGGCTTCGGGGAGGCTGACCTTTGCGGACGGACACGCAAGGGTGCCGCACGACTTAGGCAAAACCAGCTAAGTCCGTGACAACTAGGCGGTACGATCGCTTGATAGAGCTCAGAGACTAAGCTCTGTTGGTACCCCTGCCTGACATCATTAACTATCAGTAGTACCACCACCTAGTATGGGTGGTACCATCACCTAGACTACTTGGGAGATTGAGTCACCAGGTGGTGCTATCGCCGACCCTAGCGGTGGCACCGTCGGCCCTAGTGGTTGCACCGTCGGCCCTGACTTTAGGTGCTGAATGGGCTATTCAACTGGCCCATTTAGCCCTGTTAAGGGCCCAATTGGCCCCTAACTGAGTTAGTGGGATGACCTCCTAATCCTAACTCAACTTAGGGTCTAACTACAATAATTTAAGACATTATCAAAGTAGTGTTTTTTTGGTATGTCAATTATTCTTCCGGCGAGCTTCTGGCGATCTTCCATCGAACTTCTAATAATCTCTCCGCAATATTCTAATAGACTCCAAGCAAGCTCCTAGACTTTACGATGATTATCTTGATGAGTTCCGATGAGCTTCTTTGGCAAGCTCTTGGACTTCTCGGTCAATTCCGGTAGAACTTCCGATGAACGTCCGGACTTCCGACGAACTCTCGAACTCCTAACAAAATCTCGATCTTGACTCCAACCCAACATCTGCTTTATACCTTACTACTATCTTAGTTAATCCTAGACACTTTTCTTAATATATAGATTAGATCAAACAATTTACCAATTGATTTTATCATCAAAATCCGAGATTCAACAATCATCACTTGAGCTTTCACTCGAGTGGTCATCTTGAGTTCTAAGTGTCAAATTCTTCTTGTTCTTTGGAAGGTTGTCCTTAAGTTCTTCTTGTGCATTGCACATCATTTCAAAGGTCATTAAAGACCCAATAAGTTCTTCAATCGAAAAATGGTTCAAGTTATTTGATTCTTATATTGCCGTTACTTTCAAATCCCAGTTTTTAGAAAGTGATGGTAAAACTTTATTGACAAGTTCAAGACTTGAAAAGCTTTTACCAAGAGCTTTTATACTATTGACGACATCCGTAAAATGGGTGTACATGTCTCCAATAGTCTCGCTTGGTTTCATATTAAATAATTCAAAATCACACATCAAAATATTTATTTTAGATTCTTTAACTCTACTAGTATCTTCGTGTGTGATTTTGAGTGTGTGCCAAATGTCAAAATCTGTTTCGCAAGTAGAAACATGATTGAATTCATTTTTGCCTAAGGCGCAAAATAGATTCATAGCTCTAGCATTTAAAGAAAAAATCTTCTTTTCTAAATCATTCCAATCGTTCATTAGAAGAGAAGACCTTTGAAATCTATTTTCAATGATATTCCAAATATTGAAATATAAAGAAATTAAGAAATCTCTCATTCGAGTTTTCCAATATGGTGTAGTCAATTAGTCATAGGTGTCTAGCAAGCCAATCACTTGAGTGATGGCACGTGTGACATGACACAAAATCTTTTTGTTTATTATATTTTGGCATTTATCACTTTATATTGACTGTTGCATATATGCATGTATATATTGTGATATCCTTGGATCTGTGCAATAGGAATTGGATCGTGATGAGATCACGATAATGAGATCGATTTATCTTTAAACACAGATCCTAAATAATCCCGGTCATAGGTTACTCAAGAGGGACATCGTGATAACCGGACAGACTGGTGTGCTGTATACCCGTTCATATGATGGATGTAGCTAGTCTCATAGCTGCTCATGTAGGGACACTAAGGATACAATACAGGTGCTCATTGGAGAATGAGTTCACTGATTGATCTGCTTATGGAATGCTAGATGGTTGATGATGTCTTATTTTCAAACAGCGATTCTGTAGTCCTAGTGGTATATCTGGCCCTTAGACTTGAGACACCAAGGATGTCTTGTATGAGTGCTCCACTCTTTGATATCAGACTTATAGGTTTGGATGTCTTAGATCTAGTACACCTGGTTATTGGGAGTGATAGTCGATCTTACGAGGGCTATTGAGTGTCGTTAGAGGATCATCCACTCTCGGCATCATGAAAGAAATATCCCATGTGTTCTTGCTTAGACAAATCCCTAGCTAGGGTCATTCGGATTGAGAGAGAAAGAGTTCTCTAGGAGAATCCAATTAGAGCGAGACTCGAGAAGAAACCGTATAGGTCTGACAGCACCATGCCCGATATACGGTCTTTGGGATATTAGATGGATGAGGGACTATAGGTATAGAGTAATTGAGGACAAACAAGTCTAATAGATTGGATTCCCCTATATCGTCTGGGGACTACGGCATAGTGGCCCAGTATGTCCATAGTCGATGAGTTGAGTGAATTATTATGGAGATAATAATTCACTGAGTCGGAAAGAGTTCTAACAAGTATGACTCACGGCTAGCTCGATATTGGGCCTAGAGGGTCACACAAATATGGTAGGCATTGCGATGAGTAGAGGTTCGAATATGAGATATCTGTTGGAGCCTCTATCTTATTAGATCTCCAATAAGCCCTTGAATTATTGGATCCCATGGATGAGATCCAATAAGAGCCCATGAGAGATTATTGGATAGAGATCCACTAATCTAAAAGGCTTGGGTAATTGGATGTAGTTCCAATACCCACTAGGGTAGTATCTATCAGGGTTTGATAGGGGATCTCTATAAATAGGAGGGATTCAATGGTTCATAGGCTAGAGCCTTTGCTTGTCTCTCCTATTCTCCTCCCCCTCTCCACTTCAGAGCAGGCCTGAAATTTTGAGAAGCGTCATCGCCGCCCTGCTGTGTAGATCACCACTAAAGAGGAGGACACTTGACCTCCTTCACCCTCTCCTAGAGATTTGCAAATAAATAGAGATATACGATCTCCCTAGGTAACACAATCTATTTTATACATGTTTGTTTCGCGGATTTTTGCACACCAATCTTCGCACGACGACGAACATCTTTTTGGGAAATTGGGGATTTTATTTTTTCTTGTCCTTTCGCTACGCATGTGATGTCGCCCCCAAGATTTCCCAATAGTAGTATCAGAGTTAGGTTGTTCGTGCGAATAATTGGTTTTAAACTGTGTGTGTTATATTTAGGAAGAATTTTGATATCAAATTATTGATGTTGCTGCCCTTGCTATGCTCGAAGATGGCTGCCTACTTGCTGCCATCTTCATACAGGCAGGCTGCCTACAAGGCGACGCTTTCGGGTGTTGGACCTACGGGCAGAGGCGCCACGGGGTAGCGGTGCTTGTGGCCATTGCGCCTGCAAGCAAGGGAGCCACGGGGCAGCAGTGCCTACGGTCGCTGCTCCTGGGGATAAAAACCCCCCTAAAGGGGTGGCCGCCCGGCGCGGTCGCACCGCCTGCGGGCGTTGCCCCACGGGCAGAACCGCTCGCGGAGGCGGTGGTGCCCACTTGTAGGGGCAACACCACCAGCAGTTTTGCCCTTGGGCAAAAGATAGTTTTGCCCCTCAAAATTTAAGAAATTCTAATTCTATCCTTTTATCTAAATTATAAAAATACCCCTTAGTATTCAAAAATTCCCTATATGTCCCTGATTTAAAAATATTAATTAATTAAAAAGTTTAATTATTATTATTTTTATTATTATCTAGTAGTCCTACATGATGATGATTTATACATATGATGTATGATGT
Organism: Musa schizocarpa; assembly: GCA_900464855.2. NCBI lineage: Eukaryota > Viridiplantae > Streptophyta > Magnoliopsida > Zingiberales > Musaceae > Musa > Musa schizocarpa. Next base: position 30,302,258 of record LS990917.1, on the reverse strand, counting down.
GTGGACAGATGATCATAGACCGTGTGATGTGTGTACTTGTGATTATTAATATTGAGGCCTGCAAGCCTCCATTATATTTCTCGTTTATTATCGGGCCTGTGTGCCTATGATTAAGTTGTAATCATACGAGGAAGCACAATGGGAGCATGGAAGCGATAGCAGGACCCACGAGATGGACGATCGCGATGCATGGAGATGCATCGAGATGTCGACGGAACCGACTAGGATGAGATGAACAATCACAAGGCATGGAGATGCACCATTGCACACATAGATCTTGATATGAGTGATTAGGCTTACTGGCTCGGGCCTGATCACATTAGGTTGTGGTCCATGATTATCCGGTTGATTGCTTATACACATACTAGATTTGTATATATATATTTGCATGCGATGTAGATATATATTAAATATGTATATGTGTGATATGTCATATTAGGAGACCAAATTATAAAAACCTCTCTCTCGATAATATTAAGACGGTAAACATGAGGCAATTAGATTGACCTACGTGGCCTTCCATCATTATAGGTAAGAACCGATTCCCAATGTAGGTTTAGTTGGTCGAGTCCCTCGAGACTCACCTATATCGTGATTTGCTATCTTGCTTACGACATAGAGATGTCATAGGTGACCTGAGGACATGGTATGCTTGGCCAAGTCCCTCGAGGGTATATCATCGAATCAAACTCATCTTGTAACGAAGGTGTTGACTTAATCGAACATCATGGTTGGTTGAGTCCCTCAAGACCATGGTGATTCGAAGGCCGAACAGGATGGGAATCACAAGGAGTTGTGATCGATAAGAGTTGTCTACATTTTGGGTTTAGTGTGATTGGTCGAGTCCCTCGAGGTTATACTAAGACGCTGATTGGATCCTGATCCACACTAGAAGTCTATCGGAGACTTCCATTTCACGTGCTGAGGGTGTCACGTGACTCGCTAGTAAAATAGTGGGAGCATATTGAGATAGAAGCCTATTAGGATCAAGAGCACTAAGAGGGGGAGGGGGGTGAATTAATGTAGCAGAAAACTTTCGATGATTAAAACTGCGTTCGTACGATAAGAGCGATTTCAGTAGAAAAACCGATTTGTAAATCACTTTAACTTGTGATCAAGCAAGATGCAGTTAAAGCAAGTCTATGAAGGCAGTTTGCAGTTATGATGGAAATTAGAATGTAAGTGTAAACTGAAATATGATGTTCGTACGATAAAACAGATTAGCGTCTAAATGCCGATTCAGAAAATACTAAACTTTGAAACACGATCGTAAATACGCAGAAGGCAGTAAACTACTGAGGAGGTTTGTAGTAAAGATAATATACTCAAAGTAAATGCAAACTAGAGAAGATGAGAGTTTCTAGTGGGTCGGTCAATCGTGACCTACATCCACTCCTCCGATTCCTCTTCCGTCGAGGCCACCAGCATCGACTAACGATCTTCCTTTACTAGGCGAAGATCAATCTCCTTCTGACACCCCTCTTCTCCTTTTACTGGGTTTAGGAGACAACCCTTACAAGCACTCACTCTCCTCTCTTAAATAGAATTCTAACACTTAAGCTAGAGGAGGGATTTCTCAACTAATTTCTATAGCTTTTCTTTCCTTTTTTGCTCTATGTGCTTTTGTGTTATACCCAGGGATTGGAGGGGTATTTATAGGCTCTAAACCAGTTTGAATTTGGAGCTCAAAATTATCATTTCTCGAAATTCCGAGGTCTGGCGGTTGCACTGCCTAGCAGAGCTCGGAGATTGAGCCTTTGGGCGGTGCCACCTCTTGTCAGGGGCAGTTGCACCTCCTACCAGAGCTCAGAGACCGAGCTCAGGCGGTGCCACCGCTTGACTGGGGCGGTTGCATCGCCCAGCCAGAGCTCGGAGACCGAGCTCAGGCGGTTGCACCTCTATCAGAGGCGGTGACTAGAGCTCAGAGACTGAGCCCTGGGCGGTGCCACCACCGACCCAAGCAATGCCAGCTCTGGCCAAGTAATCTGGGTTCGAATGGGCTGATCCATTCAGCCCAATTTGAGTCTTTCAAGGGCCCAATTGCCCCAAGATTAAGTTAACGGGATCACGTCCTATTTCTAACTTAATCATCATGCTAACTACGAATTTTTAAGACATTTACTGCAACTTGCTCCGGTGTGTCAAATGCTTCTTCCGGCGAGCTTCCGGCGAGCTTCCATCGATCATCCGATGAACCCTCGGTGATGCTTTTGCGGACTTCCGGCAAACTCCTGGACTTGCGACGATCCACTTGGCAAGTTTCATCGAGCTTCTTTTGGCAAGCTCCTGGACTTCTCGGATTTCTTCTCGCAGAACCTCCGACGACTGTCCGGACTTCCGTCGAGCTCTCAAACTCCCAACGCGATCATAGTCTTGACTCCGGCGCAACTCCTGCTGCATATCTTTCTTTCATCGTAGTTAATCCTGTGCACTTAAAACCAAACTTCGATCGAGACAATTATTCCTAAGCAAGTAACCAAGTTGTCCGGCGTGTCATTGGTCCCTCGACAATTCGTCCGATTCGTCGATGCTTCGTCCGATTCTTCGGTGCATCATCCTCTCTTGCGGCCTATTGCCCAATCGGCCAGTTGACTTCGCAACTCCGATATCCTTGGCACAATACCCGCTCTTCTTGACTCGATACCCGAGTCCACGACCCGAAGCCTTCTATCGATACGTCGACCGATCCACCGGCCCGACGTCCAATCTTTTGACATTTTCCTCCAACACAACATGATTTTTCCTGCTTTAATTGTCTCATCTAGATTGAAGCATCCTGCATCACTCAAAACACAAATTAAAACATAAACACAATTATCAATTGGTTTTATCATCAAAATATGAGATTCAACAATCTCCCCCTTTTTGATGATGACAACCAATTGATGACGTAGTTAAACTTAACTCCCGGAGTTTAAACAAACTCCCCCTATCAAAATGCCATATTGATAGAACCTTGAATTCATATTAAATTCAAGTCATTGCAATATTCATCATGAATACTTGCAACACGTCATCACAAACTTGCATGAAAAACATAATATTAAATTTTTATCATCATGCAATCTAGCAATTTTACAATATTTTAGAACTTGCAAGCTAGCAATTTAGAGATGTTCAAGAAAGCAACTCTTGTTTCTTGAAATATGCAAGTGTTACAAGCTAGCAAATTCAAAGATATGCAAGTTGGCATATTTGCTTTTCTTGAGATAGGCACGATAGCACATTTTTGCATTTTCTTGATGTTTCAAGCTAGCAATTCTCGGTGATGTTCAAGATAGCAATTTCTTCTCTTTTGAGAAGTGCAATTTTTGCTTTCTTCTTGAATTGTGCACGCTAGTTATCTCCCCCTTAGTCATTGTCAAAAAGAAGGGAAGACCCTTTCTAAAGAAGGGAAGACCCTTTATGTCAATTTCTAAATCATGACAAAGGTGAGTAATCATTCTTATTTCAAAATTCGTTAATTGAGATAAACCTTGAATTCAAATTAAGGTAATCTTAATCATGATTCATATCATATGCAATACATCACATGAAAAGCATAAGTATTGCATGCATCATTTTAGCAACAAATCGTAGCATTTCATCACATGACAAGATATCATCAAGTAAAATTACTATGCAAGTTCTTGATATCTTAACATGATGCAAACATGACATATGGCAATCATAGCATTTCAATTATCAATTTACCATATATTTCGATACAAGCTTCTTTTGATATCTTAACATAATTCAACTTCAAATATGGCACTTATAGCATTAATTCATATATTTCTCATTCAAATATGGCACTCATAGTATCAATTCATATATTTCTCCCCCTTTATCATCAACAAAAGGAGAAGTAGCTCTAGCTATTTTAAAAGATAAGCAAGTTTTTGTAACATGAAAGCTAAATTTTTATCACAACATAAAAGCATAGCTAGATTCTTAAGTTCAATTATGGCAATTCAACACTTGCTTCTTGTGCATGATTGCACTTTGCTTTTCTTTACATGTTTTGACTAGCAAAAGCTTTCTCCCCTTTGTTTTTGTCAAAAAGAAGGGAAGAGTACAAGCTAGCCAGCATTTGCCTTGAGCTAGCAATCTTTCTCCTCCTATGTCATTGCGAAAAGAAGGAGAGGAACCAATGATTTAGACTTTCACATAAACTATGAATTTGCATCAATTGTTAAACATGACATGATAATAGTCTCAAAAATTTCAATTTGCGATACATGTGATACATTACGATACACTAAAAAAATTAATGCGATGCTTTTAAGGATATCAACCTATTTTTTATACAAAGCATGGCAAGAGCAATTATATTGCAAGTTTTCTAGGTTTTGTATTTTTTGTTTCTTTCGAGATAGCAATTCTTTGCTTCTCTTTATATTTCAAGATTTGCAATTCATTGGTAGTGTTCATGATAGCAAGTTCTTTCATTGAAATGATCGAGCTAGCAAATTTTCCTTCCATTGAAATATGCAGGCTAGTAAACTAACTCCCCCCTTTATCATTATTGAAAAGAAGGGAGAAATCAATGACTAAAAAATTTAATCATTATATAAGCCATATTACAAAATCATGTTATGATATCAAGAAAATTCAAGAAGGACATGATTCATTTGACAAATCTTTTTAATAGAGCAAAATAATTATACAACCAAGGATCATGATTAAAATATATCAATATCATAGATCAAGTCATGATTCGTGATTCATCATAAAGAAAATTAATTTTCAATCATCACATAAGGCATTTAAAGAATTTTTTGAAACATAGGAGAGTGATTAATTTAAGCATGCAATGTTTCAATCAAATTCAAGTCATGAATACAAATACTTTCATATTGTTAGTATCAATTTATGAATACCAAAAGATATTATTTGTGATTCCAATTTTGCAAGATCAAGATTATGATTTAGATAAAACTCATTCAAATCAAATCCTTAACTTGAAACTCATAATCAAGTCATCAAAATCAATTTTTATAGTTCACAAAATTCATAACATAAGTAGATTCATGATTTCATTGATAATATATTTTCCCTTTTTTAAGTATTTCATTTTAAGTGATTGATTTCACGTTAGCGTACTTTTTTATTTATGTTAAATAAAAACATGCATCAACATTTAGGATCAAAAAATAAATTTCGTCATAAAACCATCAAGATCAATAGATTTTCAAAAATAAATTGTTAGGATCAAGAAAATCCAAAAATAAAATTTAACACGTTCATGCATTTGGATATGGTTTTGCCATATGTTTTTCAAATACACTATTGAAAATAACACATGCTTATCATCATGTATAACTTAAAATCTCATGCATAAAATTGTCAATCATTGTATCAAAAACATTTAATATTTTCATTACATCATTATGCATTACTTCAAAGCGAACATGATTTCATTCAACAATGTTAATCAAACATGATACACATTATTACTTCTTAACCATGATTTCATATTTTTAATCAAAATCATTTTGTTTGTTTATCATAAAATATGTAATATTATCATTTTCGAAATTACTAGCATGATCATAATTTTTGTATTTTTATTTTTAAACATGTAATTTTCAAGAAAATTAATTCTAAACTAAAAAAGAAAATACATCATGAAAGCATCAAGTAATTTCAAAATAAATCAGGGGGATTTCGGTTTTCATTGAAAGCGGTTAAGGCGTAGTTTGCCACCTCGCCTTTCTTGATTTTCTCCTCGTCTTCGGAGGAGCTCGATTCATCCCACTTTGTGATCTTCTTCTTTGGCCTCTTCCTCCGTTCAAGTTCATTGTTTATTTTAGATTTTTGTTTAATAAAATTATTAAGATTTAGTGTTCGAAGTTCAAGTTCATCATTGTCCTCATCACTTGAGTCATCGCTAAAGTGGTATTCATTTGTCCGGGATTCCAAATCCTTCCTATTCTTTTGAAGGTTGTTTTGTTCATCATGTTCATCATGTGCATTGTGCACCATTTCATATGTCATCAACGAACCAATTAGTTCTTCAAGTGGTAAGTTGTTTAGGTTTTTAGCTTCTTGTATTGCAGTTACTTTTGAATTCCACTTCTTAAAAAGTGAACGTAAAATCTTGTTTACGAGTTCAAAATCCAAAAAACATTTGCAAAGAGCTCTTAAACCATTGACGATATCCGTAAAACGGGTGTACATGTCACCAATGGTTTCGCTTATCTTCATTTGAAAAAGCTCGAAATCATGCATCAAAAAGTTGATTTTCGAATCTTTAACTCTAGAAGTGCCTTTGTGTGTGATTTCAAAAGTATGCCATATGTCAAAAGCCATTTCGCACAAAAAAACCCGATTGAACTCATTTTTGTCCAAAGCGAAAAATAAGACATTCATAGCCTTTGCGTTTAAAGAAAAATACTTCTCCAAATCTGACCATTTGTTCATCGATTTGGAGGGAAGTTGAAAACCATTTTCAATAATATTCCATAAATCTAAATTCATAGAAATCAAGAAAACTCGCATTCGAGTTTTCCAATAAGTGTAGTCCAGTCCATTAAACAACGGTGGACGAACAATCGATAAGCCCTCTTGAAAGCCAGGAAGAGCCATTTCTCTCGGGTGTAAATCTGAAATGAGAAATACTGGGCTCTGATACCAATTGTTAGTATCAAGAGCACTAAGAGGGGGTGAATTAGTGCAGCGGAAAACTTTCGACGATTAAAACTACATTCGTACGATAGGAGCGATTTCGGTAGAAGAGCCGATTCGTAAATCACTTTAACTTGTGATCAAGCAAGATGCAGTTAAAGCAAGCCTATGAAGGCAGTTTGCAGTTATGATGGGAATTAGAATGTAAGCGTAAACTGAAATATGATGTTCGTACGATAAAACTGATTTACGTCTAAACGCCGATTCGGAAAATACTGAACTTTGAAACATGATCGTAAATATGCAGAAGGCAGTAAGCTATTGAGGAGGTTTGCAGTAAAGATAATGTGCTCAAAGTAAATGTAAACAAGAGAAGACGAGAGTTTATAGTGGTTCGGTCAATCGTGACCTATATCCACTCCTACGATTCCTCTTCCGTTGAGGCCACCGGCATCCACTAACGATCTTCCTTTACTAGGCAAAGATCAATCTCCTTCTTACACCCCTCTTCTCCTTTTACCGGGTTTAGGAGACAACCCTTACAAGCACTCACTCTCCTCTCTTAAACAGAATTCTAACACTTAAGCTAGAGGAGGGATTTCTCAATTGATTTCTACAGCTTTACTTTCCTTTTTTGCTCTCTGTGCTTTTGTGTTTTACCCAGGGATTGGAGGGGTATTTATAGGCTCCAAACCAATTTGAATTTGGAACTCAAAACTGTCATCTCTTGGAATTCCGGGGTCTAGCGGTTGCACTACCTGATTGGGGCGGTTACACCGCTTGGCAGAGCTCAGAGACCGAGCCTCTGGGCGGTGCCACCTCTTGTCAAGGGCGGTTGCACCTCCTGCCAGAGCTCGAAGACCGAGCTCAGGCGGTTGCACCGCCCAGCCAAAGCTCGGAGATTGAGCCCTGGGCGGTGCCACCGCCGACCAAAGCAGTGCCACCTCTGGCCAAGTAATCTGGGTCCGAATGGGCTGATCCATTCGGCCCAATTTGGGTTTTTCAAGGGCCCAATTGCCCCAAGATTAAGTTAATGGGATCACCTCCCATTTCTAACTTAATCGTCATGCTAACTACGAATTTCTTAAGACATTTACTACAACTTGCTCCATTGCGTCAATCGCTTCTTCCGACGAGCTTCCGTCGATCATCCGATGAACCCTCAGTGATGCTCCTACGGACTTCTGGCAAACTCCTGGACTTGCGACGATCCACTTGGCAAGTTTCATCGAGCTTCTTTTGGCAAGCTCCTGGACTTCTCGGATTTGTTCCCGCAGAACCTCCGACGATCATCCGGACTTCCGTCGAGCTCTCAAACTCCCAACGTGATCATAGTCTTGACTCCAGCGCAACTCCTGCTATATGTCTTTCTTTTATCATAGTTAATCCTGCACACTTAAAACAAAACTTCGATCGAGACAATTATTCCTAAGCAATTAACCAAGTTGTCTAGCATGTCATTGGTCCCTCGACGCTTCGTCCGATTCGTCGACGCTTCGTCCGATTCTTTGGCGCATCATCCTCTCTTGTGGCCTATTGCCCAATCGGCCAGTTGACTCCACAACTCCGATATCCTTAGCGCAATACCCGCTCTTCTTGGCCCGATGCCCGAGTCCACAACCCGAAGCCTTCTGTCGATACGTCGACCGATCCACCGGCCCAACGTCCAATATTCTGACATGTTCCTCCGGCACAACATGATTTTTTCTGTTTTAATTGTCTCATCCAGATTGAAGCATCCTGCGTCACTCTAAACACAGACTAAAACTTAAACACAATTATCAATTGGTTTCATCATCAAAATACGAGATTCAACAAAGCCCATATCTTAATTGTTTATTTCCTACAAAATATGCATATCATTCATTTCTGCCGCATCTTTATTTTTAAAAAATGTGGCTTTCAAATTCCTTACGTGGCATACTTGATGTCAACCGCCTCATTGGTCCAAATTATACGGATTGGCTCCGTAACTTGAGAATTGTTCTCACGGTGGAGAAAATCATGTACGTCCTAAATACAATGATGCCTACGCTCGAGGAAGGGGCAAATGAGGATGAGATCACTCGCTACGTGAAGTACATTGATGACTCCACTCTTGCTTAGTGCTACATGTTGGGCTCTATGACTCCTGAGTTACAAAGACAACATGAAAAGATGGATGCCAGATCCATTCTCCTACATGTCCATAAATTGTTTGAGGAACAGGGAAGGACTCAGCGATATGAGATATCCAAGAGCCTCTTTCGTGCTAGGATGACTGAGGGGACACTAGTTCAAAACCATGTCTTAAAGATGATTGTGTGGATAGAGAAACTTACAGGACTAGGAATGGTCCTAGAGGATAACTTATATGTGGACATTGTGCTTCAGTCCCTACCAGATTCCTTTTCATAGTTCATAATGAATTTGACTCTCCTAGAGCTCCTAAATATGTTTTGGGTGGTAGAGAGTACTCTTAGGAAAGAGAAGCTAGTTCTCTATACTAGTGAGACCAAAAAGAAAAGAAAAATAGAAAAGTCCCTTAAGAAGGATAAGGACAAGGGCAAACTAGGTAAAGCAAATGTTGCTAAGAAGGACCCAGCAAAGGACAAAGGCCAGTGCTTCTACTATGACAAAGATGGGCACTGGAAGAGGAACTACAAAGAGTACCTTGCAGAGAGGGCGAAACAAAATCTTGGAGAAGCTTCAGGTACATTCATGATCAGTCTCCATTTGTCAGACTCTTATGATAACATATGGGTATTGGATTTCGGTAGTGCTTATCATATATACAATTCATTGCAGGTTCTGGTAAGGCCTAGGAGACTAGAGAGAGGTGAGATGGACCTCAAGATGGGCAATGGAGCAAAAGTTGCGATAGTAGCTATTGGCGAGGTCGCCCTACTTCTACTTGGTGGAGCTTTTATTGCATTAGATGTATGTTATTTTATTCCTTCTATTATCAAAAATATTATCTCCATTTCATGTTTAATAGTTAGTGGATATAAATTGGTTTTTGAGAATAATGGTTGTTCGATATTATTAGATGATAAGATCATCACGAAAGGAACATTACATAATGGTTTGTTTATGCTAGACACTACTCAATATATCATGAATGTAAGTGTGTCTAAGAGGAAACAAGATGAGGTGAATAGTGCATACCTATGACATTGTAGTCTAGGTCATATCCATGAGGGAATGATTCAAAAGTTGCTAAAGGATGGATATCTAGATCCATTCGACTATGAGTCATATGCAACTTACGAGCCTTGTCTTCATGAAAAACTAACCAAATCTTCATTTATTGGAACTGGAGAGAGAGCTACTGAGTTATTGGAACTTATACATAGTGATGTATGTGGACCCATGTCAACTCATGCCATTGGTGGTTACTCCTACTTCATTACCTTTATTGATGATTTTTCAAGGTATGGATATATATACTTAATAAAATACAAGTTCAAGGCCTTTGAGAAATTCAGAGAGTATAAGAATGAAGTGGAGAACCAGATTAGAAAGAGTCTCAAGACTCTTTGATCAGATCGAGAAGATGAGTACTTAAGTACAAAGTTTTCTCAGTTCCTCAAGGACCATGAGATATTATCCCAATAGACACCTCCTTATACACCTCAACTCAATGTTGTCTCTAAAAGGATAAATCGTACGCTATTAGACATGGTACGGTCCATGATGAGTTTCGCTGACCTACCCATCTCATTCTAGGGATATGCCCTAGAGACCGCAGCATACCTTCTGAATAGAATTCCAACTAAGTCGGTAGTGTCTACACTATATGAGATATGGAAATGGAAGAATCCTAATCTTAAGGTTGTTAAGATTTGGGGTTGCCCTGCCCACGTTAAAAGATACAACCCCGATAAGTTAGAATCGAGGATAGAGTGGTGCAAGTTCGTAGGATACTCTAAGGAAGCTTGTGGGTATTATTTCTATCATCTCAAGGACCAAAAGGTCTTTTTAGCCAAGAGAGCAGTATTCCTTGAGAAGGAACATATTCTTGGCGGAGATAGTGGGAGCATGATAGAGTTGAGCGAGGATGGAGAACCAAGCTCAAGCACCAATCTACAGCCCGAGTTTGTTCAAGTACCTAATAGACAAGTTCCAACTTTACATAGGTCCGACAGAGTATCCCATCCTCTTGAGAGATATGTAGGACATAATAGAGGAGATAAAGTTGAGGATATTGATCCTTAGACTTACAAGGAGGCTATTATGAGTATAGACTCCGGGAAGTGGCAAGAAGCCATGAATTTGGAGATGGATTCTATATACTCCAACAAGGTTTGGAACCTAGTTGATGCACCCGAAGGTATTATACCCATTGGTTGTAAGTGGATCTTTAAGAAAAAGATCGAAGTAGATGAAAAGGTAGAGACCTATAAAGCAAGGCTAATGGCTAAGGGGTATCGTCAAAGGCAAGGTGTTGACTATGACAAAACCTTCTCACCCGTAGCAATACTAAAATCCATCTAAATTTTATTTGCTGTTGCATCACACTATGATTATGAGATCTGGCAAATGGATATGAAAACTACATTCCTCAATGGGAACCTCGAGGAGGAGGTGTATATGATACAACCTAAGGGATTCGTGTTCAAGAACTGCCCAGTTAAAGTGTACAGGTTTCTTAGATCCATTTTTGGACTAAAGCAAGCTTCCCGAAGTTGGAACATAAGATTTGATGAGACAATCAGATCTTATGACTTCATTAAGAATGAAGATGAGCCTTGTGTATACAGGAAGATAAATGGGAGCGCTATCATCTTTTTGATATTATATATGGATGACATTCTGATAATTGGGAATAATATAGGAATGCTATCCGTAGTAAAGGCTTGGTTATCAAGACACTTTTCCATGAAGGACGTAGGGGAAGCATCTTATATCTTAGGGATTCAGATCTGTAGAGATAGATCCAGAAGGATACTTGGCTTGTCCCAGTCCAAGTATATAGAAACCATTGTCAAAAGGTTTGGCATGGAAAATTTCTAGAGAGGTCTTATACCGATGAGACATAGGATATCGCTTTCTAGGAGTATGTCCCCAATGACTCCAGAAGAAAGGGCGAACATGGATATGATACTTTATGTCTCAGCGATAGGGTCTATCATGTATGTCATGCTATGTATTAGGCCTGATATAGCGCATGCTCTGAGTGTCACGAGTAGGTATCAGGCGGATCCAGACTTGGAGCACTAGAAAGCAATAAAATATATCCTTAAGTATTTGAGAAGGACTAAGGATCTTTTACTAGTATATGGAGGTAGTAGCCTTAGGGTTAAAGGCTACACGAACTCAAGTTTTCAGTTTGATGTCGATGATAGCAAGTCGAATTCGAGGCATATGTACACCTTGAATGGAGGAGTAGTGTGCTGGAAGAGTTTCAAGCAAGATACTACTACTAACTTGATCACGAAGGTGGAGTATATTGCTGTAGCAGAGGCAGCAAAGGAGGAAGTCTGGATGAAGAAGTTCATCACAGATCTAGGAGTTGGGCTAAGTAGCGAGGAGTTGATTCCATATTTTATGACAACTATAGGGAGATTACTTAAATAAGGGAACTCAGGTATTATCAGAAGTGTTTTGAGGAGGTTCTAACTTATTAGAGAGATCATTGTTAGGATCAAGAGCACTAAGAGGGGGGGGTGAATTAGTGCAGCGGAAAACTTTTAACGTTTTCAAAACACGTTCGTACGACAAAGCCGATTTCAGTAGAAAAGTCGATTCGTAAGTTTCTTTAACTTAAGATTAGGCAAGAAGTAGTTAAAATAAATCTGTTAAGGCAGTTTGCAGTTGTGATGGAAATCAGAATGTAAGCGCAAACTGAAATACGATGTTCGTACGAGAAAAGCGATTTCAGTAGAAAAGCCGATTCGTAAATCACTTTAACTTGTGATTAGGCAGGAAGCAGTTAAAACGAATCTGTTAAAGTAGTTTACAGTTGTGATGGAAATCAGAATGTAAGCACAAACTGAAATACGATGTTCGTACGAGAAAAGCGATTTACGTCTAAACCCGATTCGGAAAATATGGAGCTTGGAAACGCAATCGTAAAAGCGCAGAATGCAGTAAGCTGTGAAGGAGGTTTGCAGTAAGGATAATAAGCTCAAAGTAAATGCCAACCAGAGAGCAGCACGATTTAGAGTGGTTCGGTCAATCTTGACCTACATCCACTTCTGGCTTCCTCCACTGATGAGGTCGTCGACGTCCACTAGAGGCCTTCCTTCAATAGGCGAAGGCCAACCACCCTTTTACAAATTCACTCCTTTTGACGGGCTTAGGAGACAACCCTTACAAACTTTTCTCTCCTCTCTTGAAAGATATGAACTTGGAAGAAAAAAGGGAGAAGAACCTTTAGCTTATACAACACTTTTGAGCTCTAAAATCACAGAGTAAGATCAGGATTTTGGTGGTTTTCGTTGCTCTTTCATTGCTGAAAGAGTGGGGTATTTATAGGCCCCAAACCAATTTGAATTCTGAGCTCAAAACTGTCAATACCCGGAATTTCGGGGCCTGGCGGTTGCACCGCCTAACAGAGCTCGAAGACTGAGCCTCTAGGCGGTGCCACCTCTGGCTGGTGATCCGGGTCCGAATGGTTTGATCCATTCAACCCAATTTGATTCTTTCAAGGGCCCAATTGCCCCTAGATTAAGTTAATGGGATCACCTCCCAATTCTAACTTAATCATCGTGCTAACTACGATAATTCTTTAAGACTTTTACTACAGCTTGCTCCGGTGCGTCAATCGCTTCTTCCGGCGAGCTTCCGGCGAACATCCGACGGACCTCCGACGATGCTCCTGTAGGCTTTCGGCAAACTCCTGGACTTGCGACGATCCTCTTGGCGAGTTCCGACGAGCTTCTTTTGGCAAGCTCTTGGACTTCTCGGATTTGTTCCCGCAGAACCTCCGACGACCGTCCGGACTTCCGTCAAGCTCTCGAACTCCCAACGTGATCATTGTCCTAACTCCGGCGCAACTCCTGCTGTATATCTTACTTTCATCCTAGTTAATCCTGCACACTTATCTCAACATATGGATTAGATAACAAATAACAATTGATGTCATCATCAAAATCCGAGATTCAACAATCATGACCTGAGGAGATGTAGTAGTGGAAAGAGTTCCATCCGAAGATAAAATTGCAGATCCACTGACAAAGCCATTGTCTTAAATTGTCTTTGAGCATTATAGGGGTTTGATGAGGATCAGACATATGGGTGATTGGCATTAGGTTAAGTGGGAGATTGTTAGTCATAGGTGCCCAACAAGCCAATCACGTGAGTGATGACACATGTGACTTGACACGGAATCTTTTTACTTATTATATTTTTGCATTTATCACTTTATATTGACTGTTACATATATGCATATATATATTATGATGTCCTTAGATCTATGCAATGAGAATTGGATCGTGATGAGATCACGATAATGAGATCGATTCACCTTTAAATACAAATCCTAAATAATCCCTGTCATAGGTTACTCAAGAGGGACATCGTGATAACCGGATAGACTAGTGTGCTGTATACCCATCCATATGATAGATGCAGCTAGTCTCATAGCTGCTCATGTAGGGACACTAGGGATACAGTACAGGTGCTTATTGGAGAATGAGTTCACAAATTAATCTACTTACGGAATGCTGGATGGTTGATGATGCCTTATTGTCAGACAGCAATTCCGTAGTCCTAGTGGCGTATCTGGTTCTTAGACTTGAGACACCAAGGATCTCCTGTATGAGTTCTCCACTCTTTGATATCAGACTTATAGGTTTTGATGTCCCAAATCTAGTACAATTGGTTATTGGGAGTGGCAATCGACCTTACGAGGGCTATTGAGTGTCGATAGAGGGTCATCGACTCTCAGCATCATGAGAGAAATATCCCATGTGTTCTTGCTCAGACAAATCCCTGGCCAGGGTCATTCAGATTGAGAGAGAAAGACTTCTATGGGAGAATCCGATTAGAGCAAGACTCGAGAAAAAACCGTATGGGTATGACAGCACCATGCCCGATATACGGTCTTTGAGATATTATATGGATGAGAGACTAGATATATGGTAACTGAGGATATACATGTCTAATGAATTGGATTCTCTTATATCGTTTGGGGACTGCGGCATAGTGGCCTATTATGTCCACAATCGATGAGTCGAGTGAATTATTATAGAGGTAATAATTCATTGAGTCAGAAGGAGTTCTGACAGGTATGACTCACGGCCAGCTCGATATTAGGCTTAGAGGGTCATACACATATGGTAGGCATTGCGATGAGTAGAGGTTCAGATATGAGATATCTGCTAGAGCCCCTATCTTATTTGTTATTCAATAAGCCCCTTAATTATTAGATCCCATGGACGAGATCCAATAAGAGCCCATGCGAGATTATTAGATAGAGATCCACTAATCTAAAAGGCTTGGGTAATTGGATGCAGATCCAATACCCACTAGGGGAGGATCCATTAGGGTTTGACAAGGGACCTCTATAAATAGGAGAGATTTAGTGGTTCACAAGCTAGAGTCTTTGCTTGCCTCTCCTATTCTCCTCCCCCTCTCCGCCTCAGAGTAGGCTTGGAATTTTGAGGAGCATCGTCACAGCCCTACTGTGTGGATCATCGCTAGAGAGGAGGACGCTTGACCTCCTTCACCCTCTACTAGAGATCTGCAAGGAAATAGGGATATACGATCTCCCTAGGTAACACAATCTATTATATACATAGTTTATTTCGTGGATTTTTGTGCACTAATCTTCGCACGACGATGAACATCTTTTTGGGAAATTGAGGATTTTATTTTTTCTTGTAATTCTGCTGCACATGTGATGTTGCCCCCAAGATTTCTCAACATAGTCCGTCCCATTAAACATAGGAGAACGTATGATAGGGTGTCCCTCTTGAGATTCGAAAAGAGTCATTTCTCTTAGGTGTTAAATCAAATGAGAAAAACGTGGCTATAATACCAACTGTTAGGATCGAGTCGGCACTAAGAGGGGGGGTGAATTATTGCAACGGATAAAAACATTGGTTTTGAAAATCTTTCGGAACGTTCAATGAAAATCGATATCGGAACTGTGAGTTTAACTTGAAAGTGTATGGCAGCGTAGTGAAAGCAATAAGAAGTTAAAGTAGTTTACAGTAAAGGTAAATTGCTCAAAATGAAGTGTAAACCGATTTATAATGGTTCGGTCACTATGACCTACATCCACTATCGATTCCTCCTCCGTCGAGGCCATTGGCTTCCCACTACTGATCTTTCTTTAATGGGCGAAGATCGACTACCCTTATAACTCGATTCTCCTTTTGACGGGTTTAGGAGATAACCTTTACAACCCCCTTCACTCCTCTCTTAAACAAGACTAATACTTAGAGCTTGAGAGGAGTTCTCATAAGATTGCAATAGCATTTTCTTACTTTTTTGCTCTCAATTATTGTGTAAGTTAATCAGGGATGAGAGGGGTATTTATAAGCCTCAAGTAGATTCAAACTTGGAGTATAAAAGTGTCTTATCCCTGGTTTTCGGGGTACTAGTGGTACCATTGCTTGTGCTGAGCGGTACCACCGCTTATAGCACTGACATTGGGCGGTACCACCACCCAGTCTAGCGGTACTACCGCTTAACACCCTACCATTTGGCGGTACCACCGCCTAGTGTGGCGGTACCACTACCAGACATAGTCTCATAGATTGTGCCACGATGGTTCCACCTGTTGGGTCACTGTTTGGGCCTTTCACTTATCCCAACACTACCCAAACTTGGGCCCAATTGGCCCCTAATTGAGTTGGCCCAATTCCAACCCAATTACGCCTAAAATCTACTTTGATCTAGATAATTATTACAAACCTAATCAAATGTTGTCCGGCATATCATTGGTTCATCGACACCTCATCCAATTCTTCGGCGCATCGTCCTCTCTTGCAGCCTATTGCCCGATCGGGTAGTTGACCTCTGCAACTCTGATTTCCTTAACACAATTTCTGCTATTCTTGGCCCAATGCCTGATCCCATTGCCCGAGGTTTTCTGTCGATACGTCGATTGATCCTCCGGCTCGATGTCCAATCTTCTAACATGTTCTACTCCGGCCTAACATGATTCTTCCTACTTTAATTGTCTTTCTTGATCGAAGCTAGTCCTGCGTCACTCAAAATGCAGATTAGATCACAAACACTATCAATTGGTTTCATCATCAAAATCCGAGATTCAATAATACCGTTGGTAGTTAATGCTGTCAGGCGGTGGTACCACCAGAGCCTAGTCTCTAAGGCTCTATCAAGCGATAGTACTGCTAGACTGGGCGATGGTACCACCCAGTGTTAGTGTGTCAAGCGGTAGTACCACTCAGTACTAGCGGTGGTACTACCAGTACCCCGAAAACCTAGGATGAGGCACTTTTTGGCTCCAATTTTGAAACCCTTGAGGTCTATAAATACCCCACTTTTTTTTGCATGAAAGAGTAACAAAGTGTGAACAAAATCTTAAAGTGTTGGGGTGTGAAAGTGTTGTAAAAGTGCTAAGTGTCCTCCTCCTCTTTCTTTAGATTTGTAATAATTCTAAAAGAGGTGTGAGGTTTGTAAGGGGTCTCCTAAGCTCATAAAAGGAGAAAGTATTGTAAGAAGGTGGTTGATCTTCATCTATTGAAGAAAGACCACTAGTGGACGCCAATGGCCTCAACAAGGAGGAATCGAGAGTGGATGTAGGTCACGATGATCGATTTGGTGTGATCTCTGCTTTGTCATTCCTATTCTAATTTTTCTTATTAACTTGGTTGCTTACTCCTCTTCACACCTTCTTTATGATTAATGCATTTTTGATACGAGTTTAAATTGAAATAAAATTTTTTGATTCGATATAATATTTTCATTAGCACTAACTCACCCCCCCCCCCTCTTAGTGCCAACTTGATCCTAATAATTAAAGACCCAATAAGTTCTTTGTTAGGAATGAATCGACACTAAGAAGGGCGGGTGAATTAGTGCAGCGGTAAAAATTACGTCGGTTCGAAATCTCTCATTCGATTAAAGTCGATTTGAGAAAAATACTTAAAATTGAAAGCATACGGAAGAGTATAGTGGATGTAAAGCAAGTAAGTTTGTAGTAAAGGTAAATTACATAAATAGAAATGCAAACCGATTTTATAGTGGTTAGATCATCGTGACCTACATCCACTCCATTGATTCCTCTTCCGTCGAGGCCACCGACATCCATTATTAGTCTTCCTTCAATAGGCAAAGACCAACCACCTTTTACAGCTCTTTCTCCTTTTATCAGGATTAGGAGATAACCCTTACACCCCCACTTACTCCTCTCTCAAACTATTCTAACGCTTAGATTTTTTAGAGGAGTTCACACAAGATTACAACAGCGTTTCTTTCTTTTTCACTCACAATTTTTGTGTGTGTTAACTAGGGATAAGAGAGGTATTTATAGGCCTTAAGTGGATTTAAACTTGGAGCCTAAAAATGTCTCATCCTGGGTTTCCCGTGCCCTAGCAATACCACCATTTGTGCTAGGCAGTACCGTCGGTTGTACTAGGTGGCACCACTGCCTGCAGCACTGACACTGGGCGATACCACTACCCAGACTGGCGGTACCATCACTTGACACTGACACTGGGTGGCACTACCGTCTAATATAGTCTTGGAGATTGTGCCATGATAGTGCCACCTGTTTGGTCACTATTTGGGCCTTTCATTGGGCTTAACATAACCCAAACTTGGGCCCAACTTTTTCCTAATTGGGTTGGCCCAATTCCAACCTATTTATGTACTAACTACGAAATTTAAGACATATAATAAGCTAAATAAGTCTGGTAAGTCTAGGTTTCTTCCGACGAGCTTACTGTGATCTTCCGACGAACTTCCGACGATCTCTCGACAATGTTCCAGTGGACTCCTAGCAAACTCTTAAACAGATTGGACGTCGGGCCGATGGATCGGTCGACGTATCGACAGAAGGCTTCGAGCCGTGGACTTGGGCATCGGGCCAAGAAGAGCGGGTATTATGCCAAGGATATCGGAGTTGTGGAGTCAACTGGCTGATTGGGCAATAGGCCGCAGGAGAGGACGATGAGCCAAAGAATCGGACGAAGCGTCGAGGGACCAATGACATGCCGGACAACTTATTTAATTGCTTAGGATTAATTATCTCGATCGAAGTTTTGTTTTAATTGTGCAGGATTAACTATGATAACGATGAAGACATAAAGTGAAATAAAGTGTCGGAGTCAAGCGCGAAGGATTCGTTGCGAGTTCGAGAGTTCAACGGAAGTTCGAAGGTTCGTCGGGAATGCTACCGGAACTAGCCGAGAATGAGTTGGGAGCTTGCCGAAGGGTTTTTCGGAAGCTCGCCGGAAGGTTCATTGAAACTTCGTGGAGCTCGCCGAGAAAGATCGGAGCTTGCCAAAGAAGCTCATTGGAACTCACTAAGATTAAATCGTGAAGTCTAGGAGCTTGCCGGGAGTCCGCAGAATGGTTTCCAAGAGTTCATCGGAAGACCGCCGGAAGTTTGCCGAAAGCTCACCAGAAGAAGTCTTGACTTGCGGACTTTGTAATAGCTTAGAAAATATCTTTAAATTCATAGTTAGTATGTTAATTAGGGTTAGGATTAGGTGTTAATCCTATAACCCAAGTAGGGGCCAATTGGGCCCAAGTTTGGACTGGTTTGGGCCAAGTTTGGAGCCCAACCAATGAGCTGAAATTGTGTAGGAGGTGACACCGCCAGGGTTGGCGGTGGCACCACCCAGGAGAGGATCTCCCAGCAAAGTTGGGTGGTGCAACCGCCCCAGGCAGGCGGTGGCACCGCCAGGGCTCAGTCTCCGAGCGAGACTGGGTGGTGCAACCGCCTCTAATAGCGGTGCAACCGCCCCAGTCAAGCGGTGGCACAGCTTGAGCTCGTTCTTCGAGCTCTACCAGGCAGTGCAACCATCCCTGACAAGCGATGGCACTGCCCAGAGGCTCAGTCTTCGAGCCCTATCAGGCGGTGCAACCACCCCAGTCAGGCGGTGCAACCGCCAGACCCCGGAATTATGAGAGATGACAGATTTGAGCTCCAAATTCAAACTAGTTTGGAGCCTATAAATACCCCTCCAATCCCTGGGTAAAACACACAAGCACAGAGAGATTAAAAGAGAGAAAACACTGCTGCAATCTCTAGAATTTCCCTCCTCTAGCTTAAGTGTTAGAATTCTGTTTAAGAGAGGAGAGTGAGTGCTTGTAAGGGTTGTCTCCTAAACCCAGTAAAAGGAGAAGAGGGGTGTAAGAAGGAGGTTGATCTTCACCTAGTAAAGGAAGATCGTTAGTTGATGCCGGTGGCCTCGACGGAAGAGGAATCGGAGGAGTGGATGTAGGTCACGATTGATCGAACCACTGTAAACTCTCATCTTCTCTGGTTTGCATTTACTTTGAGCTAATTGTCCTTACTGCAAACCTCCTTCATAGCTTACTGCCTTTTGCGCTTTTACGATTGTGTTTCCAAGCTTAGTATTTTCCGAATCATGTTTAGACGTAAATCGCTTTTCTCGTACGAACATCATATTTCAGTTTGTGCTTACATTCTGATTTCCATCACAACTGCAAACTGCCTTAACAGATTTATTTTAACTGCTTCTTGCCTAATCTTAAGTTAAAGAAATTTACGAATTGACTTTTCTACTAAAATCGGCTTTGTTGTACGAACGCAGTTTTAAACGTTGAAAGTTTTCCACTGCACTAATTCACCCCCCCCCCCCCCCCCCCTCTTAGTGCTCTTGATCCTAACAATTGGTATCAGAGCCCGGTATTTCTCATTTCAGATTTACACCCGAGAGAAATGGCTCTTCATGGCTTTAAAGAGGGTTTTTCGGTTGTTCGTCCACCATTGTTTAACGGATTGGACTACACTTATTGGAAAACTCGAATTAGTGTTTTCTTGATTTCTATGAATTTGTATTTATGGAATATTGTTGAAAATGATCTTCAACTTCCCTCTAAACCGATGAACAAATGGTCGAATTTAGAGAAGAAGTATTTTTCTTTAAATGCAAAGGCTATGAATGCCTTGTTTTGTGCACTTGACAAAAATGAATTTAATCGCGTTTCAATGTGTGTTTCGGCTTTTGATATTTGGAGAACTCTTGAGATCACTCATGAAGGCACTAGCCGAGTGAAAGAGTCCAAAATCAACATTCTCATGCATTCTTACGAACTTTTTCGAATGAAGCCTTGCGAAACTATTGTTGACATGTACACCCGTTTCACGGATGTCGTCAATGGTTTAAGAGCTCTTGGCAAATGTTTTTCGGATTTTGAACTTGTAAACAAGATTTTACGTTCTCTTTCTAAGAAGTGGGATTCAAAAGTAACTACAATACAAAAAGCTAAAAACCTAAACAACTTACCACTTGAAGAACTAATTGGTTCATTGATGACATATGAAATGGTGCATAATGCACATGATGAACATGATGAACAAAACAACCTTCCAAAGAACAGGAAGGATTTGGAACCCCGGACAAATGAATACCACTTGAGCGATGACTCAAGTGATGAGGACAATGATGAACTTGAACTTCGAACACTAAATCTTAATAAGTTTATTAAACAAAAATCTAAAATAAATAATGAACTTGAACGGAGGAAGAGGCCAAAGAAGAATAACACAAAGTGGGATGAATCGAGCTCCTCCGAAGACGAGGAGAAAATCAAGAAAGGCGAGGTGGCAAACTACGCCTTAACCGCCTTCAATGAAAAGGTAATCGAAATCCCCCTGATTTATTTTGAAATTACTTGATTCTTTCATGATGTATTTTCTTTTTTAGTTTAGAATTAATTTTCTTGAAAATTACATGTTTAAAAATAAAATACAAAAATTATGATCATGCTAGCCATTTTGAAAATGATAACATTGCATATTTTATGATAAACAAACAAAATGATTTTGATTGAAAATATGATATCATAATGTGTATCATGTTTGATTAACATTGTTGAATGAAATCATGTTTGATTTGAAGTAATGCATAATGATGTAATGAAAATATTAAATGTTTTTGAGACAATGATTGACAAATTTATCCATGAGATTTTAAGTTATTCATGATGATAAGCATGTGTTATTCTCATAAGTGTATATTGGCAAAACCATGTCCGAATGCATGAAAGTGTTAAATTTCATTTTCGGATTTTCTTGACCATAACAATTCATTTTTGAAAATCTATTGATCTTGATGGTTCTATGATCAAATTCATTTTTCGATCCTAAATGTTGATGCATGTTTTTATTTAACATAAATGAAAAGGCATGCTAACATGAAATCAAATACTTAAAAAAGGGGGAAAATGTATTATCAATGAAATCATGAATCTACCTATATTATGAATTTTGTGACCCATAAAAGTGATTTTGATGATTTAAATTTGAAATGAGTTTTATCAAAATCATGATATTGATTTCTTGGAATAACATGAGATTACCTTTGATGATCATTTTGATTCATGGAATTTTGGGTTCATGACTTCGTCTTACATTTGTTTATGAGATGGTTGAAATTTTCGTACCTTTGAATTCTTTCCTTCTCCTTTCAATTTTTTGAATTTATGCATGTTATATGTTGAAGATTTGTATCATGCATATCTAAGAAATATTGATGTGATAAATTGAAAATAAATGATGATTTTTCTCTTGAATATATCTTGTGATATTTTTTATATAAATCATCATTTTGATTTCTCAACATTCAATACATGAGATTTTATTATAAATCAAAATTTCTCATTAATCGATCTTCTATAATTTTATTTGATATTCTCTTGAGAAGAGATTTTCTAAATGAATCATGATTTTTCCTTGTGAGTTCTTGGAGTTATTACTTGATTTTATTTTAAAACAAGATCTCTTCTTTGTACTCCTATGATTTTTCTTGATATTTTATTTAAAGAAGATATTTACTATATGAATCATGTCTTTTGGTATTCAAATGATTTTATCCTTCATGACATGATTTCTTTGTATTTATGGCTTGCATGGCTTGAAATGTTTTGGTATGATGCATGCAATGATGAAATATTCATGAAGTTAAAATGATGTATGCAATACTTATGATAATGATATACATGATGTATTGCATATGATGTGTATCATGAATGCTTTAAATGATGAATGTTTGGTATCATGATCAACATGTTGATAAATGCTTAAAAATTTTAATGTTTGAGTATCATGTATGATATGCCCATTAATGATGATTGATTTATTTTTCGGTATCGTGCATGAAAAATAAGGTTTTTGAAATTATGTATGTTTTAATTTGAATATATAATGATGCACAAATAAGATTGATACTTACCTTTATCATAATATAAAAATTGATATAAGGGTCTTCCCTTGTTTTGACAATGACAAAGGGGGAGCAAGAATTTCTAGCGTGAATATCATGAAAAGAGGTAAACTAGCTAGCTTGCACAATTCAAGATGAAAGCAAAAAATTTTACTTCTCAAAAGAGAAGATGCAAATGTAACATTTGCCAAATTGTTTGCTTGCCTCATGTAAAACATTATCTCTTGCTAGTTTGGCATTTTGCTAGCTTGCATTTTGCAAAGAAAGCAAAAATGTCACTTTTCAAAAGAGAAGAAAGAGCTTGTCATCTTGAACATCACAAGCCTGCCTATCTTAAGAAACAAAAATTGTAAAAGTGCTAGCTCGCTTATCTCAAGAAGCAAAACTTGCAACTTGCACATTGCAATGGGAAGCAAGAATCATGAGCTTACACAAGAAAGCTATCTTGCATTTGCTTTCGAAATTTTTGCTAGCTTATATATTGTGAAACTTGTATATCGTAAAAATTGCTAGCTTGTGGTCTAAAGAGAAGCAAAATGTTGCTATCTCAAAAGAAGCAAATGTGCTATCTTGCCTATCTCAAGAGGCAAAAATGCTAACTTGCACATCTAGCAAAACTTGACAAATTTGTATATCTCAAGAAGCAAGAGTTGCTTTCTTGAACATCTCAAAACTGCTAGCTTGCATGTTCTAAAATGTTATAATTTTGCTAGCTTGCATGATGTAGAACTTGCTATCTTGAACATTACCAAAAGTGCTATCTTGTATGCTGTAAAACTTACATATCTAAAACTTGATAGCTTAAATGTTCTAAGCATGATGTAATACTTGCTAAATTTTCTGGCTTCAAAACTGCATGATGATAAAACTTGATATTATATTTTTCATGCAATAAGTTGAACTAATATTCCAAACACTTGATTGTGGTACTTCTCCTTTTTGTTGATGACAAAGGTGGAGAAGTATGTTGATGACATGACATGTTATGCATAAGTTTATGCATAAGTTCATGATGATATGTTGCAAGTATTCATGATGAATATTGCAATGACTTGAATTCAGTTTGAATTCAAGGTTCTATCAATATGACATGTTGATAGAGGGAGTTTGTTTAAACTCCGGGAGTTAAGTTTAACTCCGTCATCAATTGGTTGTCATCATAAAAAATGGGGAGATTGTTGAATCTCGTATTTTGATGATGAAACCAATTGATAATTATGTTTATGTTTTAATCTGTGTTTTGAGCGATGTAGGATGCGTCAATCAGGATAAGACAATTAAAGTAGGAAAAATCATGTTGTGCCGAAGAAACATGTCAGAAGATTGGACGTCGGGCCGATGGATCGGTCGACGTATCGACAAAAGGCTTCGGGCCGTGGACTTGGGCATCAGGCCAAGAAGAGCGGGTATTGTGCCAAGGATATCGGAGTTGCGGAGTCAACTGGCCAATTGGGTAATAGGCCGCAGGAGAGGACAATGCGCCGAAGAATCAGACGAAGCGTCGAGGGACCAATGACATGCCAGATAACTTATTTAATTGCTTAGGATTAATTGTCTCGATCGAAATTTTGTTTAATTGTGCAGGATTAACTATGATAATGATGAAGACATAAAGCGAAATAAAGTGTCAGAGTCAAGAGCGAAGGTTTCGTTGCGAGTTCGAGAGTTCGACGGAAGTCCGAAGGTTCGTCGGGAACACTACCGGAACTAGCAGAGAATGAGTTGGGAGCTTGCCGAAGGGTTTTTCGAAAGCTCGCCGGAAGGTTCATTGGAAGTTCGCAGAGCTCGCCGAGAAAGATCGGAGCTTGTCGAAGAAGCTCGTTGGAACTCGCTAAGATCAAATCGTGAAGTCTAGGAGCTTGCTGGGAGTCCGCAGAATGGTTTCCGAGAGTTCATCGGAAGACCGCCGAAAGTTTGCCGAAAGCTCGCCAGAAGAAGTCTTGACTTACGGACTTTGTAATAGCTTAGAAAATGTCTTTAAATTCATGGTTAGCACGTTAATTAGGGTTAGGATTAGGTGTTAATCCTATTACCCAAGTAGGGGTCAATTGGGCCCAAGTTCGGACTGGTTTGGGCCATGTTTGGAGCCCAACCAGTGAGCTGAAATAGTGTAGGAGGTGGCACCGCTAAGGTCGGCGGTGGCACCGCCCAGGAGAGGATCTCCCAGCAAAGTTGGGCGGTGCAACCGCCCTAGGCAGGCGGTGGCACCGCCAGGGCTCAGTCTCCGAGCGAGACTGGGCGGTGCAACCGCCTCTAACTGCGGTGCAACCGCCTGAGCTCGGTCTCCGAGCTCTGGCTGGGCGGTGCAATCGCCCTAGTCAGGCGGTGGCACAGCTTGAGCTCGATCTCCGAGCTCTGCCAGGTAGTGCAACCGCCCCTGACAAGCGATGGCACCGCCCATAGGCTCAGTCTTCGAGCTTTGTCAGGCGGTGCAACCACCCTAGTCAGGCGGTGCAACCGCCAGACCCCGGAATTCCGGGAGATGACAGATTTGAGCTCCAAATTTAAACTGGTTTGGAGCCTATAAATACCCCTCCAATCCCTGGGTAAAACACACAAGCACAGAGAGATTGAAAGAGAGAAACACTGCTGCAATCTCTAGAATTTTCCTCCTCTAGCATAAGTGTTAGAATTATGTTTAAGAGGAGAGTGAGTGCTTGTAAGGGTTGTCTCCTTAACCCAGTAAAAGGAGAAGAGGGGTGTAAGAAGGAGGTTGATCTTCGCCTAGTAAAGGAAGATCGTTAGTGGATGCCGGTGGCCTCGACGGAAGAGGAATCGGAGGAGTGGATGTAGGTCACGATTGACCGAACCACTGTAAACTCCCATCTTCTCTGGTTTGCTTTTAATGTGAGCTAATTATCCTTACTGCAAACCTCCTTCATAGCTTACTCCCTTTTGCGCTTTTACGATTGCATTTCCATGCTCAGTATTTTTCGAATCGTGTTTAGACGTAAATCGCTTTTCTCGTACGAACATCGTATTTCAGTTTGTGCTTACATTCTGATTTCCATCATAACTGCAAACTGCCTTAACAGATTCATTTTAACTGCTTCTTGCCTAATCTTAAGTTAAAGAAATTTACGAATCGACTTTTCTATTGAAATCAGCTTTGTCGTACGAACGCAGTTTTAAACGTTGAAAGTTTTCCGCTGCACTAATTCCCCCCCCCCCTCTTAGTGCTCTTGATCCTAACATGTTCATCAGAAGTTCTGTCAGAATTGACCGAGAAGTCCAGGAGCTTGCTAGAGAAGCTCGTCGAAACTCGCCAAGAAGATCTTCGTGAATTACAGAAGCTTGTTGGGAGTCCGTTGGAACATTGCCGAGAGATCATCGGAAGTTTGCCGAAAGATCACCGGAAGCTCATTGGAAGAAACTAGACTTATTTAGCTTAGTGCATGCCTTAAATTTCATAGTTAGCACATAATTGGGTTAGAATTGAGCCAACTCAATTAGGGACCAATTGGGCCAAGGTTAAGCTATGTTAGGCCAAATGAAAGGCCCATATAATGACTCAACAGGTGGAACTGTCATGGCACATTTTTCAAGACTATGTCTGGCGATGGTACCATTGATTTGGGCGATGGTACCACCCAGACATAATCTCCCTGTTGAATCTCGGATTTTGATGATGAAGTCAATTGTCATTTGTTGTCTAATCTATGTGTTGAGATAAGTATGTAGGATTAACTACGATAAAAGTTAAACAAGCAGCGGGAGTTGCGCCGGAGTCAAGTCAATGATCATGTTGGGAGTTTGAGAGTTCGACGGAAGTTCGGACAGTCGTCGGAGGTTCTGCGGGAATAGATCCGAGAAGTCCAGGAGCTTGCCAAACGAAGCTCGTCGGAACTCGCCAAGTGTATCATCGCAAGTCCAGGAGTTTGCCGGAAGTCGACAGGAGTTTCACCGAGGGTTCATCGGATGATCGACGGAAGTTCGCTGGAAACTCGCCGGAAGAAGCGATTGACACACCGGAGCAAGCTACAGAGATTGTCTTAGGATTTATCGTAGTTAGCACATTGATTAAGTTAGAAATGGGAGGTGATCCCATTAGCTTAATCTTGGGGCAATTGGGCCCCTCAAAAACCGAAATTGGGCCGAATGGAGCTACCCATTCGGACCCTGATTGTTGTGGGAGGTGCAACCGCCCAGGCCAGGAGGTAGCAACGCCTGGGCTAAGTCTCCCAGGGAGACTGGGCGGTGCAACCACCCCAGCCAGGAGGTGGCACCGCCTGGGCTCAGTCTTCGAGCAAGACTGGGCGGTGCAACCTCCCCTGACAGAGAGGTAGCACCGCCTGAGCTCGGTCTTCGAGCTCTGGCAAGCGGTGCAACCGCCTCAGTCAGGAGGTGCAACCGCTTGGGCTCAATCACCGAGCCAGACTCAGGCGGTGCAACCGCCCCTGATAGAGAGGTGCAACCACCTGGGCTCAGTCTTCGAGCTCTACTAGGTAGTGCAACCGCTCCAGTCAGGAGGTGTAACCCCCTGATCCCGGAATTCCGGGATTTGATAGTTTTGAGCTCCAAATTTGAACTGGGTTGGGGCCTATAAATACCCCACCCATTCAGCACTTAACACATAAAGAAACACTCGAAATCTTGATCTCTTTCTGGGATTCTTAGAGCTCAAAATTGTTGTAAAGGCCAAAAGTTCTCCTTTTGTTCTTCAAAGTTTTGAGTTGTAAAGAGAGGAGAGAAAAGTTCTGTAAGGGTTGTCTCCTGAGCCCGTCAAAAGGAGTGAAACTGTAAAAGGGCAGTTGGCCTTCGCCTATTGAAGGAAGGCCTCTTGTTGACGTCGGTGACCTCGTCGGTGGAGGAAGCCAAAAGTGGAGTAGGTCAAGACTGACCAAACCACTCTAAATCTCGGTTTGCATTTACTTTGAGCATTTTATCATTACTGCAAACCCCCTAAATAGCTACTGCCTTCTGCGCTTTTACGAATGAGTTTCTAAGTTCAGAACTTTCCGAATCTGCATTTAGACGTAAATCGGCGTTTTCGTACGATCATTACATTTCAGTTTACGTTTACGTTTTGACTCCAATTATAACTGCAAACTGCCTTCTGCGCATTTACAAAACATATCTCAAAGTTCAGTATCTTCAAAGTTGACGTTTAGACGTAAACCGGTTTTATCGTACGAACGTCGCATTTCAGTTTGCGCTTGCATTCTGATTTTTATCATAAACTGCAAACTGCCTTTGTAGATTTACTTTAATGTCATCTCGCTTAATCTTAAGCTAAAGTAGTCTTAGAATCTGATTTTACATCGAAATCATTTTTATCGTTCGAACGCAGCTTTCGATTTTAATCGCAGAAAGTTTTCTGCTGCACTAATTCACCCCCGCCCCCTCTTAGTGCTCTTGATCCTAACAATTGGTATCAGAGCAGGGTTAACTCTCTAATGGATTAAAACCCAAGAGAGATGGCATACGCCGAAAACCAAGAGGGCCATTCTATTACACGTCCACCCATGTTCAGTGGGACAGACTACACCTACTGGAAGACTCGAATGAGGATCTTTCTTATTTCTATGGATTTTGAACTATGGAATCTTGTCGAAAATAGATTTTCAAAGTCTTCTCTTCCAATGATCGATTGGAATGAATTGGAGGAGAAGGCTTTCGCTCTTAATGCAAAGGCTATAAATGCCTTATTTTGTGCGCTTGATAAAAACAAGTTTAATCGTGTTTCAACTTCTGAAACCGCATTTGATATTTGGCACACACTCGAAGTGACTCACGAAGGCACAAGTAGAGTGAAAGAGTCAAAAATCAATCTACTGTTACATTCTTTCGAACTTTTCCGGATGAAACCGAGTGAAACCATTGGCGACATGTTTACCCGTTTCACGGATGTCGTCAACGGTCTAAAAGGACTCGGAAAAAGCTTTTTGGATTTTGAGCTCGTATATAAGATACTAAGATCCCTTCCTAAGAGTTGGGATCCTAAAGTCACTGCTATTCAAGAGGCAAAAGATCTGCGCAACTTCCCTCTTGAAGAACTAATCGGGTCATTAATGACCTACGAAATGAATTGTAAAGCTCATGAAGAGCAAGAAGACATCCTTCCAAGGAACAGGAAGGATATGGCACTTAAAACTTCAGAATGCCACTTGAGAGAAAACTCAAGCGATAAGGACTGTGATGATGATTTGGCACTTCTAACAAGAAAATTTAAAAAATTCTTTAAAAGAAACAAGTTTAAGAATGACGCAAAAAATAAACTTGAACCCAAGAAGGACCAAGTTATTTGCTATAAGTACAAAAAGCCGGGACACTACAAGAGTGATTGTCCCCAAGCCAAGAAGAGAACATCAAAGAAGAAGGCGTTTCAAGCAACATGGGATGACTCGAGCGCGTCCGAAGAAGAGGGGTCCAACACCGAGCAAGTTGCTCATTACGCCTTAATTGCCATCGGAGATGAGGTAACAAATTTAATAGATGCAGATTTATCATTTGATGAATTATTAAATGCTTTCCATGAATTACTTGATGAATGTAAGACTATTAGTAGAAAATACAAATTGCTAAAAAAGGAGCATGATAGTCTTATTTGTAATTTCGATAAGTTAAATGCTGAACATCATGATAGTTTAAGCTCATGCATAAAATGCCATGATCTAGAAACTCTCCAAAAGGAAAACTTGCTACTTAAGGACACCTTGAAGAAATTCGAGGTTGGTAGCAAGTCATTAAACATGATCCTTATAAATAAGGGTCACGTTCCCAAAAGAAGTGGAATTGGATTTGTGAGAAGTCCTCACCAAAATCCAACCACCTTCATAAAAGGCCCCATCTTACATGTTAGACATCAAACCAAATGCAACTTTTGTTGCAAATTTGGACACAAGACGCATTATTGTCCATTCAAGAAAATTAGTCCAAACAAATTGATTTAGGTTCCTAAAGGAACCATGATAAATTCTATGCAACATGATAGACAATGTAAATCTATTTGTGAGGCACCCAAAAGCAAATGGGTACCTAAAAATCATCCTTTCTTGTAGAAAATTAAACCATCGCAAGCTAGGAGCAAGAGATGGTACCTTGATAGTGGATGCTCAAGGCATATGACTGGAGATCAATCTCAATTCTCTAAGCTCACTAGCATAGACGAAGGCTATGTCACCTTCGGAGACAACAACAAGGGTAAAATTATTGGCAAAGGAACCATAGGTAACAAATCCAACTTCTTTATTGAAGATATTTTGTTAGTTGATAGTTTAAAACATAACCTCTTGAGCATTAGTCAATTATGTGATAAAGGATATATTGTCAGATTTGAATCTAATGCTTGCATCATTGAAAAACCACACAAAAACATATCTATGATTGCATTGAAACAAAATAACGTATACACTATTGACATCAATGATTTGTGTAATGAAATGTGTTTTTCTGTTTTGAATGAGGATGCTTAGATATGGCATAGAAGATTAGGTCATACTAGTATGAAACTAATCACTCAAATATCATCTAAAGAACTTGTAAGAGGAATTCTTCATATCAAGTTCATCAAAGATAATATATGTGATGCTTGCCAATTAGGAAAACAAATTAAGGGTAGTTTCAAATCTAAGAATCAAATAAGCACCTCTAGGCCCTTACAATTGATCCATATGGACTTGTTCGGACCAATCTCCACATCAAGCCTAGGAGGTAGCAAATACGCCTTCGTTATCGTGGATGACTATAGCAGATACACATGGACTTATTTCTTAAAACAGAAATGTGAATGCCTTAGATATTTTACCAAGTTTTGTAAACT
Source organism: Musa schizocarpa (assembly GCA_900464855.2). Lineage (NCBI taxonomy): Eukaryota > Viridiplantae > Streptophyta > Magnoliopsida > Zingiberales > Musaceae > Musa > Musa schizocarpa. Next base: position 30,271,571 of record LS990917.1, on the reverse strand, counting down.
TGTTCAGAATGAGAAAGGTTCTATGATTTCGTCAATTAGAAGTGACCATGGTGGTGAATTTCAAAACCATGATTTCCAGGAATTTTGTGAACTCAATGGATACAACCATAATTTCTCTACTCCTAGAAATCCTCAATAAAATGGAGTAGTAGAAAGAAAAAATCAAAATTTACAAAAAATGGCAAGAACCATGTTGAATGAACACAACCTACCCAAATATTTTTGGGTCAAAACCGTAAATACTGCATGCTATATTTTGAATAGAGTTCTAGTAAGACCCATACTAACCAAAACTCCCTATGAGTTATGGAACAACAAAAAACCCAATGTTTCATATTTTAAAGTCTTTGGGTGTAAGTGTTTTATCTTGAATGAAAAGGATAACTTAGGAAATTTTGATGCAAAATCCGATGAAGGAATCTTTCTTGGTTATTCTTCAGTTTCTAAAGCCTTTCGTATCTTCAATAAAAGAACTTTAATTATCGAAGAATCCATTCATGTTGTTTTCAATGAGATTTCTGAAATCAGGAAAAATGATTTTGATGATGATGTTAATTTTGATTTCTTGAATTTAAATGAAACCCCTTCTCCAACTAGCAACTTGGATGCATCCACTTCCGAAACATCCTTACCCAAGGTTTGGAAGTATGTAGATGCTCATCCCAAGGAGCTAATCTTAGGAGACATGTCAAAGGGGGTTCAAACACGATCTTCTCTTAAAAATTTTTGTGCAAACGCCGCCTTTCTCTCCCAAATTGAACCCAAATGTGTTGACGAAGCCATGAAAGATGATTCATGGATTATCGCAATGCAAGATGAATTGAATCAATTTGAGAGAAATGAGGTGTGGAAGCTTGTTCCTAGGCCAAATGACCATTTAGTTATTGGTACTAAATGGGTCTTCAGAAACAAGCAAGATGAAAATGGTATCGTGGTTAGAAACAAGGCTAGATTAGTGGCCAAAGGTTTCAACCAAGAAAAAGGTATCGATTACGAAGAAACCTTCGCTCTTGTGGCTCGATTGGAAGCCATAAAGATGCTCCTTGCCTACGCTAGTAGTAATAATTTTAAGTTGTTTCAAATGGATGTTAAAAGTGCTTTTCTAAATGGCTTTATTTCCGAAGAAGTTTATGTTGAACAACCTCCTGGATTTGAAAATGATAGCCTCCCTAATCATGTGTTTAGATTAACTAAAGCTCTCTATGGTTTAAAACAAGCCCCAAGGGCTTGGTATGAGAGACTTAGTTCTTTTCTTATCGAAAATAATTTCACAAAAGGCAAGGTTGATACTACATTGTTCATCAAGAATTTTGAAAATAATTTTCTCATTGTTCAGATTTATGTTGATGATATTATCTTTGGCTCTACAAATGAATCTCTTTGTGAATCTTTTGCTAAAACTATGAGTCTTGAATTCGAAATGAGCTTAATGGGAGAATTAACATTCTTCTTAGGCTTATAAATCAAACAACTAAGTAATGGCATCTTTATTAGTCAAACTAAATATGCTATGAATTTATTGAAAAAATTTAATATGAACAACTCAAAGGCTATTAACACTCCTATGAGCACCTCCACTAAGTTAGAAATTGATGAAAGTGGAGAGAGCTTCAATCAAAAAACTTATAGGGGTATGATAGGAAGTTTACTTTACCTCACTGCAACCAGACCAGACATCATGTTCAGTGTAGGACTTTGTGCTAGATTTCAATCAAACCCTAAGATATCTCATCTCAAAGCAGTTAAAAGAATACTTAGATATCTTAATGGTACCACAAATCTAGGATTATGGTACCCAAAATAAGAGAATTTTGAGTTAATTGCTTATGCTGATGCTGACTTTGCTGGCTGTAGACTAGATAGAAAAAGCACATCAGGATCATGTCAATTTTTAGGAAATGCTCTTGTTTCCTGGTCATCTAAGAAACAAAACTCGGTTGCACTATTAACAACCGAAGCTGAATATATTGCAGCTAGTGCATGTTGTGCACAAGTTGTATGGATGAAAAACACCTTAGAAGATTACAAAGTTAATCTTAAAAATATTCCCATTAAATGTGATAACACAAGTACTATATACTTAACTAAGAATCCTATACAACACTCAAGAACAAAACATATTGATATTAGACATCACTTTATACGAGATCATGTTACTAATCATGACGTAACCATAGAGTTCATTGATACTAAACATCAACTATCTGATATTTTTACAAAACCTCTAAGTGAAGAACAATTTGATTTCATAAGAAGAGAATTAGGAATGTTGATGTGTCCGAATAGATAAATTAGTTAAAACTATTTTTCGGACTTTATCGAATGATCAAATCACCTTATTGCATTACATAACTTGTGTTGAAATGTTTTGTCTTCATGAAATTTTTTTTAATGGATTTGATGAAATGTTGCAAAAAGCTGTTTCAAACACATATCTTGACTTCAAGAGCTGGAATCACAAATGGCTTTCAAACACATATCATGCACAAAGGATTATTCAAAGCAATCTACGTATCATGCCCTCCTTTATATGCTTGATAACTTGTTTTCCTGCTATCACAGCTACCATGCTTTTTGTTGATGACAAAGGGGGAGAAATATATGAATTGATGCTAGAAATATATGAATTGATGCTATAAACACTGATGCTATGATTATGTCATATATGAATTGATGCTAGAATTGATGCTATAAACACTGATGCTATGATTATGCCGTCCTTGCATCACCAAGAGATATATGAACAGATGCTATAATTTGCATTATGCCTTGAGTTGATATCTTACCATGTGAAGAAATGCAACACTTGCTAAAATATTTGAAATGTGTACATCATGTAATGATATCAAAATCTTACTTCACAGCTTTACATGTTGATATCTTACAATATGATGAATTGTTACTATTACCATCATTCAAACTTGTAATGTAAAATCTGAAAATGAATGTCAAGCCTTGACATCATCTTTAGAGAGATACATCATGATGGGAATCATGATAGGAGTATTGATAAGTTCAAATGATTTAACTTATCAATATATTGCTTGAATTCTTAGGTCTTGAATTCAAGAATGACTTATCTCAAGTATGGCATATAGACAGGGGGAGTTAAGGTTAACTCCATTATCAATTGATTGTCATCATCAAAAAGAGGGAGATTGTTGAATCTCGGATTTTGATGATGAAGTCAATTGTCATTTGTTGTCTAATCTGTGTTGAGATAAGTGTGTAGGATTATACATGCAGCAGGAGTTCGAGAGTTGCGCCGGAGTCAATTAGACATGCAGCAGGAGTTGCGCCGGAGTCAAGACAATGATCACGTTGGGAGTTCGAGAGTTCGACGGAAGTTCGGACAGTCGTTGGAGGTCCTGCGGGAACAAATCCGAGAAGTCCATAAGCTTACCAAAAGAAGCTCGTCGGAACTCGCCAAGTGGATCGTCGCAAGTCCAGGAGTTTGCCGGAAGTCCGCAGGAGCAACACCGAGGGTTCATCGGATGATCGACGGAAGTTCGCCGGAAGAGGCGATTGATGCACCGGAGCAAGCTACAGCAATTGTCTTAGGATTCATCGTAGTTAGCACAATGATTAAGTTGGAAATGAGAGGTGATCCCATTAGCTTAATCTTGGTGCAATTGGGCCCTTGAAAAACCCAAATTGGGCCGAATGGATCTACCCATTCGGACCCTGATTGCTGTGGGAGGTGCAACCGCCCAAGCCAGGAGGTAGCACCGCCTAGGCTAAGTCTCCCAGGGAGACTAGGCGGTGCAACCGCCCCAGCCAGGAGGTAGCACCACCTAGGCTCAGTCTTCGAGCGAGACTAGGCGGTGCAACCTCCCCTGACAGGAGGTAGCACCGCCTGAGCTCAGCCTTCGAGCTCTGGCAGGCGGTGCAACCGCCCAGTCAGGAGGTGCAACCGCCTGAGCTTGGTCTTTGAGCTCTGGCAGAGAGGTGCAACCACCCCTGACAGAGGTGGCACCGCCCAGAGGCTCAGTCTTCGAGCTCTGCCAGGTGGTGCAACCGCCTGATCCCGAAATTCTGGGAATTGACAGTTTTAAGCTCCAAATTTGAACTGAGTTGGGGCCTATAAACACCCCACCCATTCAGCACTGAAAGAATAGAACTTACACTCGAAATCTTGATCTATTTCTGTGATTCTTAGAGCTCAAAATTGTTGTAAAGGCCAAAAGTTCTCCTCCCTTTGTTCTTCAAAGTTTTGAGTTGTAAAGAGAGGAGAGAAAATTTCTGTAAGGGTTGTCTCCTAAGCCAGTCAAAAGGAGTGAAACTGTAAAAGGGTGGTTGGCCTTCGCCTATTGAAGGAAGGCCTCTAGTTGACGTCGGTGACCTCGTCGGTGGAGGAAGCCAAAAGTGGAGTAGGTCAAGATTGACCGAACCACTCTAAATCTCGGTTTGCATTTACTTTGAGCATATTATCTTTACTGCAAACCTCCTCTGAAGCTTACTGCTTTTTGCGCATATACGATCGGGTTTCAAGCTTTGCACTTTCCGAATCAGCGTTTAGACGTAAATCTGCTTTTTCGTACGATCATGATATTTCAGATTGCGTTTACGTTTTGATTTTTACCATAACTGCAAATTGCCTTTATACCCTTGCTTAAACAGTATCTTGCCTAATCAAGTGATTTACGAATCAGCATTTAGACGTAAATCAGTTTCTTCGTACGAACGTCGTATTTCAGTTTGCGCTTATATTCTAGTTTTCATCATAACTATAAACTGCCTTCATAGATTGACTTTAACATCATCTTGCTTGATCTGAAGTTAAAGTAATCTTAAAATCGGCTTTCAAACAGAAATCATTTTTATCGTTCGAACGCAGTTTCGTTTTAATCACAGAAAGTTTTCCGCTGCACTAATTCACCTCCCCCCCCCTCTTAGTGCTCTTGATCCTAATAATAGCCTCCTTGTAGGTCTGAGGATCAATATTCTCAACATCCTCTCCTCTAATGTATCCAACGTATATCTCAAGAGGATAGGATACTTTGTCGGACCTACGTAAAGTTGAAACTTGTGTGCTAGGTACTTAAACAAACTAGGGCTGTGGAGTGGTACTTGAGCTAGGTACTCCAACCTCGCTTAATTCTATCATGCTCCCATTGTCTCTGCCAAGAATGTATTCCTTCTTAAGGAACACTGCTCTCTTGGCTACAAAGACCTTTTAGTCCTCAATATAATAGAAATAATACCCACAAGTTTCCTTGGGGTATCCCATGAATTTACACCGCTTTATCCTCGATTCTAACTTATCGGGGTTGTGTCTTTTAACGTGAGTAGGGCAGTCCCAAATCTTAACAACCTTAAGATTGGGTTTTTGCCCTTTCTATATCTAATATGCTGTAGACACTACTGACTTAGTTGGAACTCTGTTTAGAAGGTAAGTTGTGGTCTCTAGGGTGTATCCCTAGAATGAGATGGGTAAGTTAGAGAAACTCATCATAGACCGCACCATGTCTAATAGTGTATGATTCCTCCTTTTATATACACCATTGAGTTGATGTGTATAAGGAGATGTCCATTGGGATCGAATCTCATAGTCCTTGAAGAACTAAGTGAACTCTGTACTCAAGAACTCACCTCCTCGATCTGATTAAGGAGTCTAAATACTCTTTCTAGTCTAGTTCTCCACTTCATTCTTATATTGTCTGAATTTCTCAAAGGCCTTGGACTTATATTTCATTAAGTATACATGTACATACATTGAGAAATCATTAGTAAAGATAATGAAGTAGGAGTAACCACCAATAGCATGAGTTGACATGGATCCACATACATCACTATGTATGAGTTCTAATAGCTCAATGGATCTCTCTCTAGTTCCACTAAATGGAGAGTTGGTCAGTTTTCTACGAAAGCAAGGCTCGCAAGTTGCATATGACTCATAATCGAATGGATCTAGATATTCATCCTATAGCAACTTTTGAATCCTTCCCTCATGGATGTGACCTAGCCTATAATGCCACAAGTATGCATTGTTCACCTCATCTCGTTTCCTCTTAGACACACTTACATTCATAATATGTGGAGTAGTATCTAGCATAAACAAATCATTATATAATATTCCTCCTGTGATGATCTTATCATCTAATAATATTAAATAATTATTATTCTTAAAAACTAATTTATATCCACTAATTATCAAACATGAAATAGAAATTATGTTTTTGATAACAAAAGGAACTTAGCATACATCCAATGCACTAATAGCTCCACCTTGGCAGATGTAGGGTGACCTCGCCAACAACTACTATAGCAACTTTTGCTTTATTACCCATCTTGAGGTCCATCTCACCTCTCGGCAATCTCTTAGGTCTTGCCAGAACCTATAACGAATTACAAATATGATAAGCATTATCGATATCCAATACCTATGTGTTATCATAAGAGTCTGACAAATGAAGACTGATCATGAATGTACTTGAAGCTTCTCTAAGCTTTTGTTTCACCCTCTCTGCAAGGTACTCTTTGCAGTTCCTCTTCTAGTGCCCATCTTTGCCGTAGTGGAAGCACTGGCCTATGTCATTTGTCAGATCTTTCTTAGCAACATTTGCTTTACTAGTCTACCCTTGCCCTTGCCCTTCTTAAGGGACTTTTTTGCTTTCTTTTTCTTTTTGGTCTCCCTATTATAGAGAATTGACTTCTCTTTCTTGATAGTACTCTCTGTCTCCCATAAAAATATTAAGGATCCTAGAGAGAGTCACCTCAAGCTTGTTCATATTAAAATTCATTATAAACTGTGAAAGGAATCTGGTACGGACTGAAGCACAAGATCCATACACAAATTATCCTCTAGGACCATTCCTAGACTTGTGAGTTTCTCTATCCACTCAATCATCTTTAGGACATGGTTTTGAACCGGTATCCCTTCAATCATCTTAGCATAGAAGAGGCCCTTGGATATCTCATGTAGGAGAATGGATCTGACATTTATCTTTCCATGTTGTCTCTGTAACTCAAGAGTCATGGAGCCCAACATATAATATTGAGCAAGAATGGAGTCATCTATGTACTTCACGTAGCGAGCAATCTCATCCTTGCTTGCCCCTTCCTTAGGCTTAGGCATTATTGTATCAAGGACGTATGTAACTTTCTCTATCGTGAGAACAATTCTCTAATTGCGGAGCCAATCCATATAATTCGGACCAGTGAGGCGGTTGACATCAAGTATGCAACACAAATGATTTGAAAGCAATATTTTCTGAAAATAAAGATGTAATAGAAGCAAATAACATGCATATTTTATAAAAATAAACAAATAAGATATAGACTTCTATCTTAATCTACTCCCACTATTTTACTAGCGAGTCATGCGACACCCTCAACATGTGAAACAAAAGTCTCTAGCAGACTTCTATTGGGGATCGGGATCCAATCAGCGTCTTAGTGTAACCTCGAGGGACTCGACCAATCACACTAAGCTTAAAAGGTATGCAACTCTTACCGATCACAACTTTTTGTGATTCCCATCTTGTTCGGCCTCTGAACCACTATAGTCTCAAGGGACTCGACCAATCATGATATCTGATTAAGTCAATACCATCATTACAAGATGAGTCTAATTCGATGATATACCCTCGAGGGACTCGACCAAGCATACCATGTCCTCAGATCACTGGTGACACCTCTATATAGTAGGCAAGAGAGCGAATTGCGATATAGGTGAGCCTTGAGGAACTTGACCAATTCAACTTACATCGAGAATCAGTCCCTACCTATAACGAAGGAAGGCCACATGGGTCATTCTAATTACCTCACGTTTACTGACTTAATATTGTTGAGAGAGGGGTTTCTTTGATTTGGTCTCCTAATATGATATGTCACACACATACATATTTAATATATATCTACATTGAATGCAAATATACATATACATATCTAGTAGGTGTATAAGCAATCACACATCACATGAGCAATCACACAGATGATCATGGACCATGGCCTAATGTGATCAGGCCCGAGCTAGTGTACCTAATCACTCACATCAAGATCTATATGTGCAGCGGTGCATCTCCATGCCATGTGATCGTCAATCTCATACTCGTCAGTTCCATCGGTATCTCGACATTTCTCTATGCATCGCGATCGTCCGTCTCGGCATCGTGGGTCCCACTATCGCTTCCATGTTCCCACTATGCCTCCTCGTATGATTACAACTTAATCATGTTATGATCGAGTTAGCAATAAGAGAGGGGAGTGAATTAGTGCAGCGATAAAAATCATGTCGAGTCGAAAATCTCATTCGATCAAATCATTTCGAAAAAGCCCATATAGGAAATATATTTAACTTAAAAGTATACGGAAGTGTAGTGAAATTAAAGTAGTTTGTAATGAAAGTAAAGAGTAAAATAGAAATGCAAACCAGATTTTTATAGTGGTTCGGTCATTGTGACCTACATCCACTCCCGATTCCTGTTCACTTGAGGCCACTAGCTTCCACTACCGATCTTCCTTCAATAGGCGAAGATCAACTACCCTTTTATACTCTTTCTCCTTTTCATAGGTTTAGGAGACAACCCTTATAAGCCTCTATTTCTTAGACCTCATTTTTCCCTTTAGACGAACTTCTAAATACAAGGAAGAAATGATCCTAAATCCTAAGAGAGTTTCCCAATTTTTCTCATGTATTCTTTCCCCCTTTTTCAACTCAATTTCGTGCTCAATTCTTGCTACTCCATGTAGGAATAGCTAGGGTATTTATAGACCCCAAATGGCTTCAAAATTGGAGCAAAAAAAGATCTCTTCCTGGGTTTCCCAAGTACTAGTGGTACCACCGCTAGTAGCACTGACATTAAGCGGTACCACCATGCAATCTGGTGGTACCACTGTTTTGTCATAGACTTAGTTGGAATTGCCTAAGTCATGAGGCACCCTTGTGGTAAAGACACGAACTTATCTTGCGTTGCCTAAGTCGCGCCTTGCCCTTGCAATATGATCCGCAAATATCAGCCCACTTGCAACCTTTCGTTGGTCTCGAAGGACCTGTAAAAGAGTAAGTTGATTAGTTCGAAGAACAAGCGACGGACAAGTCTTGATATCTTGTGAAAAGGGGAAGCTTTATAAGCAATTCAGCGAGCACCTTGCATGCACATGAGAGAAGAGGGAGAGGAGGAAAACAAGGACTTTAGAAGATTAAACGAACAGTTGCAAGTCCATAAACAACTGCTCACCGGGTGCCGGGCGCGACAACAAGTTCCCGTCAATGTAACATATGAACTTACGAAAGATTATTCAATGCCCGACACTATACCAAAGCCCTATCCCCCATGGTGCCACCTGGGTGGTTCCAGGGTGTTGAGATGGCTGATGTTTCGCGTGCAGCAACGGGCTGCAGAAAACAGCCTGTGGCACGCGAAAATGGAGCTGTTTTGGGTTATTTTGCTCGGTTCGGTGAGTGGTCGCACTACCGCACTGTAACTTATTCAAACTTATATTTTTACAAGCAAAAGGATATAAAACCAAGCCAAAACATGCAGCCGTGCAGTTGTACATATAAACACAAACGATGAACGGTTCATTGAACAAAGTTGTTGCAAGTGCCCGACGACCATTCGTGACATTCTCTCCCATTCAAACTATCAACGCCCTCGTCGACGCTTGTTGGTAGTTGTTGATGATTGCTTCTTCAAGTCGTAGGGCATCTTCGGGCTCCCAACTGGCTTCAATTTAGGGAAGCTTTCGCCACTTCACCAAGTACTCGGTCTGCTCAGCTCTAGTGGGCAGCTTTATCTTATGGTCCGCTAAAATGGTTTCAACTCACTTCTCGTAGGAGGCTCTGGTGGGGGGTAGCCGAGTTGGAACACTTCGGGAAGCATCTTGCGGATCCGAGTGTTAGGCTTTCAAGTTGCTGGCATGAAGAACATTATGAATTTTGAACCACGCCAGCAGCTATAACTTGTAGGAGACATTGCCCACCCTACTGATAATTGGGAAGGGCCCTTCATACTTATGCACTAATCCTTTGTGTACTTTGTTCCTAAGGAATTAGAGTGATGCTGGTTGGAGCTTGACCAACACCAAATCGTTGACTTTGAACTCTTGCGGTCAGCTTCCCAAGTTTGCCCACTTCTGCATTCTTTTTGTCGCCTTCTCCAAGTAAGCCCATGCAATATCTGCATTTCGGTGCCACTCCTTTGCAAAGTGGTAGGCTGACGGACTACTCTCAGTATACCCAATTACTATGGTGTGAGGAGTTGACGGTTGTTGCCTTGTAATGATCTCGAAGGGGCTCTTGTTAGATGCAGAGCTCTTCTGCAAGTTGTAGGAGAATTGGGCAATGTCCAACAACTTCACCCAATCTCATTGGTTGGTAATCATGTAGTGTCGAAGATATTGCTCTAGGAGCGAGTTTATTCTTTTGGTATGGACATCCGTCTGGGGGTAGAGGCTTATGGAGAAGTATAACTTCGACCCTAACAATTTGAATAGCTCAGTCCAGAATCATCTCAAGAAACGAGCGTCTCAATCACTGATGATATTGTGCGGGACTCCCCAATACTTCACCACATCCTTCATCATCAGCTTCGCTGCCTCCTCTGCTGAACAATGTAGGGGAGTAGCAATGAAAGTTGCATATTTTGAAAATCGATCGACCACCACGAGTATCGATCCGAGTCTCTCTACTACTAGCAAGCTTGATATAAAATCCAATGAAATGCTCTCCCACGGCCTTTTTGGTATGGGCAGCGGCTCCAAAATTCCCACAAACTTCAGTTGCTCTACCTTATCTTGTTGGTAAGTGAGGGACGTTCGAACATATTCCTCCACATCAGTCCCCATCTTCAACTAGTAGAAGGCCCTCTCCACGAGAGCCAAGACTCCTATTAATGCCTAGGTGTCCCGCCCAAAGGGAATTGTGACACTCTCTTAAGAGTTCATGCCTCAGATTGTCCACTCGAGGAACATAAACCCTATTCCCTTTGGTGTAAACGAGTCTCTCCTGGACCCAAAACCATCATGCCTTGCCTTCTTTAATGAGTTGTATCAGGATTACTACTTGGGGTTCACTGTACAGACCATCCCTGATCTTGGAAAGGAAGTTGGAGTGCAATTGACTTGCTTGGCCTCTGCCCTCCAATTGTATAGCATTCACATGCTCCACTTTCCGACTCAATGCATTGGCCATGACATTTGCCTTTTCGGGCTTGTACACCATTGTCATATCAAACTCAGCTAGGAAGTCCGGCCATCATGCTTGCTTTTGGGAGAGTTTCTTCTGAGTTTGAAAATAGCTCAAAGTGATGCTGACTATCCTTAACATAAATCGTGATCCAAGAAGGTAGTGTTGTTAAACTCGTAGATAGTGGAACTGTTAGGAATGCATCGGCACTAAGAGGGGGAGTTGAATTAGTGCAGTGGTAAAAATCACAATTCTAAAACTTTCTTTCGTTTCGTACGATAAAATTGATTTCGAAAACTTGCTTAACTTGAAAGCATATTCGTAAACATGTTGAAAGTCGTAAGCAAGTAAGGTGGTTTGTAGTACGATAAATTGCACAAAAGAAAAGGCAAACTAGATTTTTATAGTGGTTCGGTCGTCGTTACCTACATCCACTCCGCCGATTCCTCTTCCGTCGAGGCTACCGGCATCCACTATCAATCTTCCTTTAATAGGCGAAGATCAACCTCCTTCTTATACCTCTCTTCTCCTTTTCATAGGTTTAGGAGACAACTTTTACAAGCATTCACTCCTCTCTCAAACTATTCTAACACTTAGACTAGAAGAGGAGGATTCTTATAAGAGATTACAATAGCATTTTTCCCTTTTTAAATTCTCTATGCTTGTGTTAGTTAACCAGGGATGAGAGGGGTATTTATAGGCTTTAAGTTGATTCAAACTCGGTGCCTAAAAAGGTCTTATCCTAGGTTTCTTGGGTACTGATGGTACCACCGTCGTTCGTGGGTGGTACTACCGTCGCAGGATCTGCCATTGAGCGGTACCACCACCTAATAGGGGCAGTACCACCACCCATATTTCCTGGGGTGTTGTTCCCAAAGCGATGCCACCGCCAACCTTGGAGGTGCCACCGTTGGCCAAGGTTTCAACATCCTGGTTGGGCCTTGAATTCGGCCCAAACCAACCCAAGTTTAGGCCCAGTTGGCCCCTAACAGAGTTGATGGGATTACCTTCTAATTCCAACTCCAATTATGTACTAACTACAATTCCTACGACATAATCTAAGCAATATCCGGTTTCTTCGGCGAGCTTCTGGCGATCTTCCGATAAACTTCCGACTATCTCTCGGCAATGTTCCAGTAGTCTCCTGGCAAGCTCCTGGACTTCACGATGATCTTCTTGGTGAGTTTTGATGAGCTTCTTTGGCAAACTCCTAGACTTCTCGGTTGGTTCTGGTAGAACTTCCGACGAACATCTGGACTTTCGACGAACTATCGAACTCCAAATGAAATCATGTTCTTGACTCTGGGACTTCATTTTGCTTTATGTCTTACTATCGTAGTTAATTCTGCACACACAAAAATACACTTCGATCTAGACAGTTATTATAAAGCATAAATCATGTTGTCCAGCATGTCATTGGTCCATCGATGCTTCATCCGATTCTTCGGCACATCGTTCGATCTTGCAACCTATTGCCCAATCGGCCAATTGATCTCCATAACTCCAATATCCTTGGCGCAATATCCGCTCTTCTTGGCCCGATACCCAAATCCATGGCCCGAAGCCTTCTATCGATACGTCGACCGATCCTCCAGCCCGACATCCAATCTTCTGACATGTTTTCCTCCGGCCTAACATGATTCTTCGTACTTTAATTGTCTCTTCCTGATCGAAGCATCCTGCATCCCTCAAAACGCAGATCAAATCATAAATACTATCAATTGGTTTTATCATCAAAATCCGAGATTCAACAATCTCCCCCTTTTTTATGATGACAACCAATTGATGACAGAGTTAACCTTTAACTCCCAGAGTTTAAACAAACTCCCTCTATCAATATGTCATATTGATAGAATCTTGAATTCAAGTTGAATTCAAGTAGTTATAAATTTTATCATGAATATTTGCAACACGTCATCATGCATAATATGATCATACTTCTCCCCCTTTGTCATCAACAAAAAGGAGAAGTTCCAACTATCAAGTGTTTGAGATATAAGTTCAAATCATTACATGAAAAATATAATATCAAGTTTTATCATCATGCAATCTATAAGCTAGAAAATTTAGTAAGTGTTACATCATGCAAGCTATCAAGTTTTAGATATGGAAGGTAGTAAGATAGCAAGTTTACAACATACAAGCTAGCAAAAATTTTGAAAGCAAATGCAAGATAGCTTTCTTGTTGAAGTGTGTAAGCTAATGATTATTGCTTCTTATTACAATGTGCAAGTTGCAAGTTTTGCTTCTTGAGACTGGCAAGATAGTGATGTTCAAGATAGCAAGCTCTTTCTTCTCTTTTGAGAAGTGTCATTTTTGCTTCATTTGCAAAGTGCAAGCTAGCAAAATTTTACATTATTTTACAACAATCAAGCTAGCAATTTGGCAAGTGTTACATCTCTTTAAAGTATGAAGGCTAGCAAGTTTTTAAAAAATAATGCAAGATAATAAGCTAGCAAGATACAATGTTTTACATGAAGTAAGTGACATGAAGTATGTTTGCATCTTTTCTTTAGATGTGCAAGCAAGCAAGTTTTTGCATCTTCTTGACTTGTGCAAGCTAGCTATCCCCCCCTTTGTCATTGTCAAAAAGAAGGGAAGAATACAATTTTGTATCTCTTTTTCCCTTTCCAACAATTTTTAAATTATGACAAAGGATAAATAATCAAAGATGAAAAATCAAGTTATGAATGTCAAAATAATTTTTTATCATTAATATTTTATCATTGCATGCATCATTATCATAAGTTGAAGTATTGCATGCATAATATCAAATCATCATTCATAATTACATTAATATGTCAATCATTATTTCAATATGTTTGTGCATCATTATAGTTTCAATTTACAACATGCATAATTTTAAAACTTTACATATCATCCTTACTCTATGCATGATACTAAAAATAAATCAATCATCATATCATACATGATACTCATAAGCTAGCAAATTCATATCATTTTAGAGCATCAAAATAATATCATGAGTATTTCAAGCATTCATATCATCAATGTTTCAATCATAAAAAAATGAAAGATCAAGTCTAAAATTCGAGAAATCAAAAGAAACCATGATCCATTTTAACAAATCTCCTCTTAAATAATTAAGAAAAGAACTCTTAGGAGATCATGATATAGATAAAATTCATTTAATCTTGTATGAGAACAAGAACTGAATTCATGCATATAAAATATTATGATTCGCATAGAAAATCTCTTCTTTAGTAAAATACCAAGAAAAATCGTAGGAGTTCAAAGAAGAGATCTTGATTAAAAAAAATATCTCAAGTAATTCCAATAAACCAATATCATGATTTTGATAAAACTTATTCAAATTCAGATCGTCAAAATTATCAACATCATTTCAGGAAAATTCAATGAAGATAATGTAAATAGATTCTCATGAGAACTCGATTCATGCATAATGTCTCAATTTTTCATGAATGTCATAAGACATGATTTATTTCAACAAATCTCTTCTTTTTATAAATAGCAAAAAGAAACATAAGAGATCAAATGATATAATATATTGATTCATGCATAAGAAATCTCAAGTTATAAATCTCAAAAAATCAAGATAAAGCTCATTCAAATTCAAATCGTCAACTCAAAATCATTTTCAAGAGATTCAAAAAAAATAACAAACATACATTCATTAATATCCTTTTTTTGAAAGATCAATAAAGTAGAGATTGAGAAATTCTTTAAGAAAAATATTTTCCTTCCCCCTTTTTTAATTGATTTATTTCACACAAACATGCCCAAGTTTTATGCTAAGTTAAAGCATGCATCATCTTTTAAGATCAAAAAGTAAATTCGTCATAAAAACCATCAAGACCAAAAAAGTATAACACATTAAACATAAGGCTTCTTTAATAAGAGATTTGATTCATCATTTTAATTCCAATGATAATATATTTTCTTTTTTATGTGTTTCATTTTAAGTGATTGATTTTCTATAAGCATGATCAAGTTTTTCGTATGAAAACATACATCATAGTTTAAAACTGAAAAGGCCACATTCATTATCGTAAAAATCGATAATCCATAAATCTCAAGAATCATCATGCATAAATTCGAAATATAAACTTATTGAGCATGATATCAAATCATTGCTTCAAATGAAACTTGATTTCATTAATCATAGAGCATCTTTAATTAAAATTGAGAAATAATATGATTAATCCTGTTAAGTGTACAAGTATTAGATTTATATTTAACATTTTATTCTTTTAACATAAAATATGTAATTTTCATTATCATTTTCAAAATTACTAGCATGATCCCAATTTTTGCATTTTCATTACATTATGTAATTTTAAAAAAGAAATTTATATATATTTTTTAAACTAAATTAAAAACAACTCATGAAGAACGTCAAGCAATTTCAAAGTAAACTAAGGGAGTTTTGTTTGAGTTGTTTACCTCGTTGATTTTCTCCTCATCTTCAGAGGAGCTTGATTTATCTACAGTCACCTTCTACCCTTTTTTAAGTTCATTTTTAATTTTTTATTCTTGTTTTAAAATTTTCATGATGAGTTCAAGTTCACCATTACTTGAGCTTATGCTCGAGTAGTCTTCGATTGTTCTTAGTCTGAAATCCTTCCTGTTCTTTGGAAGGTGGTTCTCAAGTTCTTTATGTGCATTGCACGTCATTTCATAGGTCATTAGAGACCCAATAAGTTCGTCGATCAAAAAAGTATTCAATTTTTTTTATTCTTGTATAACCATTTTTTTCGAATCCCAATTCTTAGAAAGCGGTCGTAAAATCTTGTTAACAAGTTCAAAATTAGAAAATAATTTGCCAAGAGCTTTTAAACCATTGACGACATCCATAAAACGGATGTACATGTCAACAACGATTTCACTTGGCTTCATTCGAAAAAGTTCAAACTCATGCATTAAAAGATTTATTTTAGAATCTTTTACTCTATTAGTGCCTCCGTGTGTGATTTTGAGAATGTGCTATATATCGAAAGTCATTTCACAAGTAGAAACCCGATTAAACTCGTTTTTGTCTAAGGCACAAAATAAAGTATTCATAGCTCTAGCATTTAAAGAAAATGTCTTCTTCTCCAAATCATTCCAATGGTTCATTGGAAGAGAAGACCTTCAAAAACTATTTTCAACAATGTTCCATAAGTTCAAATCCAAAGAAAGTAAGAAAATTCTCATTTGAGTTTTCCAATATGTGTAGTCTATCCTATTGAAAAAGGGAGGACGAATGAGAGAGTGACCCTCTTGAAAGCTGAAAAGAGTCATTTCTCTTAGGTGTTATACTAAATAAGAAATACGAGGCTCTAATACCGACTGTTAGGAATGAGTCGGTACTAAGAGGGAGGGATGAATTAGTGCAACGGTAAAAATCACGGTTCTAAAAATTTCTTTCGTTTCGTATGATAAAACCAATTTCGAAAACTTGCTCAACTTGAAAGCATATTCATAAACATGTTGAAAGCAGTAAGCAAGTAAGGAGGTTTGCAGTACGATAAATTGCATAAAAGAAAAGGCAAACCGGATTTTTATAGTGGTTCAGTCATCGTGACCTACATCCACTCCGCCAATTCCTCTTCTATCAAGGCCACCGACATCCACTATCGATCTTCCTTTAATAGGCAAAGATCAACCTCCTTCTTACACCCCTCTTCTCCTTTTCATAGGTTTAGGAGATAACTTTTACAAGCACTCACTCCTCTCTCAAACTATTCTAACACTTAGACTAGAAGAGGAGGATTCTCACAAGAGATTACAACAGCGTTTTTCCATTTTTAAATTCTCTATGCTTGTGTTAGTTAACCAGGGATGAGAGGGGTATTTATAGGCTTCAAGTTGATTCAAACTTGGTGCCTAAAAAAGTCACATCAGAGGTTTCCTGGGTATTGGCTGTATCACCGTCATTCCTAGGCAGTACTACCACCGCAGGATCTACCACTAGGCGGTACCACTACCTAACAAGGGTGGTACCACCACTGGTAGCATTACTGCCAGTGGTACCACCGCCTACCCTAGGTGGTATCACCGCCCAGATTTCCTGGGGTGTTGTTCCCCAAGCGATGCCACCGCCGACTAGGGTTTCAACACCCTGGTTGGGCCTTGAATCCGGCCCAAACCAGCCCCAGTTGGCCCCTAACAGAGTTGATGGGATTATCTCCCAATCCCAACTCCAATTATATGCTAACTACGATTCCTAAGACATAATCTAAGTAAGTTAAGTCTGGTTTCTTCGGTGAGCTTCTAGTGATCTTCTAGCAAACTTTCAACGATCTCTCAGCAAGATCTTGGACTTCATGACAATCTTCTTGGTGAGTTTCGATGGGCTTCTTTGGCAAGCTCCTGGACTTCTCAGTTGGTTCAAGCAGAACTTCCAATGAACGTCCGAACTTTCGACAAACTCTCGAACTCCCAACGAAATCGCGTTCTTGACTCCGAGACTTCATTTTGCTTTATGTCTTGCTATCGTAGTTAATTATGCACACACAAAAACATACTTTGATCTAGACAATTATTGCAAAGTATGAATCATGTTGTCTGGCATGTCATTGCAAAGTATGTCCTTGGCCCAATTCCCGAATCCATGGCCCGAAGCCTTCTATCGATATGTCGACCGATCCTCCGGCCCGACATCCAATCTTCTGACACGTTTTCCTCCAACCTAACATGATTCTTCCTGCTTTAATTGTCTCTCCCTAATCGAAGCATCCTGCATAACTCAAAATATAATTCAAATCATAAATACTATCAATCGGTTTCATCATCAAAATCCAAGATTCAATAGGATCACCGTTGTCATCTCCTTCTCGTGCATCGGATATCGTCGCTCGATCTCATTAAGTTTGTGGCTCTCATAAGCCACCGGATGACCCTCCTGCATGAGTACTCCCCTAATAGTAAAGTATGAAGCATCTATATGGACTTCTAGGGCTTCCTATAGTCTAGTAATTTGAGCACTGGTTCTTCTAACACAACAGCCTTCAGATCTTTGAATGCAATTTCAAATTTATCATACCACCTCCAAGATTGCTCCTTCTTTAGCAATTCTGTCAGTGGAGTTGCATGCTTCGAATACCCTACTATAAAGCATCGATAGTAGTTGACGAAACCAAGGAAGGATCTCAACTCTAGCACCTTCTTTGGGGTTCGCCATTCCGTAACTGCTTGCACCTTCAATTTGTCCATCCGAATGGAGCCATCATTGATTCGATGCCCTAAGAATAAGATCTCCATTTGAGCAAAATAGCATTTCTCCCTTTTCACGAACAAAGTGTTCTCCCTAAGAACCTTAAAAATTGTCCGAAGGTACTTGACATGCTCCTCAAGCGTTTGATTGTAGATAATGATATCGTCCAAGTAGACAACCACGAACTTATCCAAATACTCTTTGAATAGCTGGTTCATGAGAGTTCAGAACATGACCGGAGCGTTGGTTAAGCCAAAAGGCATCACCAAGAACTCAAATGCTCCATACCTGGTAACATAGGTAGCTTTCACTTCATCGCCTTCAGCAATGCGTACCTACCAATACCTCGACTGAAGGCGAGTTTTAAGAAATACTTGGCTTTGCCCAATTAGTCAAACAAGTCCACGATGAGTGGGATGGGATACATGTTCTTCACCGTCACTTTGTTGAGGACTCGATAATCGATGCATAGTTGGAGGCCCCCATCTTATTTCTTCTAAAAGAGAACTGGAGCTCCGAATGGTGCTTTAGAACTGCGGATGAGACTACCGCTTAGTAGTTCACCTAACTGCTTTCTGAGATCTGCCAACTCTGGAGGGGGCATGCGGTAGGGTGGTCTCACTTGGGCTTCACTCTGGCTTCAGCTCGATGTGGTGATCTATGCCTCTGCGTGGCAGTAGAGTCTTCGGCAACTCGGGTGGCATAACATCCGTGAACACCTTCAGGATATTCACCACCATAGCAGGTTCATGAATGGCCTTCTCGTTGAGTGGCTCTAGCTTCATAATAGCCACAAATGTTAGTTCGCCTTTTCGTACCATTTTCTTTAGTTGTAATGTCGATATATGTTGGGGTTCCTTAGTTCCTTTCTGAGAGATGGGAACCACACAGGGGTTATCACCTCCCATCATACATAGGGAGTTTAAGAACAACATTAGCACCAACTTCGCTGCGTGCATGAACTCCATTCCAAGAATCACTTGGAAGTCGTCCAATGGCACTGCTATCATGTTTGTGCTCCCGCTCCATGTTCTGATCTGGATGGGAACTCCCTTTACTAACCAGGAGATTTGTTTGGCCTTCGAGTTCACTGCCTTCATTCGACTTGGGCTCTTCTCCAAGATCAGCCCAAGTCGCTTTGCTTCTCGATTGACAATAAAGTTGTGAGTAGCGCCCATGTCCACCATTGCACGGGTCGTTTGGCCATTGAGCTTTATGTCTACGTACATCAGCTAGCCACTTCCTGCTTTTTGTAGCCTTGTCTTCGTGTTCTCCCCCACTTGACCCCGCATGGCATTCAACAAACACATTGCTCCCATCTGGGGTCCTTGTGACTCTTTACTATCGCTGCTGGATTCAGAACTACTCAAACTAAGAGCGACAACCTTGCCCTTGTCCGATCGGGGGCGATGGATGGAAGCTGTTAAAGAATTGAGTGCCTATTTTTATGGGCACTCTCTCACCATGTGCGGCCCTCCGCACAAGAAGCATCCGCTAGGTTTTGGGGTGTTGCCTTTCAAGCTTGGCCCTTTATGGGAACTCTTCTTTCTTTATTCGCTCACAAGCTCCTCCTTCCCTCGAGAATATTTTGGAGAGCGATTGCCTAAAGATTGTTTCCTTTTTCCTGAGTCTTCATAGGAAATAAAGTTAGTGAGCCTTTCTATGACAGCAATTACACTGATCACATTGGCAATATTCCTTCAATGTAGTTCTTGTTAAGCCCATGGCTTCAAACCATCGAGGAAGCTAAACAGCTTATCCTTCTTAGACATGTCTTGTATGTCCAGCATTAGCGTAGAAAATTACTTCACGTAGTCTCGAATGGAAGTATTTTGGCTCAACTTCCTTCTTGTGACGAACTCTATGTTCTCCGGTAGGAACTGAGTTCTCAACTCCCGCTTCAAGTCCTCCCATGTGTCAACTCGACACCGACCTTGTTGGATCTCCTCCCAATAGGTTCGCCACCAAAGTTTTGCATCTCTATTCAGATACATGGTTGCTATAGAAACTTTGGTTTCTTCATAAAGTATTGTTCCATGTCGAACAGGAAATTCTCGAGCTCTTTAGCATCTCGGGCACCTCCATAACAATGAGGCTCGGGTTGCTCTCAAGTTTTGTGTCGGTGCAACGCGAGTGTTGCTTCCTCCCACATTCAGTGCCCTCATGAGCATGGTTACCCTAGAAGTGAGTTCTATCATGACTTCATACAGGTGTTGCAAAGAGTCTTTGGTGTCATCTGACAATCGTCGACTAAGGCCTCAACCTTGTCGATCCGGGACTCTGCTTCTTCTTGCGAGCTCTTTACCTCACAAGCCTTCGTTGGCCATATTAGAGTTTCTCCAAGCTCACTTCAAGAACATCTAAACGGGTTTCCACTGTTGTGAGTCTCTCCTTATAGCTCTTCTTCCCGGTTGGCGCTCCAGATTGTGCCTCCTCTACTCGTGAAGAGTAACCAACTTCTCGCTCATCATGTTTTTTGTCGCACTCTTCCTGAGTGACTCCAACAGCATGAGAGCGAGTATGCATTTGCAACCCACCTACGACTGCTTGGGGCAAGGGTCCGACTTGCCCCATCTTGCTTGATTCGCCATGATGCTTTGCCATGGTGAAAATACGAAGTTCCTTCGCTGCCTGCTCGAATTGCTTGCCTGCTTTGATACCACAATGTCACAGACTTAGCTAGAATTGCCTAAATCATGAGGCACCCTTGCGGCAAAGATGCGAACTTAGCTTGTGTTACCTATGTTGCACCTCACCCTTGTGATATGCATCCGCAAAGATCAACCCACTTGCAACCTATCGCAGGTCCCGAAGGACCTATAAAAGAGAAAGTTGATTAGTTCGAAGAATGAGCAATGGACAAGTCTCGACGTCTCTCGAAAAAGGGAAGCTTTACAAGTAATTTAGCGAGCACCATACGTACACAAGAGAGAAGAGGGAGAGGAGGAAAACAAGGACTTTAGAAGGTTGAACGAACAGCTATAAGTCCACAAACAATTGCTCACCAGAGTGCTAGGCACGACAACAAGTCCCGTCAAGGTAATGTGCGAACTTACGAAAGATGGTTCAACGCCCGATACTAAACCGAAGCCCCATCCCCCATAGTGCCACCCGGGTGGTTCTAGGGTGCTAAGATGGCTAACATTTCACGTGCAGTAGCGGGCTGCAGAAAACAGCCCATGGCACACGAAAACGGAGCTGTTTTGGGTTGTTTTGCTCAGTTCAGTAAGCGATCATACGGTAGCACTATAACTTATTCAAACTTACATTTTTATGAGCAAAAGGACATAAAACCAAGCCAAAACATGCTTCCACATAGTTGTATATGTAAACACAAATGACGAACGGTTTATTAAACAGAGTTGTTGCGGGCGCGCGACGACCGTTCGTGATAGCTTGGGAGACTATGTCTAGGCGATACTATCACCCAGACTAGTGGTACCACCGCCTGATACAGTCTTGGAGATTGTCTTAGAGACTGAGCCTTTGGCTGTGCCACCGCTTGACCCAACTTTTGGGTCACTGAATGGGCCTTTCTCTTGGCCCAAACCAGCCCCAATTTGGGCCTAGTTGACCCCTAATTGAGTTGGATTAATTACATTCTAAACCAACACAATTACAACCTAAACTAACTCGATCTAGACAAATTATTACAAAGCATGAATTATGTATTGTCTGGTATGTCATTGGTTCTTCTAGCGCTTCGTCCGATCCTTCGGCGCATCGTCCTCTCCCTCGGCATATTGCCTAATTGACATGTTGACACCTGCAACTTCCAATCTCCTGTTAGGATCGAAGCAGCACTAAGAGGGGGGGGTGAATTAGTGCAGCGGATAAAAACTAGGGTTTTCTGAAAAATCTTTCGTAAGAAGAGAGCGGAACTTGACAAGTTTAAACTTGAAAGCGTATTCTTAAATATGTGCAGCAAAAGTAATAAGGAACTAGAGCATATAAGAAGATTTGCAATAATATAAATAACAATAATGAAACGCAAACCACAGATCACTCCGATGTTAGAGTGGTTCGGTCAAATGACCTACTCCACTTGTGAGGCCCCTCTTCGATGAGGCTCCCACCTTCCACTAGCAAGCTTCTTGAAATGGAAGGGTAAATACCCCTCTTACAACTCTTTACAAGCAGTTCACTCTCTTACAGATTTTCGAGAAGAGATGAGGTGAACACTAGCAGATTGAAACGAAAGCAAGCTAACACTTTTCTAAGATCTTTCTCTCAAACTCTTGCTGCTCAAAGGTTGTAATCTCAGCTGAGATTTGAGGGGTATTTATAGGCCTCAAGAGGATTCAAATTTGGGCTCCAAAATTTGGGCTCCAAAAATCAAATCCTCTTTGGGTTCCCGATCTTTGGCGGTGCCACCGCCAGCCAAGCGGTGCCACCGCCTAGCGTTGGTGCTGGGTGGTGCCACCGCCCAGCTCGAGGAAGGTGTCACCGCCCAGCACTTTCGGGTGCTTTGGGCGGTGTTCCACTACCAACCAAAGCGGTTCCAATCACTGGCTCTCCGGCTCACTTGGTTTGGCTTTCTTTTTAGCCCAAACCAACTCGACTTTGGCCCCTGGTTGGCCCTAACCAGGATATAGGCTTATCTTCTTAATCCTAATCCTAATTACAAGTGAACTACATAACAAAACACATCTTAAGCAATTTATTAACCATGAACGTCAAGTTTTGTTCCGACGAGCTTTTTCGGACGAACTTCCTTCGACGGGGTCCAAGCACGCCCCGAACTTGTGATGACTTTAAAGAGTAGCTGAGACTTCTCGGTGATCTCTGCGAACCTCCGACTCCATCTCTTGGCGAACTTCCAACAGATTCCCGATTTCTTCTCGGTTGGTTCGAAGGTATCTCCGACGATTCATCGAACTCTTAAAGGTTCATCAAACTCGACTCGGTATTCTTGCTTTGTGTTTTCTGTTTATCGTAGTTAATCCTGCACACTTAACTCAATAATATGGATTAGATCAAATAACCTATCAATTGATTTTATCATCAAAATCCGAGATTCAACAATCTCCCCTTTTTTGATGATGACAATCAATTGATGACTTAAGTTAAACATAACTCCCCTATCTATATGCCATATTATGAGAAGATAAAACCACTTGAATTCCATCCCATTGGATTCAAGCATAACCCGATAAGTTCTAAACGTGTAGAGCTTATCGTGATCCTTTTTAAACAATAGTGAATACAAAACTTCTATGAAAATCATAAAATGAAAAGGGACAAATTTTACTACTTACGTAAGATAAAGATTTTCAATATATATTTCAAATCATAACCCGATATGATCAATCAATCTTGTGATATTTTCAAGGATTTTGCAAGGCATATCGTCAATCATATCACACAAGTTTTTGTAATCCATATAAGTTATGCTATCATTATGGTGTAGGTCATCACTTCTCCCCCTTTGTCATCAACAAAAAAGAGACAAGCCATCGAAAAAAGTAGCATTTAACAAGGTTTATCATTGAAATTTGCCAGAAATAGTTTATCCAAAAGAAAGCAGATCAAGATCAAGACATACTTAAAAGATACCAAGTAGTTATCTAAAAGGAAGGATCAGTTATCCTTTGAACTTGTTGTTTAAAAGCAAACGAACAGAATTAAAAGATACATCGGTTTAATCCTTAGGAGGTAATCCACAATGCTGATACATGATATCCATTTTTTTCATTCAGTTGTCGTAGTGTCTTCAAAAATTTCAACTTGTTGATTTTGAATCAGTTCTTCTGTTGTGATTTGAGCTGAGACAGTTCTGCCATAATGCGATCTTCGGATGAGGAAATAGGAGCTGAAGATCTTTGTTGCCAAAAGGACTAGGAGGAGATTCATTTCCCATAAGAATTGGTGTTTCGGGTGTTCTATTTGTGGAGGAATTGATCCCGTCCTTCTAGGCTGCCTAACCCATATGCCATTGCTAAAGGTGCACCTAAGTCTTTTCAGCAGGTTTTTTATTTATTATGTTATATTTATCATTTTGAATAGATTCTTCATCGGGTGGGATGCAAATGTCATAGGCATGAAGAAATCTAGTGATTAACCTCCCATATGGTAGAATAGTATCTTTGCCCATAATATCCTGCATATGTTGCGAATTGAGTACCCAAAACAATTATCTGACCGGTCATAATCCAATACATGGTACTCATCTCAATTTGACTTATCTCGTCAAGATGAAATTGTTTGGGGAATATGATGCTTGTGATAATGTGATGAAGAATTTTAGCGTTGAAAGGCAGTAAGTGTTCACAACTCTTGGGTAGGAAGTCAAGGTTTGGATTTGCAAAGATTGTTTCTACGGCTTCGGTATAGGTTGCTCCTATTGAGTTGACGTCCCATTTACCTTTAAAATAGCATCCTCTATCTTTTTCAGTTATGCCAATTAGCTCACAAATGGTGTTGTCAAATATTCTAATGGGTGTTCCTAGAAGGTAAGTGCTTAGGCTATTATTGTCCTCATATAGGTTGGCATAGAACAATCTAACTAATCGCGGATAGATTGGTTCATCTAGTTGCAGTAGTGGTAGAGCTTCTAGGTGTGCAAAATACCTAATGGGATCTAAGTCTTCTAGTTCATCCAAGTCAACATATTTTCCCTTATGGATACCTCGTCTTTCAAATTTTGGAAAACTAAGGGCTACCTCTTTTGATCTAAAAAGATCATGGTCAAATGAATCTCCTTCAATCCTTTTTCCTTTTGATCTCTTAGGAGCCATTATCTAGACAAGATGATGATGAAATTGTGAAAAATAAGCAAAGGAAAGAGAAAAGAAAAGAGGGAATGAGATTATGCTTAGAGATGGAAGGCTTGGACCACCAAGAGACCTTCTCAGTGCTTCTAAGAGGCAGAATGAGGGTTAGAGGATGATGGGAGAGCTTTCTTCGGGTTGGGGGCGGTGTCACCGTCGGCCCTAACCCCTCGGGTTAATAAGGGTCGCTCGGTCGGTGCCACCGCTAAACCGGCGGTGTCACCACTTGGGCCCGAAGGCTTCGGGCGGTGCTACGGCAGAGATCTGGCGGTGCCACCACGGGCATCCCGTGGAGGAAAGAAAAAAATTTTTCTTCCTTTCCCCTTTTTGTTTGCTTCCCTCAAGATAATAAGTTATACTTTAATAGATCATTTTGAAGTGAAGAAGAAAGAAGAAATCAAATCTACAAAAGAAAGGAAAAGGATCTAGTCATTTTTCGTGAAGCTCATTTTAGGGACAATTCAACATGCCTAATTCCCTTCTAATGAATTCAAATTGATCTTCATTCAAGGCTTTTGTGAATATGTCTGCTAATTGATGCTTGTGGTCGATGAATTCTAGAACAACATTATTGTTAAGAACATGATCGCAGATGAAATGATGCCTAACGTCGATGTGCTTAGTTCTAGAATCTTTGAATTGGATTTTTAGTGAGACATATGGCACTAGTATTATCACATTTTATGGGAATATTTTTAAAGTGAATTCCATAGTCTTCCAATGTATTTTTTCATCCAAACAACTTGTGCAAAGATGCACTCAAGAAGAATGTATTCGGCTTCCGCCGTAGATAGTGCTACTGAATTTTGTTTCTTGGAAGTCCAAGAAACAAGTGCATGTCCTAAAAATTGGCATGTTCCGGATGTACTCTTTCTATCTATCCTACATCCGCCAAAATCGGCATCCGCATAGGCCATTAAATCAAATTTTTCAGATTTTGGATACCATAAGCCTAAATTTGGAGTTCCTTTAAGATACCTAAATATTCTTTTAACACTTTTAAGATGAGATAGTTTAGGATTTGATTGAAACCTAGCACAAAGTCCTACACTAAACATGATATCTGGTCTAGTAGCGGTAAGGTAGAGTAGACTACCTATCATTCCCCTATATGTTTTTTGATCGAAGTTTTCACTATTTTCATCCATATCTAACTTAGTCGAAGTACTCATAGGGGTGTTTATTGCTTTTGAATTATCCATGTTAAATCGTTTTAACAATTCTAATGTATATTTAGATTGGTTAAGAAATATACCATCCTTAAGTTGTTTGATTTGTAATCCTAAAAAGAAAGTTAATTCCCCCATTAAACTCATTTCAAATTCAAGACTCATAGATTTGGCAAATGATTCACATAGTGATTCATCCGAAGAGCCAAAAATAATATCGTCAACATAAATTTGTACAATAAGAAAATTATTTTCAAAATGTTTAATAAACAGTGTAGTATCAACCTTACCTTTGGTAAAATTATTTAAAATAAGAAAAGAACTAAGCCTTTCATACCAAGCTCTAGGAGCTTGTTTCAAGCCATAGAGAGCCTTAGTCAATTTGAATACATGATTAGGAAGAAGAGAATTTTCAAATCCGGGAGGTTGTTCGACATATACTTCTTCGGAAATAAAACCATTCAAGAAGGCACTTTTGACATCCATTTGAAATAGTTTAAAATTATAACTACTAGCATAGGCAAGGAGCATCCTTATGGCTTCTAATCGAGCCACGGGAGCGAAGGTTTCTTCGTAATCGATACCTTCTTCTTGGTTGAAACCTTTGGCCACTAATCTAGCCTTGTTTCTAACCACGATACCATTTTCGTCTTGCTTGTTTCTAAAGACCCACTTAGTACCAATGACTAAATGGTCACTAGGTCTAGGAACAAGCTCCCACACCTTGTTTCTCTCAAATTGATTCAGTTCCTCTTGCATTGCAATAATCCAAAAATCATCTTTTATGGCCTCGTCAATGCACTTAGGTTCAATTTGAGAGAGGAAGGCGGCATTAGCGCAAAAATTCTTGAAAGAGGAACGAGTTTGAACCCCTTTAGATGTATCCCCTATAATTAGCTCCTTTGGATGAGCATCTATATACTTCCATTCCTTAGGTAAGGAAATTTCGGAAGAAGGTGCATCCAAGTTGCTATTTTGAGGAGGGGGTTCATTTAAATTCAAATTATCAAAACCAAGATCATCATCAAAATCATTTTTCTTAAAATTTGAGACTTCATTAAAAACTACATGAATAGACTCTTCAATTACTAAGGTTCTTTTATTAAAAACCTGAAAAGCTTTTGAAACGGAAGAGTAACCAAGAAAAATGCCTTCATCGGATTTTGCATCAAATTTTCCTAAGGCATCCCTTTCATTTAAAATAAAGCATTTACAACCGAAAACTTTAAAATAGGAAATATTTGGTTTTTTGTTATTCCATAATTCATAGGGAGTTTTTGATAAGGAAGGTCTTATTAGGACTCTATTCATGATGTAGCAAGCCGTATTTACGGCTTCGGCCCAAAAATACTTAGGTAAACTATGTTCGTTTAGCATAGTTCTTGCCATTTCTTGTAGGTTTCTATTTTTTCTTTCAACTACTCCATTTTGTTGGGGATTTCTCGGAGTGGAGAAGTTATGATTGTATCCATTAACTTCACAAAAATTTTGGAAGTCATGGTTTTGAAATTCGCCACCATGATCACTCCGAATTGATGAAATCATGAACCCTTTTTCGTTTTGAGTGAGTTTACAAAATTTTGAGAAACACTTGAAACAATCACTTTTGTGAGCTAAGAAATAGGTCCAAGTGTATCTAGAGTAGTCATCCACAATCACAAAAGCATATTTGCTTCCACCTAGACTTGTTGTATCAATTGGTCCAAATAAGTCCAAATGGATCAATTGTAACGGTCTAGTGGTGCTAATTTGATTTTTGGTTTGAAGCTTGTTTTTATTTGTTTCCCTAGTTGACATGCATCGCATACCTTATCTTTAATAAACTTTATATTCGGAATCCCTCGTACTAATTCTTGAGATGAGATTTTAGATATTGTTTTCATGCTTGCATGGCCTAATCTCCTATGCCAAAGCCAAGCATCATCATTTATGGCGGAGAAACACATTTCATTACTTAGTTCATCAAGATTGATGGTATAGACATTATTTTGTTTTAAAGCAATCATAGTCATGTTATGATTTGGTTTTTCAATAATGCATATATTTGATTCAAATCTAACGATATAACCTTTATCGCATAATTGACTAATGCTCAATAGATTATGTTTTAATTCATCAACTAGTAACACATCATCAATGGAAAAACTTGATTTGTTACCTATGGTTCCCTTGCCAATGATTTTGCCTTTGTTGTTGTCTCCGAAGGTGACATAGCCTTAAATCCATGCTAGTGAGCTTGGTGAATTGGGATGGATCTCCGGTCATATGCCTTGAGCATCCACTATCAAGATACCATCTTTTGCTCTAGCATGTGATGGTGTATGTTTCTACAAGAAGGAATTATTTTTAGGTACCCATTTACTTTTGGGTGCCTCAAAAACCAATCTAACTTGTTTATCATGTTGCATAGACTTGATCATGGTTCCTTTAGGAACCCAAATCAATTTGTTCGGACTAATTTTCTTGAATGGACATTGGTAAGTTATATGTCCATATTTGCAACAAAAGTTGCAATTGCTTTGATGTTGAACATGTAAGATAGGACCTTTAACGAAGGTGGTTGGATTTTGGTGAGTACTTCTCACAAATCCGATTCCACTCCTTTTAGGAACGTGACCCTTATTTGTAAGGATCATGTTTAAGGACTTGCTACCTACCTCAATTTCTTCAAGGTGTCCTTAAGTACTAAGTTCTCATTTTGGAGAGTTTCTAAATCATGGCATTTAACACATTGAGCTAGACAATCATGATATTCAGTTTTTAATTTATCAAAAGCACACGTAAGACTATCATGCTCCTTTCTTAGCAATTTGTATTTTCTACTAATTGTCTTACATTCATCAAATAACTCATGGAAAGCATTTAATAAATCATGATAAGGTAAATCTGCATTAATTAAATCCATTACCTCTTCTTCAAGGCCATTAGGGCGTAGTGAGCAACTTGCTCGGTGTTGGACTCCTCTTCTTGGATGTGCTTGAGTCATCCCATGTTGCCTTGAGCCTTCTTCTTTGGTGTTCTCTTTTTTTGGCTTGAGGGCAATCGTTCTTGTAGTGTCCCCGTTTTTTTGCATTCATAGCAAATCACTTGGTCCTTCTTTTGTTCAAATTTTTTTTTTGTATTATTTTTAAATTTGTTCTTCCTTAAATATTTTTTGAATTTTTGAGTCAAAAGTGCAATGTCATTGTCACTGTCCTCATCACTTGATGTTCCTTTCAAGTGGTCTTCTTGTGATTTGAGTGCCATATCCTTCCTGTTCTTTGGAAGGGGGTTCTCGAGCTTCGTCATGAGCTTGACATGTCATTTAAGAGGTCATTAGAGACCCAATGAGTTCTTCAAGAGGAAATATTTTAAGGTCTTTGGCCTCTTGAATGGTCGTAACTTTTGGATCCCAACTTTTAGGGAGGGATCTTAAGATTTTAGTTACTAGTTCAAAGTTAGTAAAATCTTTACCAAGAGCTTTGAGTCCATTGATGACATCCCAAAACCGGGTGTACATGTCTCCGATGGACTCACTTGGTTTCATTCGGAAAAGTTCGTAAGAGTGCACAAGAATGTTGATTTTGGACTCTTTCACTCGGCTAGTGCCTTCATGAGTGACTTCAAGAGTTCTCCAAATATCAAAAGCCGAATCACAAATTGAAACACGATTAAATTCGTTTTTTGTCTAGTGCACAAAACAAGGCATTCATAGCCTTTGCATTTAAAGCAAAAAACCTTCTTCTCCGATTCATTCCATTCGCTCTCATCGGAAGAGAAGATTTTTTGAAACCGTTTTCAACAATAGTCCAAAGCTCGAAATCCATAGAAATAAGGAAGATCCTCATTCGAAGTCTTCCCAATGTAATCCACCCATTAAACATAGGTGGACGAGTGATAGAATGGCCCTCTTGCATGTCGGAGTAAGCCATCTCTCTTGGGTATTAAACCAAATATGAGAGATAACCTTGCTCGATACCAATTGTTAGGATCGAAGCAGCACTAAGGGGGGGGGGTGAATTAGTGCAGCGGATAAAAACTAGGGTTTTTCTGAAAAATCTTTAAGAAGAAGAGATGAACTTGACAAGTTTAAACTTGAAAGCGTATTCTTAAATATACAGCTAAAGCAAAAGTAATAAGGAACTAGAGCATATAAGAAGATTTGCAATAATATAAATAACAATAATGAAATGCAAACCACAAATCACTCCGATGTTAGAGTGGTTCGGGTCAAATGACCTACTCCACTTGTGAGGCCCCTCTTCGATGAGGCTCCCACCTTCCACTAGCAAGCTTCTTGAAATGGAAGGGTAAATACCCTCTTACAACTCTTTACAAGCAGTTCACTCTCTTACAGATTTTCGAGAAGAGATGAGGTGAACACTAGCAGATTGAAACGAAAAGCAAGCTAACACTTTTCTAAGATCTTTCTCTCAAACTCTTGCTGCTCAAAAGGTTGTAATCTCATTTGAGATTTGAGGGGTATTTATAGGCCTCAAGAGGATTCAAATTTGGGCTCCAAAAATCAAATCCTCTTTGGGTTCCCGATCTTTGGTGGTGCCGCCAGCCAAGGTGCCACCGCCCAGCGCTCGGGTGTTGGGCGGTGCCACCGCCCAGCTTCAGGAGGTGTCACCCCCAGCACTCGGGTCTTTGGGGGTGGGGAACCTGGCTCTCCGATTCACTTGGTTTGGCTTTCTTTTAGCCCAAACCAACTCGATTTTGGCCCCTGATTGGGCCCCTAACCAGGATATAGGCTTATCTTCTTAATCCTAATCCTAATTACAAGTGAACTACATAACAAAACACATCTTAAGCAATTTATTAACCATGAACGCCAAGTTTTGTTCCGACGAAGCTTTCGACGAACTTCCTTCGACGGGGTCCAAGCACGCCTCGAACTTGTGATGACTTTAAAGAGTAGCTGAGACTTCTCGGTGATCTCTGCGAACCTCCGACGATCTCTTGTGAACTTCCAACAGATTCGATTTCTTCTCGGTTGGTTCGGCAGTATCTCCGACGATTCATCGAACTCTTAAAGGTTCATCAAACTCGACTCCGGTATTCTTGCTTTGTGTTTTCTGTTTATCGTAGTTAATCCTGCACACTTAACTCAATAATATGGATTAGATCAAATAACCTATCAATTGATTTTATCATCAAAATCCGAGATTCAACATCTCCTTGGTGCAATATCTAATCCTTCGGCCTGATACCCGAATTCATGGTACAAAGCCTTCTGTAGACATGTCAATCGATCCTCCAGCTCGATGTCCAATTTTCTGACATGTTCAACTCCGGCCCAACATATGATTCCTCTTACTTTAATTAATTTACCTCTCTTGATCGAAGCTAGTCCTACATCACTCAAAACATAGATTAGATCATAATATTATCAATTGGTTTCATCATCAAAATTTGAGATTCAACAATCTCCCCCTTTTTTATGATGACAACCAATTGATGATGGAATTTAACTAAACTCCCCCTATCAATATATCATATTGATAGAAATATAAATTCAGACATAAATTAAGAATCCAAGCAATATGTCATCATAAAATCATACATAATAAAAATATCTAAGTACATCATTCTATGCATGATTATCATTATACCTTCTCCCCCTTTGTCATCAACAAAAAAGAGAAGTACAACTTTCAAGATTTAGAGATATGCAAGCTTAGCGATTTAGCAAATTTTTTCATCACTTTGGAACATGCAAGCTAGTGAGTTCTTTCTTCTTTTTTGAGAAGTGAAAGCTAGCAATTTTTGCTTCCTTTGCAATGTTCAAGCTAGCAAATTTAGTAATTTTTATATCATTTTTTAACATACAAGTTAGTGAATTTTTCATCATTTTAGAATATACAAGCTAGCAATTTTGCTTTCCTTTGCAATGTTCAAGCTAGCAAGTTTTTGAAAAAAAAAATAAATTTTACATCATGTAAGCTAGCATATTTTACATCATTTTAGAATATACAAACTAGCAAATTCCACACCATTTTAGAATCTGCAAGCTAGCATGTTTTTTGAGATGTGATGTGTAGCAAAGTTTTTGCTTCTCTTGAGATACCAACTTTTTGATGCTCTTTACAATGTGCAAGCTAGCAATTTTTTGCTTATTTTTGTGATGCACAAGCTAGCAGGACTATCTCCCTTCATATGTGCAATCTTGAAAGTTTTGCCTTTCTTTACAAGCTAGCAATATGCTTTTCTTGATATGTGCATACTAGCAATTCTTTCTCCCCCTTTATCATAGACAAAAAGAGGGAATAGCACAAAGGTGTAAATATTCAAGTCATCACATGGAAGATATAAAGAAAAATTTGGTGAAGAGATATACTTCATGAATACAAGGAATTATACAAAAAAAAATTATATCATGAAAGATAAGATCATGTGAATACCAAAAGACATGATTCATTTTGATAAATATTTTTTAATAAAATTTAAAAAATCATTCTAGAATAAAAAGTGAGGGATCTTGATTCACATAAAGAAAATATCAAGTTTTGATTCCAAAAATTTAAGATCATGATTTCAATAATACTTCTTTTTAATATATAGCAAGTAGAATTATAGGATAACAATGAAAAATACTGATTCATATAAAGAAAATCTTAACTTATCATGATTTGATAAATATTCTCATAAAAGAGTGAATCAAACATGCATTAAGAAAGATGTTTCATATTGAATGTATCACAAGTCATAAATACGATAAATGATTTAGTTGGATATTTCATCTCATTAGTAAAATGAGTCATATGAAAATAGATCCAAAATCATCATTAAAATCACTTTTCGAAAAATTCAATGAAGGCAACATAAATAGATTCACACGAGAACTTGATTCATGTATAATGTCTGAATTCATCGTGAATCATAAAAATTTAGAGTATCAAGTGAAGGAATCATGATTCGTGTGACAAAAAGATTATCAATTTATGCATTCCAACCATTATTACTTTAACTCATCATGCATAGTTTCAAAATGTAAAATCATCAAATATGATACAAACATTTATTTTCAAAACATTCAAATTGATAAATTATCAAAATTATTTTCATAATTTAGGAGATAACATAAGATAGATTCATCACTAAGAATCACTTGTTGAAAAAAAATTGAAAAGCTTTAGAGATATTTTCAAGAAATATGCATTCTCCACTTTTTGTTTCAATTTAAGTGATTTGATTTCATACAAGTATGTCCTTTTTTTTTTTTAATCCCAAACAAAACATGCATCATCATTAAAAACCAAAAGAGCAAGATTTATCATCAAGATCAAAAAGTGCAACACATAATTCCAAAATATATGGTTTTAAATCATCATAACTTCATTTAAACATCAAGTATAATTTCATTGAACATAAGGCATTTTCAATCAACATCATTTTGTTTATTTAGTAATGTATTTTTCTTTTTAAGTGAATCTAATTCTTATTGCTTAGTGTTAGGAGTTAACATGCAATGTCATGCTCAAATTTTTTAATTTTTTTTTAAACACTAGAAAGGAAAGCATGATCCCCTTTTATTTATTTTTTTACATTTTATATTCTAATTTAAAAACAACTTATAAAATACATCAAATAATTTCATATTAAACTAAGGGGGTTTTGGTTACCTCGTCGTTGAAAGTCATTAAGGAGTAGTTCGCCACCTTGTCTTTGTCAGTTTGCTTCTCGTCTTTGGATGAGCTCGATTCGTTCCAAGCTACCTTGAATACTTTCTTGTTCTTTGGCAACTTTTTCTTTTTAAGTTTATTTTTATTCTTAGTTACATGTTTTATAAATTTTATAAATTTACTTGTGAGGAGTTCTATATCATCATCACTTAAGCTTTTACACGAGTAGTCTACTTTTGTTCTAAGTGCCAAGTCCTTCATATTCTTTGGAAGGTTATTCTCAAGTTCATCATATTCATCGTGTGCTTTGTACATCATTTTATAGGTCTTTAATGACCCAATAAGTTCTTCAAGTGGAAACTTATTTAAGTCTTTTGCCTCTTGTATTATAGTTACTTTTGAATCTCAGTTTTTAGGAAGAGAATGTAAAACTTTATTCACAAGTTCAGGATTCAAAAAATATTTGCCAAGAGCTTTTAAACTATAGACAATATCCGTAAAATGGTTGTACATGTCAACAATAGTTTCGCTTGGCATCATACGAAACAATTCAAAATCATGCATCAAAAGATGAATTTTTAAATCTTTAACTTTACTAATGCCTTCATGTGTGATTTCAAGAGTGTACCAAATATCTTATGAAGTTTCACAAGTCGAAATACGATTAAAACTGGTTTTTACTCAAAGCGTAAAATAAAGCATTCATAGCTTTCGCATTTAAAAAAGTAATTTTTTCTCAAAGTCATTCCATTCATTTATAGGTTTAGAGGTGGTTTTAAAACCAAATTCAATGATATTCCATAAATCAAAGTTAAAAAAATGTAAGAAAACTCTCATTCGAATTTTTCAATATATGTAGTCCGTCCAATTAAACATAGGAGAACGAATAATAGAGTGGCCCTCTTGAAAGTTGAAAAAAGCTATTTCTCTTAGGTGTTAAACCAAATGAGAAAAACGTGACTGTGATACCAACTGTTAGGATCAAGTCGACACTGAGAGAAGGAGGGGGGGGTGGGTAAATTAGTGCAGCGATAAAAATCACATCGAATCAGAAATCTCGTTTGATAAAATTGTTCCGACAAAGCCCGTATAGGAAATATGTTTAACTTGAAAGCATATGGAAGCGTAATGAAAGTAAAGCAGTTTGCAATGAAAGCAAAGAGCAAAATAGAAATGTAAACTAGATTTCTATAGTGGTTCGGTTATCGTGACCTATATCTACTCCCGATTCCTCTTCACTCGAGGCTACCGGCTTCCACTACCGATCTTCCTTCGATGGGTGAAGATCAACTACCCTTTTACACTCTTTCTCCTTTTCATAGATTTAGGAGACAACCTTTACAAGCTTCTCTTTCTTAGACCTCACTTCTCTCTTTAGGCAAACTTGAAGAAGTGATCCTAAATCCTAAAAGAGTTTCCCAATTTTTCTCAAGTATTCTTTCTCTCTTTTTTAACTTAATTTCATGCTCCATTCTTGCTACTCTATGCAAGAATAGATGGGATATTTATAGACCCCAAATGGCTTCAAAATTAGAGCCAAAAAATGTCTCATCTCAAGTACTAGTTGTAACATCCCTCATTTCTGAATTTTCGTATAAGTTTCTAGTGGTAATATAAATTTGATAAAAAGAGCCAAAGTATGAATCAGAGGTAACTTATTCATAAGATTTGAGGGATTTGTTCAAAAAAAAAAATCTGAGGGCCTATGTGTAAACCCAGAGGACCTAATCGTAAATATAATAAAACAAGGACTAAACTACAAAATACACAAAATTACAAATCCCACCGCTTAAGCCTCTCTGCCTTCGAACCAGAGAAGGCAGCTGCTGCATGGAAGAACAGAGAAAGAAAGAAAGAAGAAGAGAAAAAAAAAAGGGGGAAGAAGAAGAAGAAAAAAAAATTGGGGCTTTGAGGTTTCTTACTCAAATCTTCTCAATTGGGGTCATAATTCTCAAAGGCAAGTATTCTAATCCTATTTTACAAAAATATTAGTCTCTGTTCTTATATTGATTCTAAAGAATCTGAAAGATTTCTACTTAGAACTTGATATTTCTCTCTTTGGACATAAAACCATGGATCTGGAATTTTTCGGTAAACTGACCCCTATACACTCTTTCAGCTATAATTTTTAGCACTAAATGCGGATTTAGGCAGGACCTAATTCGTTTGAAATTAGACTCTTATATCTTTCTTTTGACACTGATTTTTAAGATTTTGGACATAGAATACTTACCCAAACGTCTGTTTCAAATGAGCCTATAGATGCTACAAAATAGGGATCAAAATTTCTGACCTTTTGATACTAAAATACCTATAAGTTCCTGTTGGAAATTCTGATTTATACGAAACTGACTTCATTCGAAACTAGACTTGTAAACCTTTCTTTTGACATAGAGATTGATAAATTTGGAATTCAAATAACTATCATGTTAAATGTTGAATCCGACCCTATGAATTCTGCAAAACAGTGATTTTGTTTTTGACCTTTGATTACTAAATCCATGGTAACTCCTTGTTGGAAACCCTGATTCATACAAAATTTGTTCCTTCAGAAAATAGATTGATATATTTTTCGAAATAGCTTTTTTGAGGGTATTGGAGCATAATTGACAATCTGAAGTATTTATCTAATGTGCCTCTCGAATTCTATCAGAAATCGAGCTTTGATCGATTTCGCATCTTTTGTTTTCTTTCGCTTGGAAATAGATTTCATTCAGTTTCCTTCACTCGATTGAGGCTTATATTAATGCTTGAATTCTCGTTTCCTCTTGTCTATAAATTATTTCCATTCTTGAACATATTGTGTAACGTTTAAGCTATATCACATTGACTTATATAGGCACATGTATATCCCATTGTTCCGCATTTGCTTTCGATATTTACCTATTCTAGTTTCATTCCTTTGGATATCGAATTCATTTAACCTTCTTATTTGAATTGAGTTGTATGTGATTGCTTGGATTCCGTGTGTGCCCTTGCTTTCATTTCCTTTCAAATCTGAATACAATTGTGAAAGATTATTGCTTACTTCGTATTGACTCGTAAAGGCACATGTATGTTTTGTTGTTCCGCGTGTGCTTCCGATATGTGATATTCATTGTTCATACTATCCTTTGTACTCTGGTGTTTGTGGGATACTATGAACCTTTGCCAGAAATGGTGATGGGAGTTATGCATAAAGCCTGTGATGTTCTGCCGGCCCTTATGACTTCACTCAGACGTGTGTGGATGGAGCTCCTAGACATGGGAGACCTCCCAAACGTGAGAGACTTATGTTTGGTGGTCATTCAGAAATGGATATACCATATTATGTTATAGTCCCACTTCACCTTCTATATATTTGATATGGTATCCAGAGCTTTGGTTATGTGTTTCTATACATGCTTTGGATAAGAATGAAATGAATCCAACGTCAAGTCGACGTTTGAGCTTTTGTTTCGTATTCGTTCTTTGAAATGCTCCGAAATGGTCCACACGCCATTGTTATGTTCCGAAATGTTTCATTTATCATTGATATGCTCCGAAACATTTCATACGCCTTTGATATGCTCTAAAATATTTCATTTGCTATTGTTATGCTTCAAAATGTTCCATATATAGTTGATATACTCCGGAACATTCCATACGCTATTGATATGCTCCAATTACTCTATGCTCTATCTGTTAAGAACCAAAAATATTTGATTGAAATGATATTTGTGATTCTACACCTAATGAGATTATGTCTATGGATTCTTATATTCTGCCTTGCATCATGAAACCTTATTTGTTTGAAAATTTTCCTCTTTTACCATGGATTTGTTAGTCACTTGCTGAGCTTTATATGCTCACCCCGTTGCTGTATAAATTTTTCAGGATAGCTTGTCGCTCGCTTAAATGTTAAGATTGGGCTGAGGTAGTGGAAAGCTAAAAGATTTTGGGCAGATCTTTAATAGTATATATGTTTTTGTTGTATAAGCACACTCTGCATCTAATGAAATGTTGACGATGAATCTACCTTGTGGATTTTGTATAAGTTTAAAGGATCTCTCAGGTTTAGGATTCTGGAATGTTAAGTTTAATTCATGTAATGATATAAACTTATGGTAAACGTTGGTTTTGTGACTGTATAGACTCCCATGCTTGTGGATTTATGTTGTGGTTATTATTTTGGTGAGTTGGGTTCAGATTTTATGAATCAAAGAGCGATGTGTTGTATGTTTTTGAACTGCACAGGGTTTATAAATTTGTAGATTATAGAGGTGAAAGTTTGATCTGAATGTTTTCTTAGTGACCTCAAATGTGTGCATGGATCCTGGATAGATTTATGTTGTAAAATTTTTAATATCATGGATTTTTTTTTTTTAAGGGGCGTGATAGAGGTAGTATCAGAGCATGGTTTGAGGATCACTGAAATATTTGATATGTTAACATGCAAAATATATTGAGGTCTAGTGAACTATACTAATCGATGAAAATTTTCTTTCTTTGATGCATTTTAGGAATCTAGGATGACGAGGATATTTAGTCCTCCTACTTCATCTGCTTTTGATTAATTAAGTGTGATGAAAGGGTTGATCGAGGATACTAAATTAGAGTAGCACAATGAAAGCATGGTGAACCTAATTTCATTGATGGTAGAAAAATGGATGATGCAAATGGAGAAGATATTTGATGTACAAAATTGTTCTGATGATCAAAAGATTTCGTTTGCCACCTTATATTGGAAGTAGAGGCTGATCATTAATGGCAACAATGAAAAGAATTTTTGGAGATCAGTGGCAAGAATAATAAGGACAAGTTTACCAATAAAAATATGATTGAAAATGAATCAAAAAGTAATAACAAGAGGGTCAAGACATTTGGATTTGAAATGGGAAGTCATCACAAAAGACTTAATCATGTGTGAATTACAAGTTAAATTATGAAACAAATTTGTGTTTTCGGGTGATTGGAGTCTATTTTGCTTGTAGAAAGTTGGATCAAAAAATAAAAGACTGCCCTTTGAACAAGAAGAAAGAGTCAATGCCTCCTAGACCCTTAGCCCATGCTAGAGTTTATGCTATCACTGAACAAGATTCTAAAGCTTCTAAATCAGCGGTTGAAGGTATTCTTCATGTTTCTAAAAGAAATACAAAAGTTTTGTTTGATCCCGGTTCCAACTTATCCTTTGTTTCATGATACTTCGCTTGTCACTTGGATATTCTACCTAGACCCCTGGATGATATGTTATATGTAACAACTGCTATTGGGGATTCCTTGGCAACAAACTTGGTTTACCCATCTTGTTTGATCTTTATTGGAGAACATGAACTCCTTGCTGATTTGATTCTCCTAGAGATCCAGGGTTTTGATATTATACTTGGTATGGATTGGCTATCTTCCTATCATACTAGTATTGATTGCTACACAGAAATAATTACTTTC
Organism: Musa schizocarpa; assembly: GCA_900464855.2. NCBI lineage: Eukaryota > Viridiplantae > Streptophyta > Magnoliopsida > Zingiberales > Musaceae > Musa > Musa schizocarpa. The sequence continues at coordinate 30,232,314 of LS990917.1, read as the reverse complement.
TGCATACCATATCAGCCTATATTTTACTTTGAGGAGGGCATTAGGCATGATTTGCCTCCTTGCTTGATATCAGCACTTCAAGCTTATCGTCTTATGCAGAAGGGTTGTTTTTGTTATATGGTGTGTGTAAAAGAGCATTCAAATCAGGAAACCCATCTAGATGAAATTTCAGTGGTCAAAGAGTTCCCCGATGTATTCCCAGATGACTTGCCTGGTTTACCCCTAGATAGAGAGGGTGAATTTGTTATTGATATGGTCCCCAGTACAACCCCAATATCTAAGCCTCCCTACAGAATGGCACCACTCGAGCTATAGGAATTAAAGAAGCAACTACAAGAATTATTAGATAAAGGCTTCATACGACCCAGCGTTTCACCATGGGGTGCTCCGGTATTATTAGTGAAAAAGAATGATGGAATATTAAGGCTTTGTATTGATTAAAGATAGTTGAATCAAGTGACCATCAAAAACAAGTATCCCATACCCAGAATTGATGATTTGTTTGATCAACTATAGGGTGCACAAGTATTCTCTAAGATTGATCTTAGGTCAGGTTACTATCAGTTGAAGATCAAGGGGGAGGATATTCCAAAAACAGCTTTTAGAACTCGATATGGTCACTATAAATTCTTGGTGATGCCTTTTGGTTTGACTAATGCCCCTGCAGCTTTTATGGAACTAATGAATAGGATATTTCAACTGCTCTTGGATGACTGTGTAATTGTATTCATTGATGACATATTGGTGTATTCAAGGAGTAATCAAGAGCATGAGGAACACTTGAGAAATGTATTGTCCAGAAAAGAAGTTGTATGCAAAGTTCAGCAAATGTGAATTTTGGTTGAATGAAGTTGCTTTCTTAGGCCATGTGATTTCAGGGAAGGGTATATCTGTTGATCCAAAGGAAGTGGAAGTTATAGTTGAATGGGATGTATCAACAAATGTAAGAGAAGTTAGAAGCTTCTTGGGCATGGCAGGTTATTATAGGAGATTTATGGAGGGATTTTCTCGAATCGCTCGGCCTCTCACCAACCTCACTAAAAAGAATGTGAAATTTGTATGGGGTGATGATTACGAGCAAAGTTTTCAAGAGTTAAAAAGAAGATTGACTAGTGCCCCTATTCTCACTATTCCAAGTGGTGGTGAGGGATTTGTAGTTTATACTGATGCTTCAAAAAAGGGCATTGGATGTGTTTTGATACAGGAAGGGAGAGTGATTGCTTATGCTTCTAGGCAACTAAAAAGTTATGAAGTGAATTATCCAACTCATGATTTGGAATTGGCAGCAATTGTTTTTGCTCTAAAGATTTGGAGACATTATTTTTATGGTCGACAATTTGAAATCTTTACTGATCACAAGAGTTTAAAATATTTTTTTACTCAAAAAGAGTTAAACATGAGGTAGCAAAGATGGATAGAACTTCTGAAGGATTATGATTGTGCCATTCGTTATCACCCGGGCAAAGCCAATGTTGTTGCTGATGCACTTAGTAGAAAATCTACAAGTTTTATGGCTAGTCTGGTCGTGAAGTAATGGAAGTTATTAGAAGAAAATTTTGATTTGAAAGCTTTGAGGAAAGAGCAAGACTCAATGATATTGATAGCCTCCATTCAAGTGCAATCTAATCTTATTCAACAAATTAAGGAAGGACAATTACGAGATCCACGTTTAATCTACTTTAGGAATGAAGTAGAAAAGGAATTGAAACCAAAATTTCAAGTTTCAAAGGATGGCCTATTGAAATTTGGGGAGAGAGTATGTGTGCCAAATGAACCAAATATCAAGAATCAAATCCTAAAGGAAAGTTAAGCCCAAGATTTATTGGACCTTTTGAGGTTCTTGAGAGGGTTGGTTCTATCGCTTATAGGATTGCCTTGCCACCATCGTTGTGTCATATCCATAATATATTCCATGTTTCGATGATTAGAAAGTATATATTTGACCCTTCTCATATCATTAAGTATGAGCTAATGGAGATAGATAAAGATTTATCTTATGTGGAAGAGGCCATTCAGATTGTTGATAAAAAAGAAAAGATCCTAAGGAATCGGGTCATCCCTCTGGTTCAAGTAATTTGGAAATATTACTATGGAGAGAAAACAACCTGGGAGCTAGAGGAGGAAATAAAAAAGGTTTATCCCCATCTTTTCATCGATAGAGGTACGATAAATTTAGGGACTAAAATTTTCTTTTAAGGGACGGAGAGTGTTGTTAGGATCAAGAGCACTAAGAGGGGGGGGGAGGGGGAGGGGGTGAATTAGTGCAGCGGAAAACTTTCTGCGATTAAAACGAAACTGCGTTCGAACGATAAAAACGATTTCTGTTTGAAAGCTGATTCTAAGATTACTTTAACTTAAGATCAAGCAAGATGATGTTAAAGTCAATTTATGAAGGTAGTTTGCAGTTATGATGAAAACCAGAATATAAGCGCAAACTGAAATACGACGTTCGTACGAAGAAACTGATTTACGTCTAAATGCTGATTCGTAAATCACTTGATTAGGCGAGATGCTATTTAAGCAAGGGTATAAAGGTAATTTGCAGTTATGGTAAAAATCAAAACGTAAACGTAATATGAAATATGATGATCGTACGAAAAAGCAGATTTATGTCTAAACGCTGATTCGGAAAGTGCAAAGCTTGAAACCCGATCGTATATGCGCAGAAAGCAGTAAGCTTCAGAGGAGATTTGCAGTAAAGATAATATGCTCAAAGTAAATTCAAACCGAGATTTAGAGTGGTTCGGTCAATCTTGACCTACTCCACTTTTGGCTTCCTCCACCGACGAGGTCACCGACGTCAACTAGAGGCCTTCCTTCAATAGGCGAAGGCCAACTACCCTTTTACAGTTTCACTCCTTTTGACGGGCTTAGGAGACAACCCTTACAGAAATTTTCTCTCCTCTCTTTACAACTCAAAGCTTTGAAGAACAGAGCGAGGAGAACTTTTGGCCTTTACAACAATTTTGAGCTCTAAGAATCACATAAAGATATCAAGATTTTGAGTGTTAGTTCTATCCTTTCAGTGCTGAATGGGTGGGGTATTTATAGGCCCCAACCCAGTTCAAATTTGGAGCTCAAAACTGTCAATTCCCGGAATTCCGGGATCAGGCGGTTGCACCTCCTAACTGGGGCGGTTGCACTGCCTGGCGGAGCTCGAAGACTGAGCCTCTGGGCGGTGCCACCTCTGTCAGGGGCAGTTGCACCTCTCTGCCAGAGCTCGAAGACCGAGCTCAAGCGGTTGCACCTCTTGACTGGGGCGGTTGCACAGCCTGCCAGAGCTCGAAGACCGAGCTCAGGCGGTGCTACCTCCTGTCAGGGGAGGTTGCACCGCCCAGTCTCGCTCGGAGACTGAGCCCAGGCGGTTGCACCACCCAGTCTCCCTGGGAGACTTAGCCCAGGTGGTGCTACCTCCTGGCTTGGGCGGTTGCACCTCCCACAGCAATCAAGGTCCGAATGGGTAGATCCATTCGGCCCAATTTGGGTTTTTCAGGGGCCCAATTGCCCCAAGATTAAGCTAATGGGATCACCTCCCATTTCCAACTTAATCATTGTGCTAACTACGATGAATCCTAAGACAATTTCTACAGCTTGCTCCGGTGCGTCAATCGCTTCTTCCGGCGGGTTTCCGGCGAACTTCCGTCGATCATTCAATGAACCCTCGTTGTTGCTCCTGCGGACTTCCGACAAACTCCTGGACTTGCGACGATCCACTTGGCGAGTTCCGACGAGCTTCTTTTGGCAAGCTTATGGACTTCTCGGATTTGTTCCCGTAGAACCTCCGACGACTGTCCGAACTTCCGTCGAACTCCCAACGTGATCATTGTCTTGACTCCGGCGCAACTCCTGCTGCATGTCGAACTTTCATCATAGTTAATCCAGCACACTTATCTCAATACATAGATTAGATAACAAATGACAATTGACTTCATCATCAAAATCCGAGATTCAACAAGTGTAACATCCCTCATTTCTGAATTTTCGTATAAGTTTCTTTTGGTAATATAAGTATCTATCTTAAATTTTATAAAAGAGCCAAAGTATGAATCAGAGGTAATGTATTCATAAGATTTGAGGGATTTGTTAAAAAAAAAAAAATATGAGGCCCTATATGTAAACCCTGAGGACCTAATCGTAAATATAATAAAACAAGGACTAAACTACAAAATGCACAAAATTAGAAATCCCATCGCTTAAGCCTCTCTGCCTTCGTTCTTAAGGAACCAGAGAAGGCAGCTGCTGTGTGGAAGAACAGAGAAAGAAAGAAAGAAGAAGAGAAAAAAAAAGGGGGAAGAAGAAGAAGAAAAAAAAATTGGGGTTTTGAGGTTTCTTACTCAAATCTTCTCAATTGGGGTCATAATTCTCAAAGGCAAGTGTTCTAACCCCATCCTACAAAAATATTAGTCTCTGTTCTTATATTAATTCTAAAGAATCTGAAAGATTTCTACTTAGAACTTGATATTTCTCTCTTTGGACATAAAACCATGGATCTGAAATTTTTCGATAAACTAACCCCTATACACTGTTTCAGCTATAATTTTTAACACTAAATGCGGATTTGGACAGGACCTAGTTTGTTTGAAATTAGACTCTTATATCTTTCTTTTGAATCTGATTTTGAAGATTTTGGAAACAAAATACTTACCCAAACGTCTGTTTCAATTGAGCCTATAGATACTGCAAAACAGGGATCAAAATTTCTGACCTTTCGATACTAAAATACCTATAAGTTCCCGTTGGAAATTCTGATTTGCACAAAACTGACTTCATTCGAAACTAGACTTGTAAACCTTTCTTTTGACATATGGATTGACAAATTTGGAATTCAAATACCTATCATGTTATCTGTTGAATCCGACCCTATGAATTCTGCAAAATAGTTATTTTGTTTTTGACCTTTGATTACTAAATCCATGGTAACTCCTTGTTGGAAACCCTGATTCATACGAAATATGTTCCATCAGAAAATAGATTGATATATTTTTCAACAATAGCTTTCATGAGGATATTGGAGTATAATTGACAATCTGAAGTATTTATCCAATGTGCCTCTCGAATTCTGTCAGAAATCGAGCTTTGATCGATTTCGCATCTTTTGTTTTCTTTCGCTTGGAAATAGATTTCATTCAGTTTCCTTAACTCAATTGAGGCTTATATTAATGCTTGAATTCTTGTTTGCTCTTGTCTATAAATTATTTCCATTCTTGAACATATTTTGTAACGTTTATGCTATATCACATTGACTTATATAGGCATATGTATATTCCATTGTTCCGCATTTGCTTTCGATATATGCCTATTCTAGTTTCATTCCTTTGGATATCAAATTTATCTAACCTTCTTATTTGAATTGAGTTATATGTGATTGCTTGGATTCCATGTGTGCCCTTGCTTTCATTTCCTTTCAAATCTGAATACAATTGTGAAAGATTATTGCTTACTTCGTATTGACTCGTAAAGGCACATGTACGTTTTGTTGTTTCGCATGTGCTTCCGATATGTGCTATTCATTATTCATACTATCCTTTGTACTCTGGTGTTTGTGGGATATTGTGAAGCTTTGCCAGAAATGGTGAAGGGAGTTATGTATAAAGCCTGTGATGCTCTGCTGGCCCTTATGACTTCACTCAAACGTGGGTGGATGGAGTTCCCAGACGTGGGAGACTTATGTTTGGTGGTAATTCAGAAATGGATGTACCATATTATGTTATGGTCCCACTTCACCTTCTATATGTTTGATATGGTATCCAGAGCTTTGGTTATGTGTTTCTATACATGCTTTGGATAAGAATGAAATGAATGCAATGTCAAGTCGACGTTTGAGCTTCTGTTTCGTATTCGTTCTTTGAAATGCTCCGAAATGGTCCATACGCCATTGATATGTTCCAAAATATTTCATTTATCATTGATATGCTCTGAAATATTTCATACACCTTTGATATGCTCCGAAATATTTCATTTGCTATTGTTATGCTTTGAAATGTTCCATATGTAGTTGATATACTCTGGAACATTCCATACACTATTGATATGCTCCAATTACTCTATGCTCTATCTGTTAAGAACCAAAAATGTTTGATTGAAATGATATTTGTGATTCTACACCTAATGAGATTATGTCTATAGATTCTTATATTCTGCCTTACATTATGAAATCTTATTTGTTTGGAAATTTTCCTCTTTTATCATGGATATGTTAGTCACTTGCTGAGCTTTATATGCTCACCCCGTTGCTATATAAATTTTTCAGGATAGCTTGTCGCTCACTTAAATGTTAAGATTAGGCTGAGGCAGTGGAAAGCTAAAAGATTTTGGGTAGATCTTTAATAGTATATATGTTTTTGTTGTATAAGTACACTCTGCATCTAATGAAATGTTGACGATGAATCTAACCTTGTGGATTTTGTATAAGCTTAAAGGACCTCTTAGGTTTAGGATTCTGGAATGTTAAGTTTAATTCATGTAATGATATAAACTTATGGTAAACGTTGGTTTTGTGACTGTATAGACTCCCATGCTTGTGGATTTATGTTGTTATTATTTTGGTGAGTTGGGTTCAGATTTTATGAATCAAAGAGTGATGTGTTATATGTTTTTAAACTGCACAGGGTTTATAAATTTATAGATTATAGAGGTGAAAGTTTGATCTGAATGTTTTCTTAGTGACCTCAAATGTGTTCATGGATCCTGGATGGATTTACATTGTAAAATTTTTAATATCATGGATTTTTTTTTTTTGAGGGGCGTGATACTAGTGGTACCACCGCCTATATTGGGCAGTACCACCACCTATAGCACTGACACTGGGCGGTATCACCACCTAGTCTGGTGGTACCATTGCTTGGTAGACTGTGTCTAGGCAGTACCACCACCTAACACTAGGCAGTATCATCGCCCAGTCTGATAGTACTACCGCCTGACATAGTCTTGGCAGTGCCACTGCTTGAACTAATGGTGTCATCGCCTGTACCAACTTTTGGGTCAATGAATGGGCCTTTCTCTTGGCCCAAAATAGCCCCAATTTGGTTCTAGTTGACCCCTAATTGAGTTGGCTTAATTACATTCTAAACCAACCCAATTACGACTTAAACTAACTCGATCTAGACAAATTATTACAAAGCATGAATCATATGTTGTCCGACATCTCATTGGTTCTTCCGGTGCTTTGTCCGATCCTTCGTCGCATTGTCCTCTCCTTCAGCGTATTGCCCAATCGACATGTTGACACCCGTAATTTTCGATCTCCTAGGCGTAATATCCGATCCTTCGGCCCGATGCCTGAATTCACAGCACGAAGCCTTCTGTCGACATGTCGACCAATCCTCTAGCTTGACGTCCAATCTTTTGACATGTTCAACCCCGGCCCAACATCTGATTAAAGCTAGACCTATGTCACTCAAAATGCAAATTAGATCATAAAATTATCAATTAGTTTCATCATCAAAATCTGAGATTCAACAAATCATAGGCAGACTGGCCCGACAATAAACAAGAAATAAAATGGAGGCTCGTAAGCCCTAATAATAATAATCACAAGTACAAACACATCACATGGGTCATGATCATCCGTCCACATATCATACATCATATGTAAATATTACTATGTAGGACTACTAGATAATAATAATAATAATAATAATAATAATAATAATAATAATAATAATAATAATAATAATAATAATAATAATAATAATAATAATAATAATAATAATAATAATCAATTAAATATTTTAATTAATTAATATTTTTTGAAATCGAGGACATATAGGGAATTTTTTGAATTATAAGGGGTATTTTGGTAATTTGGACAATAGGATAAGATTGGAATTTCTCAAATTTATAGGGGTAAAATTATCTTCTTGCCCAAAACCCTAACCTTCCCCATCCCTGCTGCTTGCTATGGTCACCGCCATCTTGTCGGCGATGGCCCTCTACAGCGGGGGACGGAGGCGCCGATCGTACCTACGGGCGGCGCTGCCCTTGCAGGTGGGCACCCCTGCAAGCGGGTGCCCCTGCGGGTGGTGCTGCCCCCGTGGGTGCAGTGTCCGCAGGCGTCGCGCCCGCGATTTTTGCCCCCTCTTGCGGGCGTTGTGCCGCTTGCAAGTGTCGCCCTTGCGGACAAGCCGCCCACATACGACTCGCCCCTACGAGCAGGTCGCCCACGGGCGGCACCGCCCCTACGAGTATTGTGCCCGTAGGTTGCACTCGCGGGTTGCTAGCCCCCCACCGCTTGCAGGTCGCCAGTTGCTGCAGGTGCAACGCCTGTGCGTGTGCCGATGCTGTGTTACCTGCCTACCGCTACCACCCTTGCGGGCTGCCGCTGCAGGCGGCTGCACGCACGCAGATGGCAGCAAGCTGCCATCATCGAGCGTAGCAATAGTTGTTTCCCTGAATCCCTATAGATCTCTAGGAGACAGTAAAAGAGGTCAAGCGTCCTCCTCTCTAGTGGTGATCCACAAAATAGGGTTGCGACGATGCTCCTCAAAACTCTAAGCCTACTATCTGAGGAGGAGAATGGGAGGAGAATATGAGAGGCAACTCAAAAAGGCTCTAGCCTATGAACCATTGGTTCTCTCCTATTTATAGAGGTCCCTTGTCAACTTAACCCTAATGGATCCTACCCTATTGGGTATTGGATCTCCATCCAACTACCCAAGCCTCTTAGATTAGTGGATCTCTATCCAATAATCTCTAATTGATTTTTATTGGATCTCATCCATATTATCCAATAATTCAGGGGCTTATTATATATCTAATAAGATAAGGGCTCTAGCGAATATCTCATATCTGTACCTCTACTATATGTGTGTGACCCTCTAGGCCCAATATCGAGTTGGCCATGAGTCATACCTGTCAGAACTCCTTCTGGCTTAATGAATTATTATCCTCATAATAATTCACTCGACTCATCGACTACGAACGTACTAGGCCACTACGCCATAGTCCCCAAATGATACAAGAAAATCCAATGCATTAGACCTGTCTGTCCTTAGTTACCATGTACCTATAGTCCCTCATTTATGTAATATCCTAGAGATCGTATACCGAGTATGGTGTTGTATTGTATCCCTAGTGTCCCACACGAGTAGCTATGAGACCAATTGCATCCATCATATGGACGGGTATATAGTACACTAATCTATCCGGTTATCTCGATGTCCCTCTCAAGTAACCTATGACTGAGATTATTTAGGATCTATTTTAAAGACGAATCAGTCTCATTATCGTGATCTTATCATGATCTGATTCTCATTATATAGATCCATAGATATCACAATATATTCAAGCAACAAGCAATATAAAGTGATAAAATATCAAATAATAATAATAATAAGTAAAAAGATTGTGTCAAGTCACATATGCTATCACTCACGTGATTGACTTACAGGGCGCCTATGACTAGCACTATAAATACCCCAGCTATTCTTGCATAAAAAGCAAGAATTAGAGCAGAAAGGGGTTGTTATTCTGGGTTGTAAAATTGAGTGTCCTCCTCCTCCCTTTCTAGTTTTGAGATCATTCAAAAGATGTGTGGGGCTTGTAAGGGTTATCTCCTAAACCTGTGAAAAGGAGAAAGAGTTGTAAAAAGGTAGTTGGTCTTCACCCATTGAAGGAAGACCGGTAGTGGAAGATGGTGGCCTCGAGTGAAGAGGAATTGGGAGTGGATGTAGGTCACGATAACCAAACTACTATAAATCTTTATTTGCATTTATTTTAAGCTTTTCATCTTCATATTGCAAACTGATTTACTTGCTTATGAATGCTTTCACTATGCTTATAAACGCTTTCAAGTTAAACGCCTTCCGATATTAGTTTTCATCGAACGTAAGATTTTCAAATCGGCATTTTTATCGCTATACTAATTTACCAACACCACCCCCCCCCCCCCCTCTCTCTCTCTCTTATTACCGTATTGATCTTAACAGTTTGTATTAGAGCCATGTTTTTTTTCTCGTTTGGATTAACACCCAAGAGAAATAATTCTTTTCGACTTTTAAGATGGTCACTTTATCATTCATCCTCTAATGTTCAATGGGACAGTCTACACATATTGGAAAACTCAAGTGAGAGTTTTATTTATTTCTATGGATTTTGAGTTATGAAATATCGTTGAAAATGGATTTCAAAAGTCTTCTCTTCCAATGAACAAATGGAATGATTTGGAGAAGAAGACTTTCTCTTTGAATATCAAAGCTACAAATGCTTTGTTTTGTGGTTTGAATAAAAATGAATTCAATCGAATTTCTATTTGCAAAATAGCTTACGAGATTTGGCACATACTTGAAATCACACACGAAGGCATGAGTAGGGTTAAGGAGTCAAAAATCAATCTTTTGGTTCATAATTATGAATTGTTTCGTATGAAACCAAGTGAGACCATTTGAGACATGTACACCTGGTTTACGGATGTCGTCAATGGTCTAAAAGCACTTAGTAAAAGTTTTTCTAATTTTAAACTTGTTAACAAGATATTAAGATCCCTTCCAAAAAGTTGGGATCCTAAAGTAATTACCATACAAGAGGTAAAGAAATTAAATAATTTTCCACTAGAAGAACTTATTGGTTCATTGATGACATATGAAATGACGTGCAATGCATATGATGAACATGATGAACTTGAGAACAATCTTCCAAAGAATAGGAATGACTTAGCACTTAGAATAAAAGAATACCACTCGAGCGAAAGCTCAAGTGATGATGATATAGAACTCCTCACAAGTAAATTTATAAAATTTATAAAACATGAAACTAAAAATAAAAATGAACTTAAAAATAAAAAACTACTAAAGAACAAGAAAGCACTCAAGGTGACTTGGGATGAAATGAGTGCATCCGAAGACGAGGAGCAAACCTTGAAGACGAAGTGGCGAAGTTCGCTTTGATGACTTTTGACAATGAGGTAAACAATTCAAAAAAATCTTCTTTACTTTACTATGAAATTACTTATGCTTTTCATGAGTTATTTTTAAATCAGTTAGTAAAAAAAGCAAAAAATATCATGCTTCTCTTTCTAGTGATTTTGAAAAAAATTAAAAATTTGAGCATGACAATTGCATGTTAACTCCTAACACTAAGTATGAAAAGTTAGATTCACTTAAAAAGAAAAATACATTACTACAATAAAAAAATAATTTTGTTGAAAAATGCTTTATATTTAATGAAATCATGCCTGATGATTTAATGATGCATAATGATGTAATGAAAATATTAAAAAGTTTTGGTATCATGCCTGATGATTTTATATTTAATTATGCATGATGATTTGAAGTAATGATGATTTTTGGGTGATTTATGGTTTATTGATCTTGATGATTTCTATAATGAGATTTGCTCTTTCAATTTTAAACTATGATGCATGCTTTGATTTGGCATAAAAAATTAGGCGTGCTTGTATGAAATCAAATCACTTAAATTGAAACAAATAAAAGGAAATGTATTTTGAAAATTTCTCTATCTCTATCTTATCGATTTTTTAATAAGAGATCGATGAATCTAGAATCTCTTGAAAGTGATTTTAATGATTTGACAAATTGAATGAGTTGAAAATAATGATGAATGTTTTGAAAATAAACGTTTGTATCATGCTTGATGGTTTTACATTTTAAAATTATACATGATAAGTTGAAATAATGATAGTTTAAAAAAAAATATATTTATTCAAATGCATGAATCATCAATCTTTTTGTCACATGAATCATGATTTCTTCACTTGATAACTCGTTATTTCTTATGCATGAACCAAGTTCCCCTTTCTTCTTGTTGTTTACTAAAGAGGAGAATTTTCCAAATGAATCATGATTTTTCAGAATATAATTTTTTTTATAATTCATAATTAATTGAGATATATTATACATGAATCAAGATCCTTTATGTGTTCTTTCATGACGCTTTTTTGTAATAGAAAAGTCTTTATCTATATCATGATCTTAAATTCTTGATATTTAATACTTGAAATTTTTTTTTTGTGAATCAAAGATCTCTCATTTGATCTCTTATGTTTCTTTTTGTTGTTTATTAAAAAGAATACTTATCCAAAAGAATCATGATTTTTATCTTGATTTCTCAATATTCTTAAAATTCTCTATGATGCATTTTATTTAAGAGGAGATTTTCTATATGTATCATGAGATTTCTTATGCATAAATCAAGATATTTTATCATTCTATTCTCCTTTTTTTTATTTACAAAAAAATATATTTCTCAAAATAAATCATGTCTTTTGGTACTCAAATGATTTTTGATATTGTATCTTTCCTGTCATGATTTATTTATGATACTCCCTTATATTAATAAATTGTATACCTCATCATATTTGTTTTAAATTTATCTTTGTCAAGATGTGAAAATTGATGTAAATGGAAAAGAATTACAAAATTGTATTCTTCCCACAACAACAAAGGGGGAGATAAAATTGCTAGGTTGTATATTCTAAAATGATATAAAATTTGCTAGCTTGCATATTCGGTAAAATTTGTTGAATTTGCTAGCTTACACATTGCAAAACGAAGAAAAAATTATAAGCTTGTAATCTAAAGCAAAGTACTATCTTACCCATCTCAAGAAGCAAAACTTGCAAACTTATACATTGCAAAAGGAAGCAAGAATTGCTAGCTTGCACACTACAATAAGAGACAAGAATTGCTATCTTACATATCTTTAAAACTTGCTAAGCTTGCATGTTCTATAATGAAGTAGAACTTGCATGTTGCACATCTCCTTTTTGTTGATAATAAAGGGGGAGAAGGTATGATGATGATTTGAATCATGTGTGGTATGATGTACTTTTATATTTTAAAATATTATATAATTTTTTGAATTTAAATGTTCTATCAATATGGCATATTGATATGGGGAGTTAAGGTTAACTCTGTCATTAATTGGTTGTCATCATCAAAAAGGGAAGATTATTGAATTTTGAATTTTAATGGTGAAACCAATTGATAATGTTATAATTTAATCCGTGTTTTGAGTGACGCGGGACTAGCTTCAATCAGGAGAGACAAATTGATTAAAGCAGGAAGAATAAGAAATTAGGCCGGAATTGAAAATGTCAAAAGATTGGACATCGGACTAGAGGAATGGTCGACATGTTGGCAGAAGGCTTTGTGCCATGAGTTCGGGCATCAGGCCGAAGAATCGAATATTGCGCTAAGGAAATTGAAAGTTACGGGTGTCAACATGTCGATTGGACAATACGTCAAAGGAGAGGACGATGCGCCGAAGGATCGGACAAAGCACTGGAAGAATCAATGATATGCCAAACAATATATGATTTGTTCTTTATAATAATTTGTCTAGACTAAGTTATTTTAGGTTGTAATTGAGTTGATTATGGGTGTAACCATTCCAACTCAATTAGGAGCCCATTGGGCCTGAGTTGGGACTGTTTTGGGTCAAGTGGAAGGCTCATTCGATCACCCAAGGTTAGGTGGAACTACTCATGAGCTAGAAAAGTCAAGAGCACACTTTTCCATGCTGTCATGCGGTAGTACCACTAGACTGGGCAGTGGTATCGTATAGTGTCAAGCGGTGGTATCACTAGTCTGGGCAGTGGTATCACCAGTCTAGGCAGTGGTACTGCCCAGACACAATCTCCCCGACTATGTCAAGTGGTGGTACCACCAGACTGAGCGGTGGTAACACCCAATGTCAGTGCTGTAGGTGGTAGTACCGCCCAACAGTACCGTCAGGACCTAGGAAATTCGAGATATGACTTTTTTTTGCTCCAATTTTGAAGTCATTTGTGGTCTATAAATACCCTAGCTATTCCTGCATGAAAAGAAAGAATTAAAGCAGAAAGGGGTTGTTATTCTAGGTTGTAAAATTGCTAAGTGTTCTCCTCTTCCCTTTCTAGTTTTGAGATCATTCAAGAGAGGTGTGAGGCTTGTAAATGTTATCTCCTAAACCTGTAAAAAAGAGAGAGTTGTAAGAGGGTAATTGGTCTTCGCTCATTGAAGGAAGACTGGTAGTGGAAGCAGGTAGCCTCGAGTGAAGAGGAATCGAGAATGGATATAAGTCACGATGACCGAACCACTATAAATCTGGTTTGCATTTACTTTAAGCTTTTCATCTTCATATTCCAAACTGATTTACTTGCTTACGAATGCATTCACTATGCTTATGAATGCTTTCAAGTTAAACACCTTCCGATATTGGTTTTTATCAAATGTAAGATTTTCAAACTGTTATTTTTATCGTTGCACTAATTCACCCCCCCCCCCTCTTAGTGTCATATTGATCATAACACAATAAGTAATTAAAGTAATATCAATGACAATGAAAAGCAAAACAAAAATGTAAACCAACTTTTATAGTGGTTCGGTCGTCGTAACCTATGTCCACTCCCGATTCCTCCTCTGTTGAAGCCACCGACATCCATTAATAGTCTTCCTTCAAAAGGCAAAGACCAACTACCCTCTTACAACCTTTTTCTCCGTACAATCATTTACCCTCCTCTTAAACTAAAATCAACACTTAGAGCTAGAGGAGGGGAACTCTCAAGATTACAATAGCGTTTTCCCCAATTTATATTCTTAGTTCCTATGTTTACTGAGCAGGGATGAGTGGAATATTTATAGGCCCCAAGTGACTTCAAAAAGTGAAGTCAAAATTCAAATTCCTAAGATTTTGGGGTACTAGCAGTACCACCACTAGTACTCTTTGACATTGGGCGATACCACCTCCTAACACGATCTTGGAGATTGTGTCTTGGAGACTAAGCTGCTAGCGGTTCTACCACCTGGACTGACGGTGCCACCACTTAACCAAACTTTTGAATTACTGAACGAGCCTTTCACTTGGCCTAAAATAACCTCAATTCAGGTCTAGTTGGCTCTTAATTGAGTTGGCCTAATTACATTCTAAACCAACCCAATTAGAACTAAAACTACTTCGATCTAGACAATTATTACAAAGTATTAATCACACATTATCTAACATATCATTGGTTCCTCTAGTGATTTACTTGCTTACTACTCTCACTAAGCTTACGAATGTGCTCTCTAAGTTTAAACGCTTTCTGATATGATTTTTATCAAACGAGATTTTTAGGAATGTGCTCTCTAAGTTTAAATGCTTTTTGATATGATTTTTATCGAATGAGATTTTCAAATCAATGTTTTTACGAAAGCACTAATTCACCACCCTCCCCCCTTAGTGTCCATTTCGGTCCTAACAAAATGTCGTTCATAATAGTGGGCAATACCATGATGGGCATCATAGTGGCATGTGCCCTAAAGTTGGCAAGTGACATTTGATGAGTAACTCACAATATATTATGCGTCAGCATATGTCATATAAGTAGACTTTAACGTTTATTAACTCAGACTTAACGAGATGAGCTTATATACTATATTTTTTAAAATATAAAAATTATTTTATATACGAATAAATCAGCCAAAACCACATGAGTTAAAATAGACCTTAACCCTAAATTATACGAGTCATTATATTAATAGTTTATTATGAATCAACATGTCATGTAAGTAAATTATATCATATATTAATTCGAACTTTATAGAACGAATTTATTTGCAATATTTTTCTAAATATAAAAATTATTTTAAATATAAATAAACCATAAAAGTCAAAAAATGCTAATGATCAAACTACAACAGCCAAGGGGCTAAAATGGACAACCCTAATATCTAACACCTTCAATTTTGGTCTCGAATGCCTCTTTTCCAACGGTTAAAAAACCTTCCAATGCAATGAATCGATAAGTATATTATTATTATTATTATTATTATTATTATTATTATTTTATTATTATTATTGTTATTGACGTAATAGTTATTATGGCTGTTAACGAGCAGATTGTGATTATCGGGGTAATATCGTCATTTAGCCGGTTTACCTACCCTTTAAGGCTCTTCGGCGTGAGGTCTGATGATCGAACAGAAGCCGTCTCGCTGCTTTGTGTGCGTGAAAAGGAGACAGCAGAGTTAGGATTAAGAAGAGGGCGAGATCTGACTTAAGAAGATCGGTGTAGTGTCGCCGGACGGAGATGACGCCCGGTGTCGGCTACGGAGCCACCGAGGAGCAGCGCCTTGAGCGGCATGTGGGGTGCATTGCCGGGTTCCTCCAGCTGTTCGACCGCCACAACGTTCTCGCCTGGCGCCGCCATGCGACCTGCTCCGTGAGAATTTGAAGGATAAAAGATGCCATTTTTCGTGCGTTTCGTTGCTGCTTTTCTAAAGGTTGGATGGCATGTTTCAGACGTCCCCGTCCGCGAGGTCGGAGGCTTCGTCAGCGTCTTTATTGAAGGAGAGCCACCCGCAACCGTCGTCGCCGGAGATCCGGGACGAGGCGGAGTCGCCGCCGCGGCGGTCGCTTCCGCTGCCTCTCCCAGTCTTCGAGGCCAAGCACGAGGCGAGGATTAGGGATGCACTACGGCGACATCGGGAACCGGCTGAGTATGCGGGGAATCGACGAACCAGGGAAAGATTTGGAGACGCTGAAGCAAATCCTAGAGGCGCTCCAGCTGAAGGGCCTCCTCCATTCCAAGCCCTCGGATCACGGCGCCACCGGCCGCCGCATTCGTATCTACGATAACCAGGGCCCCGATCGTCATCATGAAGCCGACCTCCAAGCCTCCACGGCGGCCATCAAGCGAGCAGCAGCGGCCCAGATCCGGCGTCGCTCGTCGGAGTGCTCCGCCAGCCCGCTGCGAGCAGGTGGCATCGGTCGATCATAGCATCAAGGGAGGAAACGAGCGGAGTAATCGAGCTCCGAGATCGCCGGAGAGCCCGATCTCGCCGGTGCACCGGAGAGCATCAAATGCGGCAGCCCGGAGCCCGCTGTCCCAGCGGGGAATGCCGAACGTCAGCTCCCCAAAATCCAATCCGAAAAGGGCGGGGCCAGATCTGCTGCCCGTCCGATCGCCGAGGAGACGAAGGCCAACGGCGAACGCATCTCCCATGGAGAGGGTTCACCCGCCGGCGGAGGACGATGCCTCCACCACCGTCTCCGAGAGTAGCATCAATGCCTCCTCTCGATTGGACTTCGAGGTAGTAAATCCCGCCAACTAATGCCAACACCAGTCTATACTCATAAACTCATTGCGTTAGTTTGAATCGAGGGATGCTGTGATGCAGAGATCGGGGCGAAGTTTGTTGGAACGGTGCGACAAGCTGTTACAAGGCATTGCGGCGTTTACGGAGGCGGAGCAGGACACCGCGGCGGACCAGCAGCCGAGCCCCGTCTCGGTGGTCGACTCGTCGTCCTACCTCGGCGAGGAGGGTTCGCCCTGGCCCCTCGCCAAGCACTCCATCGACTTCAAAGGTAAACGCCCTTTCTCCCTTGCCAGTTGTCGCGACCGTGGCGGCGTAGAGCGACACGGTTATTTTTTGATCGACTGAGGCCTCCCGCTTGACGTTTAATCACCGTCCATTTCCTTATATTCTTCGAACACTGATGCAATCTAGTCCGCAGATCAACTGGCGGACGACTGGAAAGAGGAGCCGTGGTCAACGTATGAAGTGGGCGAGATTGGTGCGCCCGTGGCAATGGACCCGGACTACGCCTACGTGTGCGACGTCCTCCGCGCGTCCGAACGCTACGGGGACGCCTCCGACGCGGCGTACGCGGCCCTGGAGAACGGCCGCTGCCGCCGACGAGGAGGCCCGGCCCGCTACCCGTCCAAGACAGCCCGTCTCCACCGCCGCCTCGTCTTCGACGCCGTGGCCGAGATCCTGGATTGCAAGCACCACGTGTCGCTGTGGGACGTCTTCGCGCGGGGAGACGGGGAGGAGGGGGAGAAGGCGCTGCCGCGGGTTTGGGCGGAGTTCCAGCGACTCCGGGAGCAGGTGGCGGCGGCGGACGATCACGAGGGAGCTGCGTGCGGGGCCGTGAGGAACGACATCGCAGCGGTGCGCCCCGACGGGTGGGTCCGGCCCGCCGCCGAGATGTCCGACGTGGTCCTCGAGATTGAGCGGCTGATCTTTAAGGATCTCGTCGCCGAGACCATCCGTGACCTTGGCGCCCGGGAGCCCCTCCCCCTTCACCGCCGCAAGCTCGTCTTCTGAAAACCCATGACAAAGAAACTTTGCTCGCCTGATGTTTGTTTGAATGCCTCTAGCGTTGTAGCCAAGGCCGTCTACCGGAGTGCAGATGTAAGAGTGAAAATTGAGGAACAGAACAATAAAGAGAAGATGGTTGCATATCCTCTGCTCTCATTTCCTCGTGCATCTGAATTCATCTAATACAATAAGATCTGACATAGTTCTACGACAAGCCGTGGCGTACACATCAAGTAGTTCACGGCTTCAGTCCGTCTTCTTTCTCACATAGTTCTACGACAAGCCGTAGTGTACACATCAAGTAGGTCAGGGCTTCATTCCGTCTTCTTTCATCAAAGGAATCGAAGAGTTGCCTGACGAGCAAAATCTTCAAGGATTCAAGCGGGAACAGCTTCACGAGACCTGTTGGTCTCCTGTGGGGTCACACTGTCATAGTAGTCCACTAATACTTTCCATCCACTAGGGCACATAAAGCCATCTGGGGGATCCTCTCTGTTCTTTGCGAGAGTCCGCATCTACAATGGAGAATTCAAGGAATCAGCAAAAACACTTCGGGAGCATTCTCTATGGCATTGATTAGAACGTTCAGACGCAGAGTGGGGTTACCTTTGTACCAGAGATGAAGAGGAAATCCTGAGGTCTGGATGGATCAAAGAAGGCCATTTTCTGCTGCTTTTTGTCATAGGCAGCTACCTAAACTCATTAAAAAACAATTACTTGTAAGCCACATCAAGCCCTGACATATTTAGTAGATAAATCTTCTATGTTGCGTCGATTGTCCATAAAACATGTGTTCCCAAAAGGTAAAGATGGTAATAAAACCTTACAAGATCATCAAATGATTGCATCAATGCTGAAAGCCTATGTAAAATCACCTAATGATCCATCATTTTCCTCAATTTCTTTTTTTTTTGGTAAGTTTCCTCAATTTCCAATGATGAAACAAACAAAAATAAGCCGTATTGACACCTACTTTGTAGTGCATACATAACCTTATAAATGTTGGCAACAAAAACAGTTTGTGATAAGATAAAATAATGACATTGATGTGAAACATACAACAGACAAACTAATAAGTTACTGCTGCATTTCATCATTTTTTTCATTATTCTGACCTTAACCTCTGCATTCAATTGGTGTCAGCAAGTAATGCATATTTATTACAATTTTCTTGCCTGATGTACTTAAATATAATTGTAGGTAGTAAAGATGTTCATCTTAATCAAGAAATAGAAGCTTATTCTCGATAAATATAGGCGATATGACCATTTTAAGCAATGTCTATTGAAGCTGATATTTTGTAGAGGCTTGAAATACCTTGAATGGAAGGATGTTAAGCCTTTCAAGACCTGGAGCCATGCCGAGTACCTTCTTCCCATGGTCAGCATCATAAAGGTCCCTTTTCTCTATCGGGTGACTCATACCTGCCGGGTCTCTGCCCACAATGTAAAAATTTGCACCAGCATTTATGCGAGATTTTGCATGCCACTGAACTTCGGTTGGGCCAGCATAGTGCATGGGAGAGGGGAAGATAGCGACAACCGTGGTTTCTGGGTTAAGAACACCATCCTCAAGAACCTAAAAATATATAAAACAGAAAGGTGTAAGCATATACATATTACAGTCACTTAAATTTAGGGTATCAAAAATTCCGTTGATCAAGTGTGAAACCACAGGAAAAAGCTGGTGATGTGAACTTAGCAGTCGATTGTATCACTTTATATATCTAGAAGAAGGTAAAATCATTGGAGAACTTGAAATCTCTCTCTGAAAATATAACTTTGTATTTGTATGTATATGTTCCTGTAAACTTTCAATATATGCTTTGTGTTTATATAATCTTTTGCAAGATGTATATACATTAAAATGACACATAAATATCCATCCACCACATTCACATGCACCTGAATCCTGAATGTACATACATCTACAGAAGCAAGACAGCAGCCATCCAGATAAACAGAAATATATGAACACATAAAATTGGCTACTCCCTGTGTGTGCGAACAGACAGAAAAGTAAAGCCTAGGTCATGGAAGGAATTATGCTAAGACTTCTATGGTGTAGAGGTATTGAAGTATAGATTCTACATGGAAATGGATGTAAAAAATTGTTAGTTATCTTGAAATTATCATAAAAATTATTTGATAATTGTATTGGTACTAACCTTCTCATGTTGCTTCATTCTCCAATGAAGTGGTACATCATCTGCTTTTGTATAGCCTCCCAAGGGATGAAGCAAAAGAACTGGGTTTCTGTAGCCCATTTCTAGAAGACGTCTGCGAGTGTCTGTCATGAGCAAGGCATGACCATTGTGTACAGGATTACGCAGCTGGAAAGCAAATACAGCATCTGCATCGCGCCTGGAAAATTCTTCACGGAGTTCAGCAGGCGATAGACGATACTGATCGAGACCATCATTATACTTGATTCGTTCTATAACCTCCAAGTCTCCACCAATTAGCCAATTACCAGCTTTTGTTATTGCTTCCTCGACATATGGCAGCCCAGGAGCTGTTGTTCCCCAAGTTCTTGCAATTCGTTCTTCTTTGTTATGCTTATAGATCTCAATGCTAAATCAAGAAACAATAAATAAGAATTTTGAAATGAGATGAAATCTACAATATTTAGAAAGCTCAACATATTGCTAAAAACAACAGTGTCAGAGCATAATCTCTTGGCATTACAGCCTAGTCAGGAAGGAACAGCACTAGTAAACAAGTGGAGCCTAATAGTAAAACTAGCAAAGCAATATCATAAATGACATGATATGTTTGCATTGTCAATAGCAATTCTATCTATTAACTTGTAACAAGAATTCAGAAATCAGCATTAATGATGCAATTGCGTTTCCCAACAAGTATGCATTCTATTCATTCAAAGATCACTATCAACGGGGCAGGTTTCTGGTCAACATATCACTATAACAAAGACCAGCAGTCCAAATCATGGACACTTTTGGCATCAAAGAAACCATCTAAGCCAAATTAATATCAATTAATCCACTGCCTTCCCATCATCCATGGATTTTGGGTAAATGACAAAGTACAGAATAGCAGTATCACCATAAAAATGTACAGACAAGTTTGAACTATCCATCGAATTAATATATGACTCTACCACTTGAACTAATAAAGCAACAAAATTTAGTTATTAGCGTCGATCACAAATAATTACCAAACAATATATCACACATTTACCTGCTAAGATATTACAAAAAATTTATAATAAATCACTGAAAACGATGTGAGAGTGATTCTTTAGATTCGGACACCGA